>BSBK01001059.1:1615000-1962649 GCA_027943335.1 Chamaecyparis obtusa
CGAGACAATTAGAAACCTAGACTCACTTGATAATATACTTAGAAAGGGACTTTGGGAATGAACAATCTTGTTTGATGTGTTTGGGAGAAAATAACATTGGATAGGAGATTATTCTCTTTTCTCCTTGAGGGAAAATAAGAAATCGAGACTCCCTTCTTTGTCAATCCATTCTTTTGAATTCATCCTGTAGATGAGCCTACCGGTTGGGGTAAAAAGCTCTTGAGAATGATCCATGTGAGAATGAGGTGTAATCCCACCACTCTAACTCACATTAATCAAATTTTCTTCTTGGGGTTAAAGCCTCAGAAGCCAGATACCATTTGAGCTTATACATGGATCTCACCTAACACATAAGTAGGGCCTTGTGGTCTCAATCACATTTACGTGACTAACTGTGCTAAGGTTCTTTATGGGGCAATAGGCCTAAAGAGCACTTGTGCATGCACAAAGAATGTATCTGAATGAAGACCCTCACAAAGATCCTTAGAATAGAAGCTACCCAGTTCACCCTTGAAAGTGTGATAATCCAAGTTCAAGGAGGATAGTAACCCCCCAAGACACTTTCCATATCATGTCTTCCTGAGCATTTGGAGTCAGATAATATGATATCATGACTAGTGCCATTTTGTGATTGGTGATGGTCATATTATGATTAGCTCTTGAAGTGTGCCTAAGTCAAGAAGTGAGGATTTTCATGCTCTGCCACTTCTTTAGGGTAGGAACTATTCTTGACTATTTGCAATAAAATTTTCCCCAAGAACATACACATCTCAAAGATGTTACTTTATATCAGCTTCATTGTCACTATTTCTTGTCTCCTACAAGGTTGCTTTGTCCCTTGTTAGATTGTTTTCAAACATATGACTATTATTTTTCTAGTTTGAATGCTTGAAAGTTGGTTCTTTATTTTGAACGAATTGACTAAAAATTAGACTAGAAAGCCTAATTGATCAGATTCATAAAAAATGCTTTGAAACCTAAACTGTCATCTCTGATCTGGAATGGTCATCTCTGCATATTGTCATCTACTTCTGAGAATCTTCATCTTCACCTTAAAAAAATGAGTTATCTGACCCATCAAGAACATAAAAAATTTGATTTCCTAGAGGCTCTTAAAATCATTTGTCATGAAACATTGATCTACCCTGCTAAAATTGACATTCTTTCGAGATATGACCAATTCAAGAAAGCCTAAGAAGGTAAAACTTCCAATTTCCCAAGTTTATAGAGAAAAAAATTTGTTGATACAAAGGCTAGAGTCAACGAATCCTATTCTAAATCTATCCAAAAGACTCTTGAAGCCAGTGAAAAGTTTGATAAAATCAGATATGACAATCAAGTTGCTAATTTTTTTGCCAAGAACAAAGTGATTATGGCCTTTTTCACTAAGGAATCCTATGATTAAGTACCCTTGACCTTTATCCTTCTTCAAATAAATCATCATTTCCTTATCTTAAATCAAATCTTCCTTCATCCAAATTTAAAAACATTAGGAGCATTAATCAAAACCTTGGACTTCAAATCAAAATCAAATCAATCCATCTTTCACACCTTAATCAAGCAATATGGTGAAAGAATCAATCCAATAGTGTCACATAGACCTTTAATTAAAGAAAACACTAATCCCTTGCTACTTTGAGAACTGATTCTTTCTCTAGTAGTTTTAATCCAATCCTTTTTTAGGGGGGATCATTAGTCTATCAGCCAAATAAGAGAAGATTTTAAATCAAATCCAATCCTTTTTTTGCATAATCACAAGGTCTTGTTTCACCTAGGTTTGTTCCAAACCTTCAAATCAAAGAAATCTTTGAGGCTTAGTTCTTCTTTAATCCAATCAATAAAATCAATCCCAAATCAAATCCAATCAATAATTGAGGCTTAGTCCTCTTAATCCAATCCAAATCCTAGTCCAAGTTGCTCCTAATTCATCAATTCCTTTCTTCCTCTCAATCATCATCCATCAATATTTCAACATTGTTCAATTCTACCCAAGGTCACTCATGCATGCTACTTACCCAATCTCAAGCCAAGATAAGACAAGAATCTATCGCCATGGATAAAGATCAAGAAACCATTTACCAAGAATACTTCAATGAAGATGAAGAACCACATATAGAATGTGACACAGTCATACCTAAAAGTGTCAATGAAAATCCATGAGATAAAGATTTCTTCGATGATCCTAACAATTTGAGCATAGTGGAAGATCTAATCCAAGACAATATTTATAATATCTTATCGAACCTTATTTAGAGGGGTATCGCATTCCCTAAATTTTTTGATAAAACATTGCTTGAGAACAATCTGATTCGAACTAGCAAAGGCAATGCCATTCCCATTATGCCTTCAATATTTGACAACACGAATTGTAGTACCTCACCCCTAGTCTGATTTTATAAATGTTATGATTATTTTAGGATGATAGATTATATGTTAGGAGATCATTGATGCTTATGATTTGACTAACCCCATACTTGCATGTGTATGGTCAATGTGTTTATTTTATATTTTTGTTTGACATGCCTGATGTGGTTGAGGGACAGAGTCATAGTTACTTGCTTGCGAGATCCACACGATCGGCCGATCCCCACCATTGTCTGTTATATATTATTGTATGTACATGCTTCATCTTGTGATTATAGGTTTACAGGTACAGGGCATCGTCTTCCCTAAATTGGCAGGAGTGAGCATGCCTAGAAACATTCATCTCAATGGTAAAGAGGGGAGATAATACATAGACCCAAAACCCTAACCTAAGCCTAATTGTCCTAGGATTGGACAAGTGTCTGTTTGACTACCCTACTCGAATTCACCTGGTTGGCATGAATTCGTGGATCCCGTTCTTGAGTTTGTGCATGGTTTCAGTTTGCTTGATTTATTGTGCTTGATTTTACTGTGCTTGATTAAGTTGATTCATGATTATTTAGGTGATTTTATATGATTATTGATGTTAGGATTATAGTTGAATTTAATGATTTAATTATGCTCCTATGTTTAATTTGGAAAATTATCCAAAGTCAATTATTTGATTAATTGGATTGAAATGATTATTTAATTGAAATTAGATTTAATTATGTTTGAATGTATAATTAAATAATTAAAATTTTAATGCATGTTCTAGGATGTATTAAATATTTCATTTATTTAATATGGGTTTTAATTATTAACATGTGCTTAATTGGATAATGTTTTGAATTATGCTTGCATATTTTATAAAATTGATTAAATAATTAATTGCATGAATTTGTGATGCATTAAGTATTTAATTTAATAATAATAAATTTAAATTATAACATGTGCAAATTGGAAAAAGGAGTTTGTTTTCAAAAGATAACTAGTTTCAAAAGTCAAGTTGAGTTGTGCTTTTAAAAGATATTTTTAATTAATTAATTTTATTTTCTTTCAATTTTAGAATTTGAGTTGGATTAGGAGTTGTCTTATGAGCCATTTTCTGATTTGGAGTTAACTTTGAGTTAGCTTTTGAGTTGTCTTCTGTGATTGCATGAATTTGGGAATGGAATTCCTATTAGGAGATTATTGCATTCATTTTTGAGGGAGACAAATTTAGAGAAGATTTTCAGGAGAGCTTGTGTGTTTGTTTTTTTGGAGATTTATGGATTGTTATGGCTGCATGTTGATTTGAGTTTCTCTGTGCATCTGGATCGGGCACCTGTTTGCAACATAGTTTTCCGATCTGCAAGTTGGGCTTGTTTTGAGAGAATTCTATTCTTAGATCTACAAGGGTTTTCATTTTCAGTATCTGACATTAGATCTAAGGTAGGCATTGAATTTTGCTTGTTATCTCTATTTTTACATTCATTTGTCTTTCTATGTTTTTAATAGATCTGGGTATTCAAAAACCCTAGTGTAGTTGATTTCTATATTTTATTACTACTTGGCATCGTAGCATTACTTTGGAAAAATTTCATTAATTAACTCTTCATGGTTTGTCTAGAAATCAATAAATCATTCCTGGTCTATAGTTTAACTATAGAGATTGAAATAAATAAATTCCTATTTGGAAAAATCTCATTGTTGTTAAAAAACCCAATTTTAGTGAAAATACCTATTCTGGTTAAATTCTTGTTTGCTGGAAAAAAAAAAAGGTACAGTCAAAAAGAATATATGCCATATTCTAGGAAAAGACAAAACTGGTTAAAATATAAATATATTTTATGTTTGGGAATCAAAGTTAGATTCTTTAAAAAAAAGAAGAAAAAGAACAGTATTAAAAATATATGTTAATGTCTTATGGTTTTCCATTTTTGAAATTAGACATTAAATAAATTAAATTAAATTAAATTAAATAGGCTTTGCTAATATATGAAAAAATCTATGTTAAAAAAATTATTTATTGAAAAAAAATAAAAATATTTGTTTGGTTTTAAAATTGTATTGGTTTAAAAAAATTTAAATACAAAAATTAAATTTGGAAAAGGTTTGCTGGAGGTGGGGGCCACCACCTCCCACCACCTCCCTTGGCTGCCATGCGGCAGGCATAGGCCTGCCGCCTGCCGACGGTATCCGAGGGTACCGCGCGACAGGTCTGCCACCTGCTCAGCAGCAGGGGCAGTGGGGACCACTATTTCCCCCCCCCCCCCCCCCCCCTTTTAAAATTTGTTGTTATGTTTTTTTTTTAATTCAAATTTATTTATTTTAAACTTTCATTTAATTTAGTTATTTTTAAATAATTGTTAATTAAGTTTTATGCTTTGTAAATTAGTTTATAAATTTATTAGTTTTTTTTATGTTGTTAATTTGTTATTTAAGTTTATTAATTGGTAATTAATAAACTTGTAAATAATTTGATTTATAATTTATTTTGTGAATTGGTTTATTTTGTAAATTAAATTAATAAAGGCTGCTTTGTTTTATTTGTATGTCTAGATTGTTGATTAGTTTATTATAAGATAAATTTGTCTTTAATTAAATTGGTTTAATTACTAGTGGTATTTGTCTTTATTTTCATTTGTTAATAAATCAATCTTATTGATTTATTTAAATTTGAATAAATACTTATCAATTTTGTTTCGATAGGATATATTTGTTATTGGTTTTGGTTAAAATTAAATTATGATTTTAATTTTAAAATCAATTCTTCTAACCATGCTTTATAGATTTAGTTGAATATTAGATTTAATATTTGAATATTAATATTGAGGAAGGTAGAATATTTTCTTTTATTAGAAACAATTACTTGATAAATGTTTATGCATGTACCAAAATTGGGAAAATTATTCTTATTAGGAAATATTCTTTTTATGAGTGACAATAATATGCTTGTTATGTCAGGATTCTTTTATCATTATTATGCAATCTATTTTCTATTTGGATCATGTTCATTATGGAGTTTCGATGCTTGTAGTTCCTGATCAGTTCTTAAGGATGTGACTTTTGTATACTTCATTCCTAAACTATTTTCTTATGCATATGTGGTTTCAGGTACTAGATGGCTTAGGGGAAACAGAGGCAGGGATATGTTTCAGTGGATTGTATTTCAATATCATGTTTTATTGTGTGTGCTTATTCTAATTTATCATTCCTGATTTGACCTTATGGGCTCTTGTTGGTTATAATCTATTTATGGTATCTTCATAATCATTTCAGTTTCTATGTGTGAAACTACATCTAGGATTACCTAGTTGTATACCTGTTTGATGTTTATGAGATTATGAGCCTAGGGGAGATTGATTAAGTGCATCTTAGGGGAGTGGCTTACAATAGGGGCCGGGACCCAAAGTGGTCAGTACCTGGGTAACCTATTGTAGGTTATGTAATTAAGTGATAACATAGTAATTAAAACTTTATAGATCATTTAAGAAGATAAGTTAGAGTATGGTTATGATTAGAATTCCTCATTTTTGAGAGGGAGTATTCTAATCCCACATGGATCGTATTGAGGGTCTGGGGCCCAGAGTGGCCAGTCCAGGGTAACTCAATGCTTGAGGGTCCGGGTCCAGAGTGACCAGTCCAGGGTAACTCAAGTAAATAGACATGTGATGACACTCCCATAAGCATGTAGCCTAGATCATCTCCTGAGTTTTTGTTTATGCCTCTAGATTAGTGTGTCTCACCTTTCACTTTATTGATGTGTACCTTGAGTAGAGAGCTTTCAGGATTCCTTGCTTAGTGGTTTTATCCTTGTTTGGTTTTGGTCATCCGATTGGGGTTTTGTGTTATCTCCTCAGCACAGTGGGGTAGACCTTTGTGGTTCTACACGGATGGGTGGTAGTGATTCTTTACCATTTGAGATTCGATGTCCTGGTGCTAGTGCTGTTGGTACTTCTAGAGTTGGATGCCCTCATGTTTCTTCATTGATTCTTCATTGTTGATTTCTTATCATGTCTTCATTATTGTAATTCTATATTAGAGTATCGCATGTGATACCTAATATGGACATTGTTCTTTTATGTTAGATTTAATTATTACATACACTGCGACATGTGTAGTGGATGTCAGTGTATTAGTTATCATGGATGTCCATGAGGATTGTATATATTGTTGTAAGGTGTATTTGAATCATTTATGATATGGAATCTTATGTCATCTTTCTTTAGTTATTTTATTTGTTCTTAAGTAATTCTATGTCATGGAACCCTTAGGATTTGTAATCTATTTTGGTTGTTGGTTTAATGTGAGTATGGTAATTTCTTCCACACTATTGTGTATCTTGTATGTTAACTTTAGAAAAAAAATGTTCACCAAACTTAGTAGCAAGTTATAGGTTAATCTCTCCTGGGTTCCCTGGCGGGGCGTTACATGAATCAACCTTCCCATGATATGGTTGAAGAAATCCAACAACTTCTAAGAAGACCCAACTCCAATGACAAAAACAAAGTCAATGGAGTAAATAATAATGTCCTGAATGAAGGTCATGGACCTGAACATCAACCAGGGTCATTAGGATGATGTTTTGCTTTAATTTTCTCAAATCCTAATGGAGTCTTAAAGATTCAAAATTATTCACATACGAATAACACCAACCACATTCCTGATAGACACAATATGAATCCTCCACCTCTCAAGTACATACTACATTATTGGGAGGAGGAACAAATCAAGGCCATACAAACATCAACAATAATCCTCTTGAGTTGGTACAAAAAATCAGTGAGCTTAAGAGCATGATGATGACTATGCAAAGGGTGAGAAGAAGGAGTTCTCTTTCGCAGAGATATTTCCTTATCCATTTGATAATAAATCAGTGTTCAACCATTCCCTACCAATTTTGAGATTTCAAAATTTGATAAATACAAGGGAGAAGTTTCCCACAATGATAATTTACTTCAAAGACTCTTCACGAAAAGTCTTGGCGGGCCTCCACTTGAGTGGCTATGGAATCTCGATCCTAGTTCTGTATCAAATTTTAAAAATCTTCCTAAGAAGTTTATTAAACAATAGTCTTACAATATAAAACACCAAGCATCACTTAGTGACTTATGCAACACAAAGAAAAGAAATAGGGAAACCGTTGCTAACTTTCTTCAAAGATGGCAACATCTTGCCAATTGTATGCCTTGGAAAATTCCAGATTCACACCTCGTCAATATTTTCACTAATAATCTAGTTATAGAAATGTCATTCCAAATGAAAATGGCTTCCCCAGACTCATGTGAGGTACTCATTAAAAAATGGAAAATCTATTGAAGATGGACTTTTGATAAAATGGGGCATTAAACATTATCCCTCTAATTCATCTAACAACAACAATAATAAACATAAGTTCTGGTCTAAGAAAAAGGGTGTTGTTAATAATGGAGTAAAAAAATTCTAAGCATGTCCAAAATGTTCAAGCATCCAACAATAAAAACCAGGGAAATCATAATAACAATGATCAAAATAACCATAATTTGGACCATAACCAGAATAATCAAGGTAATCAAACCAATCAAAATAATCAATCAGAATCAGAATCAAGGATCCGGTTATTGCGGTTCCCTATTTTTGCATTACAATGGCAAAAAAAAAAAAAAAGAGACCACAGAAATGAAGACAATTCACACAGCTAACAGACTCCCTTGATGTCATTTTTTGGCATTTAGTTGATCAAGGAATGATGATCTATCCTAACACAAGGCCTTTTGATGATAATCAACCAAAACTAAACTGGTTAAGGATAACGATTATTGCAATTATCATCGCATCAAAGGGCATGAAATTTTGCCATTTTGTTCAAGATTTGATCAATGATGGAAAAATTGAGGTAGAAGGTGAAAATGCCCTCTACCTCCAATACCCAATTAAAAATGTATTTTAAGCCTTTTCCAGAACACAATCAAAACCATGCCTCATCGTCCAAAGGATTTTCCTATGATTACACTACAAACAAGATCTTAGGAGATGAACAAACTTGAGATAGCCTAAAAGAAAATGATATCTACAATTTTGACTCAATGTGTGGCTACATTGAACAATTTGAATCTCATGTGAACACGCTGAATCTAA
This sequence comes from Chamaecyparis obtusa, assembly GCA_027943335.1. Taxonomy (NCBI): domain Eukaryota; kingdom Viridiplantae; phylum Streptophyta; class Pinopsida; order Cupressales; family Cupressaceae; genus Chamaecyparis; species Chamaecyparis obtusa. The sequence continues at coordinate 1,623,446 of BSBK01001059.1, forward strand.
ATAGTGTTGATTGCAATATCACCACACACCATCCTCGAGTCACTATACAAGTTGCTGAAAATCCACTTGTTACAATATTTGATTACACAAAGGGGGGGTGAATCTACTCCCTGATTCCAAAAACCTAAAAATATTTTCACTGATTAACTCAGTAACAACTCGGTTAAAATTTTTTATTATTAGTAAATAAACTTTAACAATCAATAAATCAAACACATAAATTATTCATCACATGTAACACTGGTATTTAACATGGGAACCCATCTTTAGGAAAAACCACTGTGGGAATTGTCACCCACTATGAAAATACTCTTCTAAAGTATGCCTGGTTAAGAGCCAATCTAGTTAAAGATTACAATACACACTTTTAGGTGTGACCTAGTCAAGGGATTTACCTCATATCTATTAGGATATTCACCCTATTAGGAGTGGCCTTGTTAGAGGACTTTAAACATTCTTTAGAATGTTACCTTTTGAAAGGATTTACAATAAGACTATTAAGTCTACTCGGTTAAGAGATTTATCTATTACAAATGCTAGTTAGGAATAATAAATGTATTGACCTATAAACTTGCAACTATCTTTGCATAACCAAATCCTTTGTGAGCTCTTTTATCTTCACTTCAATTCTTCACTTTCCACTAGCTTCAACACTTCATCGAATTCTGCAATTTGTCTCAAAATGTCACTTTTCCTTCTTCACTGCATCAGTCAGCGACTCTTCAACTTTTCAATTTTCTAGTTATTTATTCATACAAATCCATCCTTTATATGGATAATTTTTTTCACTTAATCACCTCTATTATGTTTTCCTTTGATCAATCTTAACCATCCAATTCATTATACCTTGAATCTAGATCTTGGTAACACATTTTCTTTTCACCTAGGAACTTGAACTTTCTTAAAACTTGTTCCTTTTGTTTAAACCATTTAGATCTAAGTTGTAGATCACCATCATGAATTTTTTTGAGTGTAGATCTCATAAATAGCTTTCCTTATCATCATGATCATCCATCTCATCATAGCTAATCATTAAATGCCATTCCAATCCTTGTATTTAATTACTATTCCTTACTTAGTGGCTCATCCTGAATTTCAATTAACTTATGTTGGTGCATATAAATTTCCTCCTCAGTGCCTTGAGTTCCTCCGCCTTTACCAAAACATACTTCCTTTTACCTTTTACCTTTACTGAGTGATTTTTCTTTCTTGGTAGCCAAAAATAGTTTTGTTACCAACTTGACAAATCTTCATTACCATACATTAGCAACTTGATATAATCATATTTTAGGTAGAAAACCATTATATCAACATAACCTTACCATTTTCTAATCTGTATCAGTTGCCCAATTAAGTTCTTTAGCTTCACAACCTCTCATTTCTTCTTCTCCTTAACTCATTCAACTTATATCATGCAATGAATGATATGGAAACATAATATAAACCAAAAATCAATTGCTTGACATCAATGACAAGACAATAATTGACTAAAATTTCTACTATCTTGTATTCCTCTAATCTTGTTTGGTCACAATCATCATCACCATCAGTTATAGTAACAATTTCCCTCTTTGGCATTAATGAAACACTAACAATCTTTATTGTTCAATTGATGATGGTAACACGCCATAGTCATTCTCATACTCTCTTCGAGATCTAACTTCTCTATTCATATTCTCCCTCTTTGACTATTCTGTTGGTGCCCAAAAAACAATGGTTTGGATTTGGCCAACTAACAGGTACAAATTGATACCTCTACAATTTTGGGTTAATCAAGCCAAGGCTGGTAGGCCTAATTTCACTTTGAACTATTTAATTCTCTATGTCACACAACTATGTACATAAACAAACAAAGTTCCTCCAAAGGTGGTGAATGATCCTTTGAGGAAAGAAACTAATATCCTAAAAATCTCTATTCTATAATACTTGACTAAATGGATTATACTAAAGAATTAAAAGTAATGCTTTTGAAATAATGATTTAATGATCTATAAACTACAATGTATGAACCAAATGAAAATTTCCAAATAATTATTAGACCAGTGCCTTCTAAATACTTGGGCTATAGAGTCAAAAAACTTTCAATCCTACGTACGATTAGAGATGGTTTTAAAAAAACTTTCTTTAATAAGACAAGACCATCATTTCAGAGGCTTCTGCTTGATTCACAATTCAAATCAATTTACACAACTAATCCTATCAATTTTAACTCAAATTAAGAGACCGATAAGAACAATGGTAGGTTCACATACCATACAAGTGATATTTGAGTTGTATATATTAATTTTGAATTATGATACTCAAGGAATTCAACACAGTGAAACACTCTATTTAATAGAATATCTGAAAGACTAATTAAAAACATATAACTTATAACCAAAAATAAAAAGAAGAGCACTTATCTTTATTGATGTTGAAAAAATGGTACATAAGAGTTCATAGTTGCAGTTGCTTATGAAATTCTATTCTATGAAAATACTGTTGGAAAGTTGGCTATACTGATGTATATGACTTGATATAGTGTTTTCATTATGGAAATAAAGTCATATAGTAGTTTGGAGTCAGCGCACTTGATGAGAAGATCAGAAATCAGTTAAGTGTTGAAGACTGGACAGTGTACAGAGTTCCTGCAGCTCATAGCATCAATGTACGTGCATACAAATGAATTATGGTATGTACCTTGGAAGTTAAGTTTGTTAGACTATATTCTTGCTTAGTCTATGAGCGCATGATCAGATGTGCAAGTATAAGAAAGTTACAGTTAGTTGAAGTTGCACAGCCAGTGAGTGCCAGAGAAGAACAGAGCATGAATCCGACATATAGTATTTTGGTTTGTGGATATAGTGTAATGTTGTAAAGGCTATGCACCTATTGTATTTAAGTTGCTGACATGTATACTTGTTTGTTTGTAAGCATGCTTAATCCAATTCATTTGGAAGCATTGTATGTAATAGGTCTAAGGGCCTACCTAGTTGTTTATTTTGTATGCGTGTATAAATATAAGATGCACTCATTGTATTTAGTATGGAAGTTGATAGAGAGTTGTGATAAGAAGAGAAAAAGTGTGCAAAGACACTATAAGATGTATTAGAGCTTTGGTAGAGGTCAAAGCATCAGCACATCAAAGGAACTGATCTGACAAGCAGTGTCATAGTGATAGTTCATCCAACAAATATAGTGTGTATCTGAGATCAGAAGGTTGTAGCCTTCACCACTTGAGTAGTGAGCTCTAGGACATTGTGTCCTCTCTCCTAATAGGGACTATTGTAAAAGACTCCTAAAAGGGTTTGACCCTTGACAAGGTCTACTATACTTAAAGCATTGTAAAGCAACTCCTAACAGGGTTAAGGATCTTCTAACAAGGATCACAAAACACTAGTACAAAATTTTAGTGGGTGTCAATTCCCACCGGGGTTTTTACCTATTTGGGTTTTCCCGTAACCATATTGGTGTCATGTGTTGATTTCATGTTTCATGTTTATGTGGATGTTTAATTCAGTACTTAAGCATTTAAGTTCAGTATAAAGATTGAAGTAAAAAGTTAAAATACAGTGAACACTGATTCACCCCCCCCCCTCTCAGTGTTACCATTCCTAACAAATATATCTTGTATTGTCTTGTATTTACATTTTACATTATGTATATATATGTGTTTGAGTGGCTTTCACACCTTTTCAGGGTGAAAAGATACAAACCTTATTACAAATCATTTTGAAAAAAAACTTTCGGATTTGGGTTTGATAAAAAAACCAAAACACCTCGTAGAAAGCTAAGATTTTTTTAGGAAATAGGAAATTTGATTTCCCGAACTGGGTCTTTTTAAGATTTTTAAAATTTGACCATCTTCATCCTCTATCGGCATCATCTTTGCAGCAGGTCGAAATTACAACATTTTTTGAAGGCTTTGATCATAGAATTTTGATTGTTCTTGTCACAGAGCTTCCTTCCATAATCTCTCAACTTTTTAATTGAAAACTAATATAATTTATTATCCCATTTCATGTACTCCATCATTAATTATTTGACACGGAAATTAAGATGACATTTTTTAGGGTTTTATCACTATATAGGACTCCAAATTTTGCCCAAAATTTAGAGCTCCAACATGGTCTTTCTGGGGATGTATGCTCTCTGTGATCATAGAGAGATTCCAACTATCTCTGGAGAAGTAGACCAAGTATCCATACTTAATCTGATGTGAAGTAAAATTGGGTGGCCCTAGGCCCCCCAAAATTGAATATTGATCTTTTCCTCTATCGAACACTTGATTTTGATCATGCAATAACTCCCTCCTTGCTGCATTGGGTGCATCTTCCTTATGGATGATTCACATTGTTTCATCGATGCGATCCTTGGTATTTGACCTTTGTTTCATCTTTGAGGAATCATTAAGTGCATCATGATTTTTTCTAAATGGAGGATCTCTATGCATTAGACCAGTTATATCAAAATGAAATTTCTTTACTTGGACAACTTCTTGCTCATAATTTGCTTTGTCTTTATACTCCATATGTTGTTTCTCATCATAAACTAGTTTTGAAGATAACTCATATTTAGGAGACATTAGTGTACTTTTATCAAGAATATGATTAGATAGGATATCTGGAAAACTTTAAGCACTATTCTTCAACATATTCTCCTCATTATGCCTGGCTGGTACCATCTTATCTTCACATGTTTGATACAACTTCTATTCATAGGATGAACTGAAAGATGTATCACCTCTTGAATACACTTCTCCACACATATTTTGAGTTTCATCATCCTCAAAATTATCATTAGGCCTGTTATCTTCATCATGATGTTGATGGATTTGATTGCATACAAGATTCTCTTCAAATAATGGATTCACGAACATAGAGAACTCAGACATATATTCATCTTCTTCCTCTTCAAACAATGGATTCAGGAACATAGAGAATTTAGACACATCTTCTTCTTCTTCCTCTCTACTGAATTCATCCTTTTTAGAATCATATACTTCATCAATAAGATAGGTGTCTCTCTCATCGGGTTTATCTTATGGTGTTTCATCAATTTTTTATCCTTGTGAATTGGAATTTTTTTTAATTTTTTGAGTTATTTTTGTGTATATGCCTTTGATATTCCTTATTCAAAAAATTTGAAATTCATTCTGTACTGAGAAAATATTCTTCCTCATTCATTTTATTTATATTATCTACTTCTATTTCATAGGTCCTATTGTCACAAGAGTCAGCCACACATAAATCAATAACTGGATTTATTATGTTCTTTTCTCTGATGTTGTCCTTTATTATATAATTATGAAATACATGTTTGATTATTTGAGATACAAGTCCATGGTTAGATTTATTATTTTCTTTATCTGGATCTAGAACTTCATTAGAGCTTTGTACTCTTGTAGATTTCACACTGCATCTATCACCTTCTTGTCTTTCAATATTTAAAAATTCATCCAAGGGAGACATACAAGGCTCTGCTTCCTAGATGTATTGTTGATCCTCTTTCTGTTCATAACACATTTTATTTCCTTCACTTGCATAATGGAATTCATATAGAAAACATTTCTCAAATTCTTTCCAAGATGAAATACTTTGTGTAGGTAATGATTCATATGCCTCTCTTGCATTATCTTCTAATGTCCTGACAAATAGTTTCATTACTTGATCTTCTACACAAATCTCATAGTTCTCTATAAAAGCATAAAATACATCCAAATGTTCAATTGCTGATTCATCCCATTCTCCATGGAACTTTGGTACAAGTTGTGAAAACTTAGGGAGAAACTTAAAAGGAATACAATGGAATCCCCTGAGATCTAATGGACTGATACCATCTGGAATAAATAGTTCTCTCTGAAATGGTTGTTTATTCTGATACATTCTGAATATCTGAATTGGTAGTAACTTGTTTCTTTATACATTAGGTTCTTGCCAATAGAGTCGCCACCTCTTTCAAAGAGGAAATTTTAGTTATCTCCTTCTAGGTCTTCTTCCTTAGTAGAGTCACTGATTGAAATGCTTTATTGAATAGATTCACCACCTCATTTGAGGAATGTCTTACTTATAGGTTCTTTATTCATGTAGAGTGTACTTCAAAACAAACTAATATAACTACTTTTTGATTCTGATCTGTGAAATTTGAAATTCTAGGTAACTTCACAATATATATTGTGAGCAACTCTCCCCAGTAGAGTCACCAATTTGTTGGTGCCCAAAAAAAATGGTTTAGATTTGGCCAACTAATAGGTACAAATTGATACCTCTGCAATTTTGGCTTAATTAAGCCAAGGCTGGTAGGCCTAATTTCACTTTGAACTATTTAATTCTCTATGTCGCACAATTGTGTACATAAAAAAACAAAGTTTCTCCAAAGGTGGTGAATGATCCTTTGAGGAAAGAAACTAATCTCCTGAAAATATCTATTCTATAATACTTGACTAAATGGATTATACTTAAGAATTAAAAGTAATGCTTTTGAAATAATGATTTAATGATCTATAAACTACAAAGTATGAACCAAATGACAATTTACAAATAATGATTAGATCAGTGCCTTCTAAATACTTGGGCTATAGAGTTAAAAAACTTTCAATCCTATGTACGATCAGAGACAATTTAAAAAAAAAATTGCTTTAATAAGAAAATACCATCATTTCAAAGGCTTCTTCTTGATTCACAATTCAAATCAATTTACACAACTAATCCTATTGAGTTTAACTCAACTTAAGAGACCGATAAGAACAATGGTAGGTTCACAGACCATACAATTGATATTCGAGTTGTATATATTAATTTTGAATTATGATACTCAGGGAATTCAACACAGTGAAACACTCTATTTAATAGAATATCTAAAAGACTAATTAAAAACATATAACTTATAACCACAAATAAAAAGAAGAGCACTTATCTTTATTGATGTTGAAAAATTGGTACATAAGAGTTCATAGTTGCAGTTGTTTATGAAATTCTATTCTATGAAAATATATCTTGTATTGTCCTATATTTAAATTTTACATTATGTGTATATATGTGTTTGAGTGGCTCTCACATCTCTTTAGGGTGAAAAGACACAAACCTTATTACAAATCATTTTGAAAAAATAATAAACTAACTAAAAAATAACTACCTAACTTTCGAATTTGGGTCTGGTCAAAAAACCAAAACACCTCGTGGAAAGCTAATATTTTAAATGGAAATAGAAAATTTGATTTCCCGAACTAGGTCTTTTAAAAATTTTTAAAATTTGACCATCTTCATCCTTTGTTGGCATCATCTTTGCAGCAGGTCGAAATTACAACATTTTCTGAAGGCTTTGATCATAGAATTTTGATTGTTCTTGTCACAGAGCTTCCTTCCATAATCTCTCAACTTTTTAATTGAAAAGTAATATAATTTTTTAACCCATTTCATGCACTCCATTAGTAATTATTTGGCATGGAAATTAAGAGGACATTTTTTAGGGTTTTATCACTATATAGGACTCCAAATTTTGCCCAAAATTTAGAGCTCCAACATGTTCCTCTTTGACAACTTTTTTTTTTTATCTTCATCTCTCTCTATACAATATCAGTGCATCATTAATATTCTCCTTTTCCTTCTACAATCATCATTTATATTCTCCCTTACTGATCAATTGAATCTCTCCCTTTGCATTATTCATCAACTTCATTATCAGTTTCATCTTCCTTCATTATCAGTTTCACCTTCATTCATTATCTGTTTCATCTCCCTCTTTGACAACAATGCCAAAGACACATACTCCTAAATTTTTTTCTTAGGTAATAACTTATACCTCAACTGTATTGATCTCTCATTGCAGTCATAAACTTCTTTTCACAACTTCAGGCTTCACATAAAGAGTGAACACTAGCATCAACTCACAAAATAAATATTATGTTGAATACTTGAATTGATGCAACATACATCATACCTTAGTGAATATGGGATATGGGAAGAAACCCTAACTCACCTCAGAGATACTCAAAAGAATTCTTTGGTAGTGGTTTGGTAAATATATCAGCTATCTATTCCTTAGAATTCACATACTCCAATATCACATGCTTATCTTGTACTTTCTCTTTTAATTAGTGATACTTAATAGATATATGATTTGTCTTTGAATGCATCACTAAATTCTTTGATATGTTTTGATTATGTAAAAATAGGTTTTGAAAGGACCTGAAACCTTTTACATAGAGATAATAGATAAGACATTTAAGCTCCAGCAGTTCAAGTGCATCAGCACCAAAAAAAGCAACACAAACAAGTCCATAAACACAAAGACCAGCCAAAAGACAAAGGACAACAAAAAAGGAAAGCAAGACAGCAAGCTGCTGTCTAAACACATTTCATTAGTTCTGCAGCCTGATCCACAAGAATCTGCATGTTTGCAGCAGACAACTTCAGCTCTTCCATGTTGTTCTTGTTGCCATCTTCCACCATCCTGGACCTGGATCTCGTACGCTTACTAGGTCCCTGTTCCTCTTTAGTCTCTATGATCTCTTGGTTCCCTTTCTCATTATCAAACTTGTCAACCAAGATCTTCACATGCTCATTTGAAGACTTGAGGATAGCAAAGCTCTATTCTGCAATATTCCCCATGGTCTTCTCCAGCTTGTCAATTCTCTTTTCCATAGTCTCAACTTTCCTGGTTAAAACATTACTGCATTGGATTTTCTCCTCCATGGCATTAAGTCTATCATTGAAGGTAGCAACACCCTCAGCTCTGGCCACAATGTCAGTGAGCTCATCAATAGTCTGGCCCAAGGTTTTCTCCCCTAGGTTCATCCTTTTAAGAATCCCCATTTCTTTTTGTAGCCGGTGGATGTTGGACTTCATCATAGTGATGTCATTCTTCATTATGCTAAGGGTAGACAAGAAGGCCAGACACCCTAAATTCTCCAAATCCTCATTCCTCCCCTCATTAATCTCAGGACCCCTATTCTCTTCCTCCATGTTCTCCTTAGGATTCTCCACCTTCTCCTTATCCAGGTTGGCCTTTTCCTTCTCATACCCTTCTTTCTCAATATTAGTCACATCTTGTGCAACTTCTTGCAGGAGTTTTTCCTCAACCCAAACATCCTTACTGGTACCCCCACTCTCCTCCACATCAGGGTTGTTTTCCACATAGTTTTCCTGATCATTCTTTCCCTTGGAAGAGGAACCCTCATCAGAAGATATGAAGACCCTCTTCGCCACTTTCTTCTTCCCATTTTTAGTTCTAGTACGATTGCCAGTAGGTTTCAGTCTCTTCTTCCCCTGCTTCTTGGGACTCTCTTCCCTGCTCTCTTCTTCCTCTAATTTTGTGTCAGTAGTAGAATCCTCCATCTTCCTTTTCTTTTTTTTGCTCCTTAGGGCTATCCTCTTGGTACTCCTCAGAATCCCCCTCTTCATCTTCCGTTTCCTCCATAAAAGGCTCCTCAGACTCCTTCCCATTAGTATCATAGTTCTCTAGGGCTTTTCTATTAAGTCGAGATCTTTCCACCTTCTTCGACTTCAACACCTCAAATATGAGTACCATGAGCCCTTCATGGTAGGCATGATCACCCTTTGGATCCCTTTGCCAATGAAGGAGGGAAGCATTCAAAGAACTCAGTAAATAGAAAGGAAAATTAATCTTAACACCGTGCCTAAAATGGTTTAGAAGAGTAAGATGGTGGTTGTAGATTTTAGTATACCAACCATCAAGGGTAATGTAGCCTATGATAACAAATAAAACAAGGTGCCAGGCCTGGAAATGAACTTAGGGTTAAAGTATGAATTGTCCACCTTAACCATATGGTCTCTCTCCTACTTCGTGGGTGCAAAATCCTCCAAGACTTTGTCTAAAATCTTCTTGTCCCTATAGAAGTTGATGCCCTCAGTCATCAAGCCAGTCACTTCAGCAACCACTTCCTCAGTCACCTCCATGTTTTGCATGCCCACCAGAATGCTTCCCTTGTTCCAAGTTTTGATGAAATTTTTGGTCACCACCACTTTCCCTCCATGTAATCTCTCCAAAAATTTCACCAGACCCCCATCTTTGATAATTTTCCAAATTTCCTTATTCTGTTTCCAGTCACTACAGTCTGCCAGCTCACATCTCCTCTTTCTGTTTCCCATGGCTTTGTGAAATAATAGAAAGATGAAGTTCAAATGAATTTCCTCTCTCTGCAAATTTTCCTTCAAACTATAATAACCATTATTAATGTTATTCACAACCCACAACTTGTGCCAAAGGACCCCAATAATTGTCTCAAAATCAAGCCATTGTCCTTCATGATAGTCACACATATTTTTGCACTCAATAATCATTAATGATCTCTTCATTCAAAACATGTTGCTTACTCCTCATCCTCTCCTTACTAATTAATGATGATCCATCACAGGGGATATTTGAACCATCATTCCACTCAATTTCCACCTGGCTTTTACAAGCCACGTTCGCAACCCAGTCAACCACTAAATTTGCCTCCCTGAAAACGTGGGATATCATGCATTTGTCAAAGGTGTCAATAATTTTTTTCACCTTACTTAAAACATTGGCTATGGACCACGAAGGGGTCAAATTGTTCTTCAAACAATTTACAATACTTAGGAAATCCCCTTCAATCCATATTTTGTTATAATTCTTCCTTTTGGCAAGTAACAACCCATAGAGAGCAGCATTAGCCTCTACCACCTGATTGGTGTTGAAGCCTATAGGGATAGCCATAGCCCCTTTTCAATTCCCAAATTCATCTTTGATAACCACTCCACAACCAACAATTATGGGGTTGCCTTTAGAGGCACCGTCAAAATTGATTTTGACCCATCCATTAGGGGGACAGTCCCACCTAGCCTTTTCCCTCAGATTTCTTTGGATTAGAACTTTCCTTCCTTCAAGCTTCCACTTCTTATAAACTTTGGCCTCCCACTCATTCTTCGGATCATGATAGTTCTTTATCAACCCCAAGTTCTCCAACATAGCACTCTTAGTCTTGTGAAAAATACTCTCCCAATTGGACTCCTTATCCCTAAAAATTCTTTCATTCCTTTCTTTCCACACCCCCCAGCACAAAAAGGGTAGGAAGAAATTCCAAAAGGAGATTAAAAATTTGTTGTTAGTTGGTGGTTTCCAGCACATAAACAACTCCTGAATGTTATGAGGGAACACCCACTCCATATTCATTAGATCAAAGAATTTTTCCCATATTTGACTAGTGAAAGGACAATGAATTGTCATATGGTTGATATTCTCGTCATCATTTTTGTAGAGACAACATCTATTAGTTATAACTAGGCCTCTTTTTCTAAGATTATCAATTGTGAGAACTTTATCCTGCAATAAGATCCAAAAGAAAACATTAATTTTAGGAGTTAGTCCCTTAAGCCAGACTTTGGCCCAGCAAGGTTCAGGGCTGTCTTCAAAGTTCTATATATACAGGGAAGAAATTTAAAACTAGCCATTAGTACTAAATCTCCAAATGAGGGAGTCCTCATCATCAATAAGAACCAAAACATTCAGAAGGTTATTCAAGCCCCTGAGGGAAGGATCAAACCTAGACAAGTCAGTCCATTTACCCTCCTCCCAATAGTTTTCCACTTGATTGCCCAAGAACTATTTACAAAGAGTAGACAAGTCATTCTAGCTAGGAACCTCTTTTAGGGGTTTATCAAGTAGCCATATGTCATCCCAAAAAAGAATTTTCTTTCCATTACCAACCTTCCATTTCACCCCCTGCTTAATCATCTCCTTTCTTCTAAGAGCATTGCCCCAAATACATGAACCACCTTGGGAAGAATCAGAATTCAAGAACTTAAAGAAGTCAAAGCTATCCCTATTATATTTATTATGCCATATAGTGCTCCATTCTCCCATGTTCTTGAACATTCTCCAAAGGAGTTTAGCCATGAGATACTCATTTATACTTCTTATAGTGCGTAGAACAAGACCCCTTTCCTAGTCGGTTTACAAACCTTCTCCCACGCAATAAGGGCCATCCTTTTCTTTTTCTCAACTCCGGACCAAAGGAAGTTCTTTTGGATTTTTTCTATACTATCAGCAAACTTCTTAGGTATTTTGAAAAGGATCAAAGCATAGAGAGGGATACTTTGAAGGGTAGCTTTGAGTACAACAATCTTACCAACCTGGCTAAGAAGAGCACCCTTCCAACCAGCAAGACTTTTGTGAAATTTGTCAATCATATCCCTCCAAAAGGAATCTGGACGATTGAGGTAGAGAGGTAAACCAAGATAGGACCCTGGGAGACATTCCACCTCACAACCAAGAATTTTTTTTAGCCTCTCTTGTCTTTTTTTAGGCACATTGATGAAGAATATAGAGCTCTTATTCCAATTTATACTCTGACCAGTAGCACCAACATAGTTGTTAAGGGATTTTTTAATGGTTTTGCCATTTTTGATAGAAGCATCACCCATAATTATGGAATCATCCACAAACTATTGATGTGAACACATCAAATCCTTAGAGGAAGGTTTCAGACCCCTGAATTCACCTCTGCTAACCAGCCTGCCAATGTGTCTACCCAAACATTCAACCAAAATAAAAAAAAGAATAGGAGAATGGGGGTCCCCTTGATGAAGACCTCTAGAAGATTTGAAGAAAGGGGTAGGAGAACCATTCACCATAATAGATAACGTGGCAGAGGAAACCAAGCAGTGGATAAGGTCTCTACTCCTTTTATTAAAACCAAAAGCCTCTAGAGTAGCCATCAAGAAGTCCCAGTCAACCCTATCATAAGGTTTGGACAAATCAAGTTTCAACAAAAAACCTTCCTTCTTTGACATAGTTAAAGAATGTATATTTTCATGGACCAAAATGATTGAGTCCAAAATCTGCCTCCCAGGGACAAACCCATTCTACTATCCTGAAACAATAGAAGGAAGAAAGGTGAGGATTCTAGAAGCAAGGATTTTAGAGATAATCTTATACACCGAGTTACATAGGCTGATGGGTCTGAATTGGTCCATACTATCAGCCCCACTTTTCTTTGGAATCAGAGCAATAAAGGTACCATTCAATTCCTTGAGGATCCTTCTAGCCCCAAAAAATTCCTTGACAACATTAGAAACATCATCTTTTAGAATCCTCCAATACTTTTGAAAGAAAAAATGAGGATACCCATCAGGACCAGGGGCTTTATCTCCATCAAAGGAGAACACAACCTTCTGAATCTCATCCATAGAAGGTATAGCAGCAATAGATCTATTATGAGCATCATTCAGGATAAGGGGTATACCATCCAACAACTCTCCTTGGCACTTCAAATCCAAGTTCTCAGCTTTCTTTAAAAGCTCTCCAAAGAAATTATTGGCCTCACTTCTGAAATCTTCCTCCTTCTCACTAATGGTTCCATTGACCTGCATTCTAGAGATTTTATTGCTCATTCTATGTTTCATTGGGGTCATGAAGAAATATTTGGAATTCCTGTGCCCTTCTTTTAGGAAAAGCTTTCTCGATCTTTGCCTCCAAAAGCATTCTTCTTTTGAGATAATATCATGATACTCCATTAATTTATTATCTTCCTCCTTTTTGGTATGCCCACTGTAGCCATCTTTCTGAATGCTGTCCTAGATCTCTTTTAGTTCTTCATCAATTTTCTTTTTATTAGTAAAGATATTTCCAAAAGTTTCTTTATTCCATTTTTTAATGTTGTCCTTCACATTTTTCATTTTCTTAACAACTCTAAACATTGTCGTTCCTTCAATCCTAATACTCCACCAAACCTCAATCAAACTTTCAAGGTTAGGGTAGATTGTCCACAATTTCTCAAATTGAAAAGGGAAGTTCCTTTTCAAGCCACTGAAGTCAGCTCTTATGGTTATCGGATAATGGTCAGAACTAGCTCTGACATAGGCAGATAAGGCACAAGAATAATGGTTTAACCAAATGTTTTTAACAAGAGCTCTATCAAGCCCAACCTGAATGACCTCATTACCCTCTCTCCTATTGGTCCAAGTATAGTTAATACCCTGCAGATCAATGTCATGCAACTCTTGACTATCAATAAATTCCATAAGATCAGTTATGCTTTCCAGATTGGGTTGACCACCTCCATATTTTTCATTTTCCTTCACAGGAGTATTAAAATCCCCCATTATGGTCCATCCATCATTAGCAAAATCTCTCCTAAAAGTAGAGACTTCCCTCCAGAAATATTTCTTACCCCACCTGGTGTTCGGAGCATAAATGTTAGTCAAAACCCAAGAAGTGCCATCCTTGATATGCCAAAATCTAATATTAGTCACATTTTTTCCACTGGATAAAACTTCCCCTTTGATAATATTACAATTCTAGGTAGTCACAATCCCTCCTGAGGCACCATCCACATCACTACCATGGGACAGGACATTACAAAAAAATTGGATTTTCTCCACTTTATCCTTAGACATCTTAGTCTCTTGTAGAAGAACAATATCAAGCTTGTTGTCTCTGATCATGTTTTTGACCATTGCTTGCTTGTGAGGATTATTTAATCCTCTTACATTCCAGGATATAAACTTCATTGCTTAAGGAATGGGCCAGACTCTAGGATGGTCTTTTGACTACCATCTGCTAAACACTTATTGGTCTCAAGTGCTCACCTCTTTTGATTCGAGGGTCTTCCCAAGGAAACATGGGGAGCCCCCACATCTCCAATATTATTGCTTCTAGTGCTTTTGAGGATTGAGGAGGCATTCTTCATCTGTCCTCCATCTTTATTAGTAGGTTTCTTAACATTTTTAGCTGTCTTTTTCTTCTCCACTTTGGACCATCCTTCTTCATTCAGTTCTTCTGATCCCACAAGGGCCCCTACTAAATCCACCACATCACTCCACATAGCTTTAGAAGGGCATGGTGCTGCCTTATCCAGAGTACCAAAGGTCTTCTGAGACCCCTCCTCTGAAAAGCCCAGAATCGGGCAGACCTGGGCATCTTGCCATATAACCAAACTCTGAGAGGGGGGTAAAAGGCCATAACTGCCTGACATCTCTTGCTCGAACAGGCCAGCATCAAAGTTATTATTACCCTCTTTTATCTCCAGGGGCCTACTCTGAATATGTCCCATTACGGAATCATCAGAGCTTTTAGTTATGGATTCCTTTAAGACTTCAATGCTACCTGCTAATTTTTGTTTAGAATCAGAATGAGATGTGTTGCATCCTTCAATAGGCACACCCTTCCCATTCTCCTTTCCTTCTTTCTTCTCATTACTACTGCTCCCCATCAAGTTTGATCCATCCACAACCTTCTTTACCCAGATCTTTTTCATTTTTTTCTTTTGGGGTAACGTCCTTGGGCATTGTTTCGCCCAGTGGCCTATTTTTTTGCAATGAAAACAAGCAAAGGGTGTAGATTCAAACTCTATCTTTTGGACCTAAGAGCCAAGTTTGGACTGAAGAGTGATTGATTCTGACATATCCACTCCTTGTTGCACTCCAACACAGATCCTAGCATACGTAAGGCATCTTCTAGAGATCGTGACAGGATCCATAGACAAGAGCTCCCCAAAGACATTAGCAATGCCCTTAAAGATGTCTTCCATCCAAAATTCAAGAGGCAAGCCTAGAAGAGTAACCCAGACTGATGCCTGCACATTAAGATCCTTTTGCATATCTAGGTTAGGACACCACTTATTCATAATCATAGAATGCTTTCCTATCATCCAAGGTCCTTCACATAGAATAAACCTTAAATCCTCCTCACACAAGAAGGAAAAAGCTATACATCCTTTGGGAAGAGAAACCATCTCCACTTGACCTTTCAGACTCCATTTCTTTTTAGCAAATGCCCTAACCACCTCAATATTAGGGCGGGATCCCAAGAATCTCCCCACAAGAGAGTTAGCCATTCGAGATATATTAACATCTATTATTTGATTTGGAATGGATAAAGCAAAAGTTCCCTCCTCGGTGTTGGATAGGATTTCAATAGGTGGGAGAGAGGACTTACCCATTGGTTTCACGCCAAAAAGTCCTGTCCAGCTTTTGACAGAACCAGTAGGAATTGTCCTATTCTGATCACATGCCCCCTTCATGGGTCCCCCTCCCAGGTCCCCAATCCCAAGTTTGACATCAGGAATCTTATCTTGGGTCCTGTTTGCATCTATTTCCTTAGTTACCCACCACACTTCGAAGGACCAGTGTCAGATCCACCATTCCCATTGCTTAGCACGCTTGAAATTTGAATTCCTCCTTTCCCGCTTCCTGTTCCGTCCACCCGATCCATTCTATTCTCCATTCTTTGATATGTTAATATCACTAGTATTATCACAATAAATTGTAATTGGATCAGTAATCTCTTCTTGCATACCTTCAAGTAATTGTTTGATCCACACAATATTAAAACAATTCATAGCTACAACAATATACTCAACATTGGCAGTAGATTGTAAAATACAACTTTGTTTCTTTCTTAACCATGTCACTAACCTTTCTCCTAAAAATAAATCTGCACCACTTGTGCTTTTTCTTTCATCAATATTTCCAACCCAATCAACATTAGTATACATGATAAGATGAAAATCTCCTCCTTTTGTGTATAAAATACCAAAATCTTTAGTCCCTTTCAGATATGTAAATAATCTCTTCACTATATACATATGTGTCTCCTTTGGGTTAGCGAAAAACCTTCCAAATATACAACTTGAATGTGCAATATCTGGTTGGCTATGAATAACATACTTTAGTTTACCAATCATGGATCAGTAACATGTTTCATTTACTTCCTTTGTGTCATCTTCCTTTGACAATTTGAAACTAGTAGCCATCAGTTTTCCAACTGGTTTAGATTCTTTCATATTGAATGTCTTTAGGATCTCCTTGATATACTTAGATTGTTTTATGTAGATCTCATCCTTTACTTGTTGAATTTGAAGTACAATAAAGAACTTAATCTCTCCAATCATAAACATGTCAAATTCCTTTCTCATCTACTTAGAAAATTAATTAGACATTATCTCATTTTCACCAAATATAATGTCATCAAAAACTATCTCAACAATCAAGATCTTATCAGTACTAGCACATTTCAAATATAAATTGTTGTTAGCACTTGTTATTTGAAATCCTATCTTGATTAAGTAAGAGTTAATCTACATAACATGCTCAGGGTGCTTACTTCAATCCATATAGTGCCTTGTGTAGCTTGCATACCATATCCTTGTCAAAATTCTAAATAAATTCTTCAGATTGTTCAAGGTACACTTCTTCTATTTGATAATTGGGGGGGGGGGGGGGGGTGAATCAGTTAAATCAATTATCCTACAGACCCAAACTCTTAGATGTACTTTTTCAAACTTCTTCAATAAAATAATCAACTCGGTAAGATATTAATAACAATCTTTCTGATCATTTGCCGATTGCCAGTAATTTACAAAACTATGTTTACCAATTAATCAAATATGAAATATGTAAAGTATGATAGTAATCGAATCACAACAAATAACACATAACATAAATATTTAATGTGGAAACCTTGCTAAGGGAAAAACCACCTAGGACTGGTAACCCAAAATATTTCACTCTTCTGAAGTGAGCTTGATTAGGAGCCAATCCTGTTAAAGGTTACAAAACACACTATAAGGTGTGACCTTGTTAGAGGATTTATCACTAACAGTTCTCCCTCAAATATCATTCACTATGGGGTCAACAAGAAAATAATTAACATTCCTTGAATGCCATATTTGAAATACAAAATACTATTAAGTCCATTCGATTAAGAGATTTAGCTGTAACAATGGTTAAGGGTAAAAGTACAAAGCTATGTCACACTTTTATAAAGGAAAAGGTCAACAACACACAAAATTTTTAACTTTAATGACATAAAAATGGCATTTATGTTTAAAATTTGGAGATGATGTAAACTAATGAAATGTGTAAAAGTGGATGAAGTTTATGGCTATAATTTTTTTAATTTTTTTTGAACAAGAATTCACATAGTTTTTAAATTTTTTAAGTCCATTTTTTACTTGCTAAAAAATGCTGAAAAATGAGGGTCTTGTCCGCACCAAAAAAGTATATGCAAATAATCTCTTTTTCCTTTGATTTCAAAATATGTCATAGATAAAATGTATAGCTAATGCAGAAAAGAAGAAAAATTAGTTTTCAATGTATATTTTCTCTGTTATAACTACTCAAAGTTGAACATACTTGAAATCGATAGTTTTCATCTCGCGTCAAATTTCCCCTATCAAATCTACACCATTCAGAAAATAAATTACACACTCTTGAAGATAACTATCTCCTCTAGTGTTAAATATAAATTTTCAATTTTTTTGATAAGCTTTACTATTTTTTTCTATTGTTGAAGCATCTTGTTCTCGAATGTTAAAATACCTACTTGTAGTATTTTGAAATTATAATATATTAGATCTAATTAAAATACTATAAAAATTATATGATGATAATCTTGACTCTATGCTCTAAAAAAGGGTATTTTTATATTTGTAAAAAAATATCATTAAAAAGAGTAAGAGTTATTGAAACGTCACTTTTCTGAAATAATTTTATTTCTTTAGTAATTGTTATAAAACATACAGTTAATAGATATTTCCAATTGGAAAAGGTGAAGAACTTATCTAAGTTAGCTAGAATGAATCTAGCTAGACCATATGTTTGACAAAAAATAATTTTAGTTAGAAATACTCAAATTCAGTTGTGCCGATAAGTTGTCTTGAAACATGACACAGCTTTGTGCTTTTACCCTTAAACTAATACAGTAGTGATCTAATTCAAATACAACTCAATTTGTAAGTATTCAGATATATGATAAGCTCAATATAACTCTTCTAGTCAATAACCAGTTCACTCCATTATATCCTCCAACTTACTTCACTCGGTGTATAATTTTATGATGCTTGGTAATACCTGGAGTCCAACTTCATTTTGTCTGTAACCAATTTGACCAGTGGTGCATGAAAAATGTCTTCACACAAATTCTCCTACAGTCTCAATTCATCTGGCCTATTCAACAATTAATCCCATGTCTCTTAAATAGACATGTAAACCATTTTCATCTCATCCATTAGATTTTGCCTCTTAATCTCAATCATTCATTTTGCCTCTTCAAGCTTCCTCGGTAGTTGTATCAATAAAACATTTCAATCTCTTCCCTTCGATTATCTCTAAATTTTGTCATCCGTTGATTTTCATAACAAAGTCTATCTCTTACCTGGAAATTATAAGCATTTGCCTGCTCATCAATTTCAGTCGGCTGTTATAAACATTTAATGTTTTCATCCTACCTAGTTAATATAGAATGTGTCAGTGATAACTAACTCGGTTAGTACTATCTCTTGGTATACACAAGATAGACTTAGTGTATACAAAAATCTTCAATTACTGACCATATTAACTTGTTTAATTTTGATCTCATCTTCATAATAGATTAATGTAACATGCTCAAGTCAACAACATAATGCCATAGACTCATTAATAAGTTACCCAATGTATACCACATCCATATCTATCAAATGCATCTTGTCCTTATGTAGTTATCTCATTTCTTCACCATTTCTTCCTTCTACAAATGTTTAGATGTTTGTAACTATCATGATAAGTATAGTCAAAACTAGTTGACATTAATGACAACATATTGACTGATTTAATCATCTTACATATTACTTTAACAGCTCAGTGACCTCCTTAATCTTCATCAAGATATTCAATCAGTTGTAGGTTAACAATCTCTCCCTTTGGCATTGATGACAACACAATATGAAATATGCCATAGAATACCAAACATCTATTCTAAAACTATATAGATAAATGTTGTAGCTTGGTAAGCTCTCCCTATCTTGATATGTTTAATCACTACAACAACATTTCATGCAGACTCTCCCTACGGATTTGATCTTCTTCAGTTCTCTATCAACAAATATCTATCTCCATGTGTTCTTGAAATCCTTCTCTCCAAAATGATATTTCATAGAAATCTCTCTCCCTTTGACAACAATGCCAAAAGAAAATATTAAAAAAAATCTTTAGTAGCCGAATAGTATTTTTTTTGTTTCATCCAGTTCAAGTACCTTCATGTACTGATATACAGTTCTCTGTTCCATCTTCTACAATCTTCACTTCCTTCACAACCTTAGGAATCCTAAAGTGTGAGCTACATGCATCAACATTTTTTATTTTTCTGATAAATTACAGGTTGATACAATCTCCTGATCACCTTAGTGACTGATAAATAGGGGATGGACCCCTAGTCTAGTCCTCAAGTACTCAAAAGTATCCTTCGGTAAGGGTTTAGTAAATATATCTGCAAGTTGTTCTTTAGACTTCACAAATTCTAGTTTCACTTTCTTTTCTTGTACTTGTTCCCTCAAATAGTGATACTTAATTGATATGTTCTTTTTCTTTTCATGCATCACTAGATTCTTTGAAATATTTATGGCACTTGTGTTATCACAATATATAATCACTAGATCAATGATCGCCTCATTCATTCCTTTCAACAATTTTTTTATCCATACAATATTTGAACAATTAATAGCAGAAGCAACATATTCTACTTTAGCAGTAGACTGAGAAATACATGCTTATTTCTTACTTATCCATGTTACAAGTATTTCTCCTAAAAAGAATGCTCCACTAGTAGTACTCATTCGATCATCAATATTTCCAGCCCAATCTGCATCAATGTAAACCTATAATTCAAAATTGCCTTCTTATACCATACCTATAATGCTTATTGTTCTTTAGATATCTCAAAATTATTTTAACAACAGTCATATGTGATTCCTTAGGATTATTAGAAAATATTTCTACAATCCCAATTGTATGTGCTATATCAGGCCTACTGTGTACAACATACATCAATTTTCCAATCATTGATCTATACAGTATCAAATTTACCTTGGTTGATTCATCATCTTTTGTCAATTTGCATTCGGTAACCATAGGTGTTCCAACTGGTTTTGAATCTTCCATTCCAAATGTCTTCAATACTTCCTTGATGTATTTTGATTGTGTGATGAATATGCCTTCATTTTGTTGTATTATTTGAGATCCAAGAAAGAATTTAATCTCTCCAAACATTGACATTTCAAACTCTTTTCTCATTTCAGCAGAAAAATATTTGGAAAGATTATCACGTCCTCCCAATATTATATCATCAACAAAAATTAAAGCAATAAGTATATTGTCATCATTTCCATCTTTCAAATATAAATTGTTGTTGTCACTTGTTCTCACAAAGCCAATACTAATAAGATAAGCATGCAATATTTCATACCACTCTCTTGGTGTCTATTTTAGTCCATATAGTGCTTTGTGCAATTTGCAAACCATGTTCTTATTTTGATCAACAAAACCTCCAGGTTGCTTTATGTAAATCTCTTCCTCAAGAAAAAATATAGATTTAACATCCATTTGATAAACCTTAAATCCTTTATAAGTAGCATATGAAATTAATATTCTGAATCCTTCAAGTCTTGTTACTGGTGCAAAAGTTTCACCATAGTCAATTCCTTCTTCTTGTGCATATCCATTACAAACAAGTCTTTCTTTTTTTCTAGTCACTTCACCATTTTCATTGAACTTGTTTCTAAATATCCATTTTATTCCAATTACATTTTTGTCACTCGGTCTCGGTACCAATGTCCATATTTTGTTTTTCTCTATTTTCTCTATTTCTTCATTCATGGCCTTAATTCATTCTTCATTCTCAAGTGCATCTTTAACATTTTTAGGCTCAAATTCACAAACTAAACATCTATTCTATCTTAACTTACTTTGTGTCATCATGCTAGCTTGTCTGTCTCCAATAATCTAGTTCTGTGGATGGTGTCTTCTCACAAATTTTGCTGACACTTGCTCTCTTCTTTGTTCAAAAGTTAGTGTAGGCTCAATTTATTCCTCAGTAACATCTTCCTGATTCTCAGTTTGCATTTGCTGACCCTCGGTAGCATTTTCCTTTCACTCAGTAGACTCAGCTTGTGGCTCGGGTAGATAGTCTGGATGCTCAATATATGTAAATCTACCATATTATTCCAGTTCCTTCCTTCTTTTTTCATCATTTTTCATAGAAAACTCATCAACTTTCACATTATCACTTTCAATCATTTTGTTAGTAGCATTGTTCAAACACTTGTATGCTTTTCTCTTAGTAGAATATCTTGGAAATATTCCTTCATCACCTTTAGAATCAAATTTTCCATTTCTATCATCTTTCAAAATGTAACATCTACTTCCAAATATTCAAAAATAACTTACATTAGGTGTGTAGCCAAACCATAACTCATAAGGTTTCTTATTTGTATCTTTCTTCAATTGAACTCGGTTCATGGTGTATATAGTAGTGCTAACAACTTCTCTGTAGTACATTTGTGCAACATCCTTTTCAATCATCAGTGTTCTGGCACAGTCAAGTATAGATCTATTCTTTCAAAATACAATACCATTCTCTTGTGGTGTCCTTGGTGCAGAAACCTAACTTTTAATTCCATTCTCATTACAAAATTTAGTGAATTCATCAGAAATAAACTCACCTCCTCTATCAGATCTCAAGCATTTTAAGTCTTTCCCAGTTTCCTTTTCCATTTTAGCTTTATACCACTTAAACATTTTGCAAGCTTCAGATTTCTCTTTCAAAAACATAACTATCATCATCCTAGAGTAGTCATCAACAAATAAAATTAAATATTTGTCACCATAATAACTCCGAGTTCTCATAGGACCACATAAGTCGGTATGCACCAAATCCAAAATACCTTTAGAAGAATAGTCCTTTCTCTTAAGGCTAGATTTAGTCATTTTCCCTTTCTAACATTGATTACACATGACATGGTTAGGTTTAGTTAGACTTGGAAAACCTCTAACTCTTCTTTTTTTTACTGATCTTAACCATGTTATCGAAATTTACATGACACGATCTTTTATGCCACAACCACACATCTTCATTTCTAGCCAACAAACAAGAAGTTTTACCATTATCATGATAAAATAGATTACATTTGGAGTGTTCACTAGTACTGACCAACTTTCCAGTTTCATCATAGATCTTCACCTTTCTACTTTCAAATGCAACTCGGTGACCTGAATTATTCAATTGTGCTACACTAAACAAATTATAGTTAATTCCTTTCACCCAATATGCATTCTCACATCTAATCTTACTGTCCAACAAGATAGATCCCTTTCCTTTCACTAGATACGATGTATCATTTTCCATTTCAACAAATTCTCCACTATAGTGTTCTATATATTCAAATTTGTCCTCATCACCAATCATATGATGTGTACAACCACTATCAATAATCCATGTATCATTCTTGCTAACTTTAGATATAAGTGTTGTTTCAACATACCTTTCTTCATATACATCTTTGTAATCTTTCAAGATATAAGTGTTGTTTCAACATACCTTTCAAGATGAATTTGGCACCTCTCTTATACATCTTGTAATCTTTAGCTCAAATCCTTCAAAATTCCTTTTCAAAAACACATGCTCTGATACCAATTGTTAGATAATTGAGAGGGGGGTGAATCAATTAAATCAGTTATCCTAGAGTCCCAAACTCTCAGATGTACTTTTTCAAACATCTTCAATAAAATAATCAACTCGGTAAGATATTAATAACAATCTTTTGGATCATTTACCGATTGCTAGTATTTCCAAAATTGTGTTTACCGATTAATCAAATATGAAATATGTAAAGTATGATAGTAATCCAATCAAAACAAATAAAACATAGCACAAATATTTAATGTGGAAACCCTGCTAAGGGAAAAACCACCTAGGACCGGTAACCCAAAATATTTTACTCTGTTAAAGTGAGCTCAGTTAGGAGCCAACCCTGTTAAAGGTTATAAAACATACTGTAAGGTGTGACCTTGTTAGAGGATTTATCAATAACAGTTCTCCCTCGACAAACATTCACTATGGGGTCAATAAGAAAACAATTAACATTCCTTGAATGTCATATTTGAAATACAAAAGACTGTTAAGTCCACTTGGTTAAGAGATTTAGCTGTAACGATGGTTAAACTAATACAATAGTGATTTGATTCAAATATAACTCAATTTTTAAGTATTCAGATGTATGCTAAGATCAATATAACTCTTCTGATCAATAATCAATTCACTCCATTATATCCTCCAACTTACTTCACTCGGTGTATAATTCTCTAATGCTCGGTAATACCTACAGTCCAGCTTGGTTCTATCTGTAACCAATTTGATCAGTGGTGCATGAAAAATGTCTTCACACAAATTCTCCCCCAGTCTCAATTCATTTGGCCTATTAAAAAATGAATCCCATGTCTCTTAAATAGATGTGTAAACTATTTTCACCTCATCCATTATATTTTTCCTCTTAATCTGCATCATTCATTTTTCCTCTTCAAGCTTCCTTAGTAGTTGTATCAGTAACACATTTCAATCTCTCCCCTTTGATTATCTTTGAATTTTGTCAGTCATTGATCTTCATAACAAACTCTATCTCTTACCTCGAAGTCATAAGCATCTGCCAGCTCATCAATTTTAGTTAGCTATTATAAACATTTAATGTTTTCATCCTACTTGGTTAATACAGAATGTGTCAATGATAACTAACTTGGTTATTACTGTCACTTGATATACACAAGGCTGACTCAGTGTATACTAAAATCTTTAATTACCGACCACATTAACTTGTTCAATTCTGATCTCATCTTCATAATAGAATAATGTAACATGCTCAAGTCAACAACATAATGCCATAGACTCATAAATAAGTTACCCAATGTATACCTTATCCATATCTATTAAAATCATCTTGTCCTTACATAGATATCTCATTTCTTCACCATTTCTTCCTTCTAAAGATGTTCAGATGTTTGTAACTATCATGATAAGTATAGTCAAAACTAGTTGACATCAATGACAACATATTGACTGATTTAATCATCTTACATATTACTTTAACAACTCGATGACCCCCTTAATCTTCGTCAAGATATTCAATCAGTTGTAGGTTAACATCTTCTTCAAGAATTCCATTTAAAAATGGATAATTAGCATCCATCTGATAAAATTTGAATCCTTTATAAGTATCATATGCAATATCCTTACACCCTTTAATCTAGAAACATAGGAAAATGTCTCACCACAGTCAATACCTTCTTATCGTGCATACCATTTACTAACTCATATTTCTTTATTTTTGATCACATCTCCTTTGTCATTGAGTTTATTCCATAAAATACACTTTGTTCCCATCACATTCTTATCCTTAGGTCTTGATACCAATGACCAAGTGTTGTTATTTTCAATCTAATCAATTTATTCTTTCATCTCTTTAATCTAGTCTTCATTTCATAGTGCATCCTTGACTAATCTTGGCTCAAATTCAGAAATCAAACATGTTTTATCCTTCAACTTAATTCTTGTCATGACTCATGCATTCTTGTCTCCAATGATCTTTCTTGGTGAGTGATGTCTTCTAACATATTTTTCTAATATAGGCTTAGTAGACTGTTCATCAATGCTTTCATCTCTTGGTAGAGGCTCATTTTTCTCTTCGATTCCTTCTTGTTGCAGCTCGGTTGTATCAACTAAATTACCTTCTTGTACATAAACAAATATTTTGTAATCCCCATATTCCTTTTCTGTATCTTCTTCATTATTTTCTACAAATTCATAAATCATCACATTTTCACTTTCAACAATTTTTTTAGTATCCTTGATAAAACATTTATATGCCTTTCTCTTTGATGAATAACCTAGGAATATACCTTCATCTCCTTTAGAGTCAAATTTTCCATTTATAGCATCTTTTAGTATATAACACCTACTTCCAAATATATAAAAGTAACTTACATTTGGTGTATTCTTGTACCAGAGTTCATAAGGGGTCTTGTTTGTTCCTTTCTTCAACTATACTCAGTTGTGTGTGTAGACTGCAGTGCTTATGGATTCTCTCCAGAATGTTTGTACAACTACTTTATCAATCAACAAAGTTCTATATAATCAACTATATATCTATTCCTTCTCTCAACTATACCATTTTGTTGTGGAGTCCTCTGTGAAGATACTTGTCTTTTTATTCCATTTTCATGGTAGAAGACAATAAATTCATCAGAGATAGATTCACCTCCTCTATCTGATCTTAAATATTTTAGCTATTTTCCTATTTCCTTTTCAACTTTATCTTTATACCACTTGAACATTTGGAATGCATCAAAATTCTCTTTTAGAAAGATAACATATATCATTCTTGAATAGTCATCAATAACCACAGTGAAACATCGATATCCATAATAGCTTTGAACTCTCATAGGAGCACAAAGGTCAATATGAACTAATTCCAAAATAGCATTACTAGAGTAAGATTTTCTTGAGAAACTTGATCTGGTCATCTTACCAATTTGAAATTCTTTACCCATCACTTTATTAGGTTTACTTAATTTCAGTAGATGTCTGACTCTATTCTTTTTGCTCACCTTAATCATGTTATCAAAATTTACATGACATAGTATTTTATGCCATAGCCATACATCTTCAACTTTAACAAATAAGAAATTTTTTGCAATAGTATCAAGATAAAATAAATTACCTTTAGATTGTTGACCAGTTCCAATTAGATCTCCATCAATACGATAAATCTTCACCTTTCTATTTTGAAATTTCAGTCGGTGGCCAATATTGTTAAGTTGTATAGCACTCAACAAATTTTAGTTTAAACCTTTAACCCAATATGCATCATCACATCTCATCTTTTCATTCAATACAATTGGTGCTTTACCTATTACAAGACATGGAACATCATTACCAAATTTGACAAATCCTCCATCATACTCTTCTAGGTTTTCAAACTTATCAATGTCACTATTCATATGATGTGAACATCCACTATCAATAATCCACGCGCTAGCTTTACTTACATGAGAAACAAGTTCTTTTTCATCTTCATGTTTTTCTTCATCTGAGTCTTCTTTTACATCAAAATAGACAAGTTCATATCCTTCTTAAGTATCATCAAATTCATCATCGGTTGCACCTTCTTTATCTAGGTAGAAATACTTCTTACCCTTTTCCTTGTAGTCTCTAAATATTCGGTGTCAGTTGTCCATTTTTTCATTCTTATCCTTCTTGTTATTGTTAGGAAATCTTGATGCAATGTGACCAATCTTATTGCAGTTAAAATATTTCAAAGGTAATTTTCCTTTTCCACTTGGTAGTCTCTTAGCCATCAATGCCTCTGACTCCTCTTGTCCTTTTTCTTTAGTTAGAATAATTTCATATTCATTTTCATATGAACTACTATGATTCTTTTTGTATTTTCTTGACGTTTCAATGATTAGAGAGGACTTGAATGCAGTTTCAATATTCGGTTGACTATTGTCATAATTGCTTAGCTCAAATATAGTCAACCTACTGATTAGGGATTCAAGAGTAAAAAAATTATTTGGTATGGATCACAATTCCTGAATAATAGATACTCTAATAGCATACTTGGAAGAAAGAGTTCTCAGAATTTTACTTACCACTTCTTCATTGGTCAATGTCCCATCAGCACTTTTGATGACACTCACAACTTCCTTGATTCTAAAAGTATATTGTTGATGTTCTCTTCATCCTTTATCCTCATTTCATCATAATTTCCTTTGAGACTATGAACCTTAGCCTTTTGTACATGTTGATCTCCTCCATGTATGTAAGTGTAATTCTATCCCACATCTCTCTTGAATTAACATAGTCCTTAACATCATTGAATTCAACAACGATCAGGGAAGAAGAAATCTCAATCATTATCGAGTTGTGTTCCTACTTCTCTCTCATTTGATCAACTATCATGGGTTCAGGAGGAGGTGGAGTATAGTCATTATCCAAAAGATTCAGTGCAGATTCACCAATCCCAGATAGATACAATCTCATCCTACTTTTCCATGTTGAGAAACTTTCTTTGTTCAACTTAGGTACTTCTCTCCTATACATCTTTGGATCCTTTACTGAAGTATTTTAAAATTATCTCTTTGGGGTACTTAACTATGATACCAATTGTTGGATTACAAAGAGGGGGGTGAATCAGTAATCCATGATTCTAAATACCTAACAATATCTTCTTTGATTAACTCAGTGAAATCTTGGTTAAACATAATTCACTATTTATTGACAACAGTAAATAAAAGTTAACAATCAGTAAATCAATCACATAAATCATTCATCCACTAGTACATTTGAGGTCAAATTTTGATGGCCATTTGTCAGATTTGCAATGCTCATTTGTCAGCATTTCGAAACATGTGTCCATCATAGTTTTTGTGTTGGAAGTTGCAATAGAAGAGATATCTATCAGTTTACCAACACCCAATTATGTCAAAAACTTGCACATGATAACTGCTTTGTTATGGCATTTCCTACGGTCCATCTATCAGAATTCTGACACAAAGACGTATCAGAAATACACAATCACTATCGAAACTAATTGTCGAAAAGATATCCTTTCCGACATTAGAACTGTTGGTATAGTGATAGATCTACAACCAATTTTTGACAGATAAACCCATTAGTGACGTAGCATTAGTGTCGGAATAGTTTGTTGAAAATTGTATATCTATGACATTTTAACTATCGAAAGAGCGGTGGTAGTACAACATATCTTCAACAGGTTTCCCTATCAAACGTATAGCATTACTGTCCCAATAATTGTCATAAAGTATTTTCTCTGACATTTTATCTGTCGAATAGGTGATGTGTTGGCCTATATTCTGATAGGAAATGATGTTAGACGTATAGCACTACTGTCGGAATGAATTATAAAGTGTCAAAAAATCAACAGATCTACACATTAAAGATAATACAACTCAAGAGACCATCATAGGTTGTCTCTTTCTTTGGTCTATATTATTGACAGAATGTTTTACCTTTCATTAGCTCATCAAATCCAAGGATTTGAAATAATTTAATAGAATATTTTCATGACAACGTATATTATTTAAGTTGACATTGCATGAATTTATCTACTTTGCACACTTGTAGACTATGAGGATGGTGATAAAGAAGCATGGCCATGGGAAGAGATGCTTCTTTATTGCCATCCTAATAGTCTACAAGTGTGCGAAGTAGATAAATTCGTGCAACATCAACTTAAATAATATACGTTGTCATGAAAATATTCTATTAAATTCTTTCAAATCCTCAGATTTGATGAGCTAATGAAAGGTAAAACATTCTATCAATAATATAGACCGAAGAAAGAGACAACCTATGATGGTCTCTTGAGCTATGCTATCTTTAGTCCTAGCTACTGGGTAAGGCCTGGAAGACTTATACCTGTCGATTGTCGCGAACAATCACTGCCTTGCACTTATGTACATTGCAAAAATTGATCCCAATCTCATAAAAATATTTTACACTTGTACATCTCATCAATACTGGAGGCCTAAAGTAATTTTATACGATCACTAGCACATTTCGTGCATGGATGAGAAATAGTATCCAAAGTTTCTAGATAACCATTTTTGAGAAGAGGAATGAGTGGAGGCCAAAGAAGGGATAATTGTGAAGGCTTTATAGATGTAGGTTACTGAATCATCATCTCTACACTGGTACTCAATCTAGATTCCACTCCATATATGTCTTCTTAGAATCTAAAAACTCTCCATCATTGATTCCCATCATTTTTTCACTGAGACCTTAAATTATTGAGCTTCTCTTTGTTTTGAGAATAGTTTAACATTCTCTACTTAACAGGGCCAACCACGTGAAGGTGAAAGCTCACTTGACCCTTCCTATGAGCCTCTTATGACCCTTTACGACATTTTAAGACCTCCAAGATGTATTCTTAGGGATCGTAAAGGGTCATAAGGGGTCTTGGGACACAACAACTGAGAAACATAAATGTAGGCATCATGGTCACAATTTTTTGGAGACACAACATAATTGAGTGGTTTTCCCAGATGATGCAAAGTAGTGGTTGCTTTGCATCATCTGGGAATAGCATATTATGTTGTGTCTCCAAAATATTATGACCATGATGCCTAAATTTATGTTTCTCAGCTGTTGTGATATCTACATCGCAGTCTGTTGTTGTTGCAGCAGTAGAGCCTATATTCCACAACAAAAAGGAAGACATCTTTTTAGCCTAGGTCTGGATCCTACCCCAATTGTTGAAGGATCTAGGGCTAGGCTAGAAAGATGTCTTCCCATTTTGTCTGCAACATTGTGTCCATCTATGATCTTAGGAATATCATCATCTTTCCACTCTTCATTTGCCAAAATATACCGCTTCTTCAAGCTTGCAGAGTAATCTTATTAATAAAAGAACTCTTGCCAACATTAGGGTATCCACAGATAAAAATAGTTGATGTTATTGGTGCTTGTGCTCAAGGATATCGATTCATTGTTTTGAAATGGCCAAATCATTTTTATTTTGATTGTAGAGAAAAGGAGTGGGAGAAAATGAGCGGGTGAAAGTTGATCGAGCGCGAGAGAAGGCATTGCATTTTATTTGATCATGAATGCTCTTTGAAATGACCAATCATGTTTTCTATTCGATTCTTTTTGGTGCTTTTTTTTCCCATATTTAGTAGATAAAAATCATGGCAGTAGACACTTAGCCATCTTTTTGATGTTCCAGGTATTTTACAAAGATACAGGTATGTGGATTTATCATTTAGTTGCTTGCAGTTATTGGTCAAATGCAAATATTTTGCCAAGTTGAAAGGGCAAGATATCAGTTTGGTGTTTTCAGTTTATGTTAAAAGTTGATTTGGTAAAATCCTCAAAAAACACACTACATGTTCTAAAATGTAAAGAAGTTGAATGTTAAATGTAAGATATATATTGTTAGAATAACTGAGAGGGGGGTGAATCAATTAATCACTATCCCAATACAAAATGTATAATCTAAAAACAAATACTTCAACTTCTACTACTCGGTAACTTAAAATACTTTATTGTATGTGCATTTACCGATTACCAGTCTAAAACTTATAGTAGTTACCAATCAAATCAAATATGCAACATACAAATATGACATCAAAAAAATATCACAATAAACACATAACACAAGAGATTTAATGTGGAAACCCTATGAAGGGAAAAACCACTTGGGACTGGCAACCCAAAAATATTCACTCTTTTGAAGTGAGGTTGGTGAAGACCCAACCTTGTTAAAGGTTACAAATACACTATTAGGTGTGACTTTTTTAGAGGATTTAAGACCAATTGTTATCATCCAACCAACAGTCACTCTGGGGTTGACAGGATAACAATGTTTATTCTATGAATGATACATAATAAGAATTTCTTAGTCCACTCGGTTAAGAGATTTGACTGTGTACAATGCTTCAATATGTAATAGTAGGTGAACTGATCTATTACAACTTCAATTGCAGATATACAGATTAATATTCAAAGCATACAAATCTTTCTGATCAATGTAACATTTTTGATTCAACAATATATCAACTTACTGTCCGTCGGTAATTACTCTCTGTCACTTGGTAATGCTCTGCAGTAGGGTTCTCCTTAACTAGTATGATCAAAATGCATGAAAACTTGTTCACTCAATGATTCTGCAGTTTCCTTTTCTTCTGGCATCACACTCACTTGTGAAATCTCTAGTCTCTTATATAGACATGTAAACCATTTTCTTCTGCTCCATCAGATTTTGCCGCTTAATCATCTTCATTGATTTTGTCTCTTAAACATACCTCAGCACTTGTGTTAATAACACATTTGATTCTCATCCTTTAGATCTTTCCTAAGTTTTGTTAGCCATCGATCATCATAACAAACTTTATCTGTTATCTCAAAATCATACACTTTCCAGCTCATCAATTCTTATTGGCTAAACTAGTCATTTAATTTATTCTATTCTTCTTGGTAAACAAAGAAATGTGTCAGTGAACACAAGCTCAGTTTACACTGTGCTCGGTATACACTACACTTCGTCGGTGTATACTGAAATGCTTCATTAACCAACAACACTGCTTTGTGTCTTTTAGCTCTTTTCCTCATCATAGATGAATGCAACATAATCAAGTCAATATCATAAGGTCATAGACTCATCAGCAAGTTACTCAATGTATTCTTTATCCTCATCTGTCATATCCATCTTCCTTATGTAGATATTTCTATTCTTCATCTCTTTCACTCCTTTTCTACAGATGTTTCGGTATAGTAACTTACAAGATAAGTGTTGTCAAAATAGTTGACATCAATGATAATATAATATTGATTTAATCATCTTACATGTCTAATCAATCAGCTCAGTGATCTTAAATCATAGTTTCTTCAATCAGGTTCTAAATCAGTTGTAGTTCATCAATCTCTCCCTTTGACATTGATGGCAACTCAAGTAATATGAAATACACCATATACATACCAAACATGTATTCTACAAATTTGTGAACAAATGTTGTACAAGCTCTCCCTAGCTTAATATGTTTAATCACTATGTTACTCAACATCATTACAAAATACAACTTTGTGAATTTGCAAATATGATCTTTTCAGCTTTCAGATTCCTTCTTATGTTCTCAGTAACTGATCTTCAATGCTCTTCCTTTCTTTCAGATTATCTCTCCCTCAGATAGTTCTTATTGATGCATATTGTTTCATATTGTTTATCTCTCCCTTTGACAATAATGCCAAAGAAACAAATAAACAAACAAATTTTCAATAGCCAAGTAACTCTTTGTTGTCCAATGCATTCTCTGTATCTCTATATACTGATATGCCAATCTGTTCCAGTACTTTTCACAACTTTAGACATGATCCAAAGTGTGAACTATGATGCATCAACATGTATGATCTTTTGATAAGATTAGGCTGATGCAACATCTGGATCACCTTAGTGACCAATAGACAGGGGACGGACCCCAAGTCTAGTCCTCAAGTATTCAAATGTATCCTTTGGTAGAGGCTTTGTAAATATGTCTGCAAGTTGTTCTTTTGATGTAACAAACTCTAACTTAACTTGCTTCTCCTATACTTGTTCTCTCAAGTAGTGATACTTAATTGATATATGCTTTTTTTTAGAGTGCATCATTGGATTCTTTGAAATGTTAATTGCACTGGTGTTATCACAATATATAATCACCAGCTCAAGGATTATCTCATTCATACCTTCTAGAACTTGCTTAATATATGCAATATTTGAATAGTTTGTAGCAGCAAAAACATACTCTGCTTCAGCTATACACTGAGAAATGCAAGCCCGCTTCTTACTTGTCCAAGTAACAAGTCTTTCACCAAAGAAAAATGCTCCTCTGGTGGTACTTTTTCTGTCATCCACATTTCTAACCCAATCAGCATCAGTGTATACCTTCAGTTCAAACTTGCCTTCCTTAGGATACCATAATCCATAATCCTCTATTTTCTTCAGGTATCTTAAGATTATTTTAGTAGAAATCATGTGTGATTCTCTAGGATTAGCAGAAAATCTAGCAACTATTCCCACAACATGTGCTATATCTGGTCTATTGTGAACTACATACATTAACTTACCAATCATAAATCGGTATAGTGTCTTTTTTACCTATATAGTTTCATCTTCCTTGGTCAGTTTACATCCAGTAGCCATCGGTGTTCCCATAGGTTTAGCATCTTCCATGCCAAATGTTTTCAATAATTCCTTTATGTATTTAGATTGTGTGATGAATATCCCATCACTCCACTGAATCACTTGTAGTCCTAGAAAGAACTTAATCTCTCCGAACATAGACATTTCAAATTCATTCCTCATTTCATCAGCAAAGGCTTTACATATGTGATCTTTTCCTCCAAAAATAATATCATCCACAAATATCTCAGCAATAAGAATAGTGTCATCAGTATCTCCTTTCATGTACAAATTGTTGTTCTCACTTGTTCTTACAAATCCTATACTTAACAAATAAGTATGCAGCCTCTCATACCAGGCTCTCAATGCTTGCTTCAAATCATATAAAGCTTTATGTAATCTACATACCATGTCTTTGTTGTCTAGATCAATGAACCCTTCAGGTTGTTCTATGTAGACTTCTTCTTCAAGTATTCCATTTAGAAATGCTGACTTGACATCCATTTGATAAACTTTGAATTTCTTGTGTGCAGCATATGCAAGTAGCATTCTAACACCTTCCAATCTAGCAACAGGTGCAAATTTTTCACCATAATCAATG
This sequence comes from Chamaecyparis obtusa, assembly GCA_027943335.1. Classification (NCBI taxonomy): domain Eukaryota; kingdom Viridiplantae; phylum Streptophyta; class Pinopsida; order Cupressales; family Cupressaceae; genus Chamaecyparis; species Chamaecyparis obtusa. The sequence goes on from BSBK01001059.1 coordinate 1,657,489, forward strand.
CCTTCCTCCTATGCATATCCTTTGCAAACCAATCTAGCCTTGTTTCTTGTTACTTCACCATTTTCATCCAGCTTGTTCTTGAATATCCATTTTGTACTGATAACATTCTTATCTTTAGGTCGGGGTACTAAGCTCTAAGTTTTTTTCTTCTTTATCTGTTCTATTTCTTCTTTCATTGCATTAGTCCATTCATCATTCTCTAATGCAAATTTTACATTTTTCGGTTCAAATTCACAAACTAGACATGTAACTTGTCTTGCTTTGCTCCTTGTTTTCATGCCATCTTGTTTGTGTCCAATAATTTGTGTCTCAGGATGATGTCTTTTGAAAAAACTCACCAATACTCTATCTCTTCTTTCTTGTTCATCCTGCGCAGGTTCATTTGCTTGCTTGGTAGGTCCATCCTACTCATCGATTTCTCTTTCCTATTGTTCAGTATTGTTTTCCTACTGACCGATTATCATAGGCCATGGCTTTGATAAATACTCTAGTTTTTCAATGTAAGTGAATCTACCATAGTCTTCCAGTTCCTTTGTACTTTCCTCTATGTTCTTTTCATCAAACTCATCAACTCGGACGTTAGTACTTTCAATCATTTTATTTGTAACCTTGTTAAGACATTTATATGCTTTACTTTTAGTTGAATATCCCAAATATATCCCTTCATCACCTTTTGAGTCAAATTTACCATTTCTCTCATCCTTTAGAATAAAGCATTTACTTTCAAAAATCCTAAAATAACTTACAGTCAGTTTGTGTCCAAACCGCAACTCATAGGGTATCTTGTTGGTGTCCTTCTTCAGTTGAACTCGGTTAAGAACTTATACTGCAATGTTGACAGCTTCTCTCCAATATGTCTAGGCAACATTCTTTTGCAACATCAGTGTCCTAGCATAGTCAACTATTGACCTGTTTCTTCTTTCAGAGATGCCATTTTGCTGAGGTGTCCTCGGTGCAGAGACCTGTCTTTTAATACCATGCTCATTACAAAAATTAGTAAATTTATCAGAGATAAATTCACCTCCTCTATTAGATCTTAGGCATTTCAATTCCTTACCAGTCTCTTTTTCTACCTTAGCTTAATACCACTTAAACATCTTAATGCTTCAGATTTTTCTTTTAAGAACATAACAGTCATCAATCTAGTATAGTCATCAATAAAAAGAATAAAGTATCTATCACCATAATAACTCTGAGTTCTCATAGGACCACATATGTCAGTATGAATCAAATCAAGTATCTTCTTTATTGAATAATCCTTACTTTTGAAACTAGATTTAGTCATTTTCCCTTTCTGACATTCATGACACATAACATGATCAGGTTTTGACAAGTTAGGTAGACCTCTAACTCTTTTCCTTTTACTGATCTTAATCATGTTATCAAAATTCACATGGCATAACCTTTTATGCCACAACCAAACATCTTCATTTTTCATCATCACGCAAGAAGACTCATCAGTATCAAGATAAAATAGATTACATCTTGATTGTACTCTAGTTCCAACTAGTCTTCCTCCATCATCAAAGATTTTTACTTTCTTGCTCTCAAAAGCAACTCAGTGACCTGAATTGTTCAGCTGTGCCACACTTAACAAGTTATAGTTCAGTCCATCTACCTAGTAAGCATTATCACATTTTATCCTATTATTTATCATCAAGGATCCTTTACCTCTTACCATATAGGGTGTGTCATTACCCATCTTAACTGATCCTCTGCCATATTCTTCAAGTTGATCAAATTTCTCTTCATCACCAGTCATGTGATGTGTATAGCCATTGTCTATGATCCATGTATTATGTTGTTAACTCTAGAGATTAGTGTTGTTTCTACATGTTTTTCTTCTTCCTCAGAGTCATCTTTCATAGCAACAAATACAACTTCTACATCATCATTAGAATTCGATTTAGATTCATTATCTTCAGTTATGTAACATACCTTTTTTCCTTTTTCATTACTATCTCGGTTATCTCTGTTGTGTTAGTAGCCTCTGTTGACTCTCCTACCATAGATTCCTTCAGATCGGTCTTTGGATCTTTCATCATCTTTCTTATGCAGACATCTAGCAACAATGTGGCCAACCTCTTTACAGTTAAAGCATGCTAAAGGTAGCTTACCTCTATACCTTCCTTTACCTTTAGGTAACCTTCTGGCCATAAGAGCTTCAAGTTCATCAAGCTCATCATCAGTATTTCTATCATTATCATTATTCTTATTGTTCTTGCTAGACTTACCAATCTTCAGAGAAGACATGAAAGAAAACTCAATAGATGGTACAACACTGTTATAAAAGTTATTCAATTCAAAGGTTGTGAGCTTACCAATCAGATTGTCAAGTGTAAGTACATTACCAGATGCATACCTTGTTTCATGAATAGAAAATATTTTGATTGTGTAAACTGGCAATAAGGTTCTGAGTACTTTGCTTACAACTATCTCTTCACTAATAACTCCATTAGATGCTCTAATAGCATGTACTACCTCTTTCAGTCTATTTGTGTATTGCACAATATTCTCACCTTCCTTCATCTTCATATCATAAAATTTGCCCCTTAAGCTTTCAACTTTGGCTCTTTTGACATGCACATCTCCACTGTAGACTTGAGAAAGTTTAACCCACATGGCTTTTGCAGGTAGTGCAGCTCTTAATATCTTCAAATTCGGCATCGGTATAGGAAGCAACAATCTCCATCATAGTAACATTGTGTTCATGCCTGTCTTTTAGTTGATCAATAGTCAAGGGACCAGTGGTCAGTTCTATATAGCCATTCTCCAATAGTTCTAGTGCAAAATTCCCAATTCCAGATATGTGCAACTTCATCCGGCTTTTCCATACTGCGAAGTTCTCTTTGTTCAATTTTGGCACTTCCCTCTTATACATTTTGAGATCTTTGTATTGAAGTCCTTAAAACTCTATTCTAAGCAACCAATGCTCTGATACCAATTGTTAGAATAACTAAGAGGGGGGTGAATCAGTTAATCACTGTCCCAATACACAATGTATAATCCAAAAATAAATACTTCAACTTATGTTTCTTGATAACTTAAAATACTTTACTATATGTGCATTTACCAATTACCAGTCTAAAACTTATAGTAGTTACCGATCAAATCAAATATGTAACAAGAAAATATGACATCAAACAAATATCACAATCAACACATAACACAAGAGATTTAATGTGGAAACTCTATGAAGGGAAAAACCACCTAGGACCAGCAACCCAAAAATATTCACTCTTCTAAAGTGAGGTCGGTGAAGACCCAACCCTGTTAAAGGTTACAAACACACTATTAGGTGTGACCTTGTTAGAGGATTTAAGACCAACCATTATCGTCCAACCAGCAGTCACTCTGGGGTTGACAGGATAACAATGTTCATTCTATGAATGATACATAATAAGAATTTCTTAGTCCACTCGGTTAAGAGATTTGACTGTGTACAATGCTTCAATATGTAACAGTAGGTGATCTGATCTATTACAACTTCAATTACAGATATATAGATTAATATTCAGCTCATACAAATCTTTCTGATCAATGTAACATTTCTGATTCAATAATATATCAACTTACTGTCCATTGGTAATGCTCTACAGTAGGGTTCTCCTTAACTAGTATGATCAGAATGCATGAAAACTTGTTCACTCAATGATTCTGTAGTTTCCTTTTCTTCCGACATCACACTCACTTGTGAAATCTCTAGTCTCTTATATAGACATGTAAACCATTTTCTTCTGCTCCATCAGATTTTTCCACTTAATCATCTTCATTGATTTTGTCTCTTAAACATACCTCAGCACTTGTGTCAATAACATGTTTGATGCTCATCCTTTAGATCTTTCCTAAATTTTGTTAGTTGTCGATCATCATAACAAACTTTATCTGTTACCTCAAAATCATACACTTTCCAGCTCATCAATTCTTATCGTCTAAACTAGTCATTTAATTCATTTTGTTCTTCTTAGTAAACAAAGAAATGCGTCAGTGAACACAAGCTCAGTTTACACTATGTTTGGTATACACTACACTCCGTCGGTGTATACTGAAATGCTTCATTAAACAACAACACTGCTTTGTGTCTTTCAACTCTTTTCCTCATCATAGATGAATGCAACATAATCAAGTCAATATCATAAGGTCATAGACTCATCAACAAGTTACCCAATGTATTCTTTATCCTCATCTATCATATCCATCTTCCTTATGTAGATATTTCTATTCTTCATCTCTTTCACTCCTTTTCTATAGATGTTTCGGTATAGTAACTTACAAGATAAGTGCTGTCAAACTAGTTGACATCGATGACAACATAATATTGATTTAATCATCTTACATGTCTAATCAATCAGCTCGGTGATCTTAAATCATAGTTTCTTCAACTAGGTTCTAAATCAGTTGTAGTTCATCAAAATATCTCATCCATAGTAATCAAAAGAAAGGACATGAAACTTATAAGGAGATTTACCAATCCAAAAATATAATCGAATAGGAAACATGATTGGTACCTTATGAATTGGTTTTTGAGGTGCAAAATCTTCATCAATCTAATCAGAAGAAGACCCCTCCTCACGAAAAATGCATTTAACATAAAAAAAAAATCTACAAAACTGAACCAATGGCATGTTTAGAACAAAGAAATAGAATGATAATAATATGCTAAAAATTCTATTATGTTTAATACATGCAAAAGGACCAGTCCCAACAATTCTTAAACATACTTTATCTAATATGATAATAACATGCTAATTAGACTGATAAAGGTGCTATCTACATTTAATTTTCCAATTACTAATTACACAAAAAACAAATTTACAAAACTGAACTTATGGCATGTTCTTTGTATGTGATTTCTTCATCTTTCGAGCATCTGGCATCATATTCGACTGCAAATTTCAAATGCATTGCATTTTATTTGATCATGAATGCTCTCTAAAATGACCACATTCTACTGGTGTCATGCCCTAGCCTGTGCTTTATCTCCATTATTTGATGTTATTGGTGCTTGTCCTCAAAGATATTGATTCATTGTTTTTAAATATTTGGATCATTTTGGTCGTGACTGTTCCTCTAGTACACAGTCAGGAAATGTAACTATCTAATGATTATATGTAATGTTGAATGGATTAAATGCTTTATTCTTGGTAGAAGTGAATGGAAGGAATAGTGTTGGTGTTAGGTTTCATTTATTATTGAATTCAATGGTTTCCAAGATGTGTTGAGGAGTTTGCTCATTGTTTAATGTTAACTGTTCCTGCACAATCCACTCATACAATAGTGAAATACTATGTGATTGACAATTTCATACAAGTGGTCCTTTGGCATGTATTAAATACAATCCAGTCACTTATTGAATTCTTTGGAGACTACTGGTTTGACTTTCCATGCGTTACCAGTGACTGAGATTCATTAAAGGATACAAAACCCTTCATTTTGGGGTTATTGTGTGTGAATTCAAATGTAGGTTTGATTTGGTTAATGTTTAGAAGAGATCAATAAAGTATTTAAAGACAATCTTACATGTTTGGAGAGGTTTGAGAGGCACTTATCATGACTGTACCCTCACAAACAGTGACATAGAATGGTTTTACTAAGTTTCCTTTCTCTATTTTGAGGTTTCCTTTCTCTTTCGTAGGGGTACAGTTTTACTAAATTCTATTCTGTTTAATACATGCCAAAGGATCAGTCCCAACAATTCTTAAACATACTAGTTATCTGATGTGATCAATTGTTAATAAAGGTCTAATTCTTTAGACTGCTAGCACAAAGGAAGATTTGACCTAGCCAAATCTTCCTTGTACCACACAAAAAAATGTGTGATAACTATGTCTACTCCAACTTTAATTGTTTAAGAATTCATCATATCAGATAAAGTATGTTTAAGAATTGTTGGGAGTTCTATTAGACCTTTGTTGTAAACATGCCATTGGTTTTCAAATGTTTAGATTCACGTTTCTTGATATTACTGGCACGTTTAATGACACCATTGTATATTGCTATCACTGAAATGACCACATTCTACTAGTGTTGTGCCCTAGCCCATGCTTTAACTCCGTTATTTGATGTTATTGGTGCTTGTGCTCAAGAATATCCATTTTTTTGAAATGTTGATTGTGGTTATCAAATGGATAGCTCATGAGCTTCTAGCTAGGTGTCATTTGTATTGATAGCTTAGGGCATCAAATGTATTGTATCATTGATAGTTGAGACTTTGTTAAAAGGAAATAGGACAAAGGATGATTTTGATTTAGTTTCTCTATTTTGATCTCTAAGTGGCTTACAACCCTAGAGAATTATATGCAGATTTACAGATGCAGTTGTAGGATACATAGCAGCCAATAATTTACAAGAAATCCATGCATCCAATTTGAATAGCAATTAATACAAAGAAATAGGGTCCTCCAATGGCCCAATCATTCGGACCTTGACTTGTCCCCTCAACCAGTGACCCTTCAAAACTGGGTTATCATGCAATTAGTGAGTGATCCTTCATTCTCTCGGTCTACCCTGCATCCAAACATATTGGAAATACACAATACAATGATAACAAGTCTTTCACAATCCCCCTTCCCTCAAGGAACACTATCAACCATCCCTTCCACATAGAATTTCACTGTTGTATGAGTGGATTGTGCAGGAACAATTAACATTAAACAAGGAGCAAACTCCTCAACACATCTTTGTTGTAAACATGCCATTGGTTCAATTTTGTAAATTTGTTTTTTGTGTTAAATGCATTTAAATGGAACATTAAGCATAGTAATAATATGCTTAATCTATTATTAATTGCAGATTAAATGCCCATAACACCTTTATTAGTTTAGTATGTTATTATAAGATACTAAAGAAGACTTGCTATTTGTCAGAGAAATCTTCACTATCCCCCACAATGAAGACAATGAAGATTGACCTCCTACCCCACAACAAAGAACATTGTAATAAGAATAAGATATAATATAGTGTTAGAATAAACTTTGAACAAAGACATGTAATGCTTAAGTTAATGATCTAAAAAGCTACAAATATAGGAATTGAAAAAGAAGATAGTGCCAAGAAACATTTTCACAAATATGAAACGTGAGGAAAAGTAATAACATTAACAATGCCAAGATTCACAACATTAAATTTCACCTATGAATGAGTTTCTGTAGTGGGTTGCCCAGCATCAAAAATATGTTGAGTTTCATTTGAGTTGTAACTAAGAGTATCATGTGGAACAAACCCTAAACTTTGAAAGCGTTCTCCAGCTTGGCAATTCAAAATTCAATCTAGGCAAGCATTAGTAAGTGAAATAAATTATAGACATCAACATCAACATCATCATAATCATTAGAAATAAACTTTAAAGACATATTTTGGATAGTACTATGTTTCTTGAAAGTTTTTGTGATGCTTCTAAACTTTAAAGACATATTTTATGACTTAATGATAACATAGATTAGTGTTTTGTTTTCTGATGGAATGTTGTTGATCATTCATGGTCTTGAAGAAACTTTGATTATTTTGATTCTTGAGTCTTGACATTGTTTCTCAATGTGATATAAATTGACCACAAGATGGTTCAGTTGGTCCTCTCATTCTGTTTAATCATTTATCTTCTTCATGGTGTAAGTGTTAATATGTTATAATCCAACCAGCATGTCATACCCCCACTTCTGACAAACCTCACAACATGAAAATCACAACCAAAGACTTGGGTGATCAACATACACAAACAATGATTACCCTTAGGAAACAATGATCATTAATATTCATTAATGGTGGGCGGTGATTCCTTGGTAGTAAAGGCATTGGCATCATGCATCATCTTAACCAAGTCATAGGTGGTGATCCTTGAAGTAGCACAATTAGTAAAAGGAAATAACAACATAACATAATTTGGAGTGAGGAAGAAGTAAAATTGGAAAACAAAATATGGAATAATCAGGTTGGAATTAGAGAAGAATTTAGAAATAAACTTGAATTAGAAAAAAACCAAGTTATCCAATTCTTTTTTTGAGGCTGGGTTATGGTTCTACTTTTGTTCTCCTCTGGGTTCGACTTGGGTTCCTTTGGTAGGAGCTTGGGTGCCTGGGCCAATCCCAAGTGCACCTACAATATTTTATTCATAATTTTATCAGCTAAATCATTATTATGGTAACATGGGTATGACCACACTCCATGCCTTATAATGGTACACAAAATGGAGTGTGGTTCAAATGAAGTTGAAACAAATGCTGACCGTGATGGCTATGATCATGATGAAGATGAATATGAATATTAAATCTAAAATATGGCTTGTAATTTGAATTTTCATTGTGAATGAAGAAACTATAGATTCAAGTTGACTCATTCTATGTTGTAGTATATTTGTTCCCTAGATCTACCATATTATATATGTGTAGCTTGTAAGGGACATCTTCTGCTCATCCATGTATCAGAGCTCAGTGAGAGTTCTTTGGAGAAAGATAAGATGTCAGTGGGAGATGGAGAAACCAATCTCAGAACACCACTTGAAGCCTTGCAATGTTGAGAGTGGGATAAAGGCTACACTTGAGACCCTATATAAGGAACAAACTTATTGAGCTTCACTTTATTTTGAGAATAGTTTTATATTCTGTACTAAACAGGGCCAACCATGTGAAGGTGGAAGCTCATTTGGCCCCACCCCTCCCAACATCACTCTAAATTCCCCATTAACATCTAACATTCATTCATTATTTCATCCATTAATAAAATGTAACATTCATTAATTATCACACAATAACATTCATTAACATTCATTCACACATTAATAAAATGTGACATTCATTAATTATCACACGATAACATTCATTAACACATTATAAAATTTATGAACATTCAATACAACATAATTAAATTCATTGGCATATAAAAATTAGTCATTATCAATTAAGGTGCATATATGACAATCATTTCTTTTTTTTCTTTTGATTTCTAGTTTTTAAGAAGTAATCGTTAAGAGGAGTATCGATATCATCATGATGATCATCTACCCTCTCATTAGATCTCAATGCATGCCTAGTTCTTTGTTGATGCAAAGGGGGGTCATTTGCAATAACATATAAAAGGGTTAAATTAAAAACATTTTATTATAATTAAAAACATTAAAAACATTTTAAAGTATTTCAGTACTTTACAGGCCATAATCGTATAGCTCTTTACTTGATCTAGTCACATCATCAACATCAAGGTCAGTTTGTCTGGCCTCGGCCTCAACCTCAACCTACTCATTAACAATGGCCTCTACACTCTCTACAGCTGCAATACAAATTGTTACATTAATCCAAACACCAATTGCAATTAAATTTGTATTACTACACCAATCAATTTAAGATGTTTACTTGTATTACTGTGATGCACATCCTCATTGTCATCAACATGCATAGGTTGTGCACGACAAGAATTGGCAGGCTGCATTTCAATTTCACACGCATTCATGTTATCATTGTTATCTTACTTAAAACAAATTTACTCACTTTATGTTGGAACTTAACATCAAATAAACTAATTGGTAAATAATTAAATTTGAGGTAGTGTTCTTGTGCATTGAAAAAGGTTGAAGGTAGACACTTTTTCATTTCACATATTAGATGAGGAATTCTTCTCTTCTAGTATTTTATATCCACTCTATGGATTTCCACTGCATATACGTCTTCTCAGAATCTAAAAACTTTGGCCCATCATTGTGATGAAGGGTGCTCCCCTTAATACCACAAACACATAACATAAACAAAGAAACAACAACAATATGCAAGAAAAAAAAATTTGCTTCTTATTATCTCCACAAATGTGGAATTACAAACTTTCAGAATTAAAATATGCAAAGCCACATGGGCATTCCCTTAAAATATTTTGTAGGACAAAGCCTTGAATCAATACCCAGATCTACCACCAGAACTATCCTAGACAACACTACGGGCCTTCTTTATATAGGCATTTTCCACAGCCCGAGAAGGTTCCAAAAATTTAGCCCTTAGGGCCGACCAAACTTAGAATTATTTTATTTTTCAACTTATTACATCAAAGTTGGCTCAAAATAACTTTTGAAATCCGAATAGAAATTTTGAAGGAAAATTATTTTTTTCCATTTCAGGTGGCCCGACTTCCGGAGACCATAAGTCATCACCAGTTGACCCAATTGAATATTGTAACCCCATTTTTGAAAGACCACAAAGCGCTCTATAGGCTTGACTCACACATGTGCTTGTCACACAAATTTTTAACCTCATTCAAGGCCTCTAAAGCCTTCAAAACTGAGTTCAAATTTTTTGTACCCTGCTGCCAATATCGAAAATCTTCAATATCTTCAAAACTAGACCTGATCTAGCCATGAAACTTTATTGGTAGGCTGATATGACTGAGATGAACCTCCACATGTAAAATTAGAACATTCTAAGATCGTATGACCAACTTACTAAAAACAACAAGTTTCCATAAATAGCAGCTCTACACAATATAGCCCTTGTTGAATACAAAAATAGAAATATTTTTGGGTGATGCAAGATTGCTCTTACACCCAGGATGCTCATGCATCAGACACTTGGGGTAATTTGAGAAGTGACCCTATCACGAATTAGGTTTGTAGAGGAAACCAAGATGGTTAACCTCCTCCTTTGTTAGCCATGATGAATCGTCAATAGGTCACCCTTTCCATTTGACCAAATACTCTTCATATGTCATGTTCCTTGTGCTTCTGCCAACACGAATATCTAGTATGTCTCTAATCTCCTTGACATCTAAACTTGTTGTTGGAATACTCCACTATGCTGCTGTAACCTCATCTTCAACACCTCCTTCATGATACTCTATCAAATCTGAAATGTTAAACACTGGTGAAATATTCAGCTTAGTAGGCAATTCTACCTCATATGCATTTCCTGAATTATTCTTCTTCAGTATCTTACATGGCCCAAACTTCTTCATTTTCAACTTGTTATATGTACCAACTAGAAATCGCTCCTTCCGCAAATGAACCATAACTTCATCTCCAACCTAAAATTCCTTATACCTCCTTTTCTCATCTACCTTAGCCTTATACTGTGCATTCATCTTGGTAATATGCTTCCTCACCTCCTCATGGATGTTCTTCAAATGTTCTACAAAATCCTCAACTTTAGCACTACTTATTTCTCCTTTATCTTTCTCAACTCAGATGCATTTCTGGGACTACTCCCATATACAATCTAGAATGGCGATTTACCAATGCTCCTGTTGACAAAATTATTGCATGCAAATTATGCCTGTGGTAAAATCAAATCCCATCTTGTTGACTTATCTCCAACCAAACATCTCAACAAATTTTCCAAACTCCTATTCACCACCTCTTTTTGTCCATCAGTCTGTGGATGATGTGATGAATTAAACTTCAAATCTATCTTCAACTTCTTCCACAATGTACGCCAAAAATATCCAACGAACTTAGTGTCCCTATTTGAAACTATACTTTTTGGCAAACCATGTAGTCTCACTACTTCTTTGAAAAACAATTCTACTACATGAACAACATCATTAGTATTTTTGCAAGGAATAAAATGTGCCATCTTTGAAAATATGTCAACTACCACAAAAATTGAATCATGTCCCCACTGTGTCCTTGGTAAACCAAGAACAAAATCCATACTGATATGCTCCCAAGGCTTCTTTGGTACAGGTAATGGCCGATACAACCCAGTATTCTACTTCACTCCCTTCACCATCTAACATACTCTACAACTCTATACAAACTTCTTGACATCTTGCTACAACTGTGGCCAATAATAATTCTCACTAACCAAAGCAAGGGTTTTATCATGACCAAAATGTCCAGCCAATCCTCCGCTATGCTTCTCCTTGATGAGATTCTCCCTAATAGAACTTCTTAGAATGCACAACTAACTCCCTCTGAATAGCATATCATCTTGAATGATGAAATCCAGCCACTTCGTCCTGTCTAGAGTAACAGTTTCTATACAAGCTTTCTAAGTTTCACCAAAATCGGGTTCCTCTGGATACAAATTCTTGAGTTCCTTGAACCCAACCACCTCAATCTGCATCTCTGTCAGCAATAGTTGCCTTCTGCTAAGCGCGTCTGCAACCCTATTAGACTTTCCACTTTTATGTTTCAAAACAAATGTATAACTCTGCAAAAACTTAACCCATTTCAAATGGCTTTGATTCAACTTTTCTTGACTATTCAAATATTGCAAAGCTTGATGATTAGTATACAAAACAAACTCCTTAGGAAGTAGATAGTGTCTCCACTTCTTCAAAGCCTGAACTATAGCATAAAATTCCTGATCATAAATAAAATATTTTCTCTTGGCATCATTTAACTTCTCACTGAAATAAGCAATAGGTTTACCTTCTTGGCTCATAATAGCTCCTATTGTAGTACCACTAGCATCACAGTCTACTTGAAACACCTTATTAAAATCTGGAAGTGATAAAACAAGTTGTTCTGTAACTTTTTGTTTCAACAGTTTAAAACTCTTATCTGCCCCATTAGTCCACTTGAACTCTTTCCTATCCCCTCTCATTGTTTCAGTCAAGGGTCCATAAATACTGCTAAAATTTCTGATAAACTTTCTGTAAAAGCTAGCCAAACCATGAAAAGATCTTACCTCAGTAGCACTCCTTAGAGTAGGCCATTCAAGGATAGCTTGTACTTTCTCTGGGTCTATTTTCAGACCTTCTGCTGAAACTACAAATCCTAAATATACTAACTCCTTCACAAAACTACACTTCTTCAAATTAATCAACAATTTCTCATCTCTTAGCTTCTCAAACACCATACGAATATGCATCATATGTTCCTCCAATATCTTGCTAAAGATCAAAATATTATCTAGGTAAACAATGACAAACTTACCCAAAAATTCTTTTAGAACCTCATTCATGAGCCACATGAAAGTGCTCGATGCATTGGTTAGCCCAAAAGGCATGACTAACCACTCATATAGTCCTTCCTTTGTCTTAAAGGTAGTCTTCCATTCATCTCCTTCTTTGATCTGAATCTAGTGATATCCACTCTTCAGATCTATCTTTGAGAAATACACAGCCCCACTCAAACAGTCCATAATATCATCCATTCATGGAAATGGAAACTGGTACTTGATTGTGATCTTGTTTATTGCTCTAGAATCTGTACACATCCTCCTAGCTCCATTATTTTTTGGTGCTAATACTGTTGGTACAACACAGGGACTCAAACTCTCTCAAATCAACCCCTTCTGCAATAAGTCATGTACTTGTCTATTCAACTCTTCACCTTCTGCTGGTGTCATTCTGTGTGCTACCTTGTTTGGAAAATTGGCTCCTGGAATCAAATCCATCTGATGACTGATCTTCCTTACCAATGGTAATCCATCAGGTACATTATCAGATACAATATCCTGAAACTCATTCAACAAATCTGCAACCTCTACAGGTACATCCTCTACTTCCTCTTTACCAGCTTTTGGAATTAAAGCAAAACACACATGCTCATGCCTCATACCATCTAGGAATTTCCTTCCATCAACAAAAGTTATTTTTGCATTACCACATACCTTTTCTTTGGTCTCCTTCAATGGCTTTAGCTTATGTCACACTCCATCCTTTGTTAGGGAATAAGTATTTGCACGACCATCATGTATAGCACATTTATCAAACTACCATGGCCTAACCAACAACATGTGACATGCATCCATAGGTATGATATCGCATAGTACCTCATCATGGTACCCACCAATCTTGAACTTTACTAGGCACTGTTCACTGACCATGACCTTGTGGTCATCTTGCACCCAGACAATCCGATATGGATGTGGGTGTTTCTATCTCTTGAGCTTCAACTTTGTCACCATCTCTTCTGACACCAAATTGTCAGTGCTTCCACTATCAATAATCACATCACAACATTTACCCTCACACTTGCATCTAGTGTGAAATAGGCTCCTCCTTTTTTTAGGTTCATTCTCACAACTCAACAGGACTCTTCTGTTAATTAGCATTTTTCCTCTTTCAACATCTTCAAAATTTGATGATCTGACATCTTCATCTACATGTGCAACTCTAGCCTAGCCTTCATTCCTCCTATCTGTCCTTCCTTGGCATTGAGGACATTCAAATTCCCTATGACCTTCTTCTCCATAGTGAAAACATGTTCCACAGAAGCCTCCTCTTCCTAAACCTTGTCCTCTTCCTCTTCCTCTCTGATCTCTATTATTCTAATCTTGGAAATGATTGGAATGGTTTCCTCTCTGATTTTGACTGCTACTGGCCTCATCCTTCTTTTTCAGATCTTCATTTTGGCCTCCATATGACCATCCACCAAATCATCCACCATGACCTCTTCCATTTTGTTTACTCTCAAACTTCTTGTTCAATTTTTCCTCTACTTTTAGGGCAAATTGGTATGCCTCTTCAATATTGGTCATTCAAACTAGATTCAGCTCTTCTTGAATGCTCGGCCTCAACCCATTAAGGTAACGGTCAACTTTCTCCTTATCTGCTTCTGCATGGCCTGTTCTGATGAGGATTCGATAGAACTCCTCTGTATACTCCTGAATAGATCTTCCTACTTGCTTCAAACTTTGCATCTTCTTCAGTAGGTCAAGCTCATAATCAACAGGAATGAACTACCACTTCAATTTATCCACCATTCGATCCCATCTTGTGATTTTATCTTTCCCTCTTCTATTTTGCTCCAATTGAATCTCTTGCCACCAGATCTTCACATGACCTTTTAGTCTAGCCTTCATGAATTTGACCCTATCAGGATCCTCAATATCTTCATACTCAAAATATTCTTCACATTCATTGATCTAGCCAATCAACTCCTCTGGGTTCAGATTTCCTGAAAATGCAAGAACCTCAATCTTAGGTCTTTTCCCAATCTTGGAAATGGCTCAAAAAATTCTTTCTTCCTCCTGGTTCACAACTTCAACTTCTCCTTCTTGATCTTCTTCTTCAGCTTCATCCTCACTTTCATCTCTGACATTAAGATTCATTCCTCTACGAATCTCCTCTTGCAATGCTTGCACTTGTCTCTAGAGAGCTCTAACCTCAGGTGTTACAACACCATCTCTTCCGCCACATTCCCTTCATGGAGGCATTTTTGCACTACTTGCTGAAACCCTAACCATGGTCCTAGTGCAAACTACCTCACAGTCAGTGCTCTATTTACACAGAAACCCTAACCCACGGTCCTGGTGCAAACTACCTCACAATCAGTAATTTGTTTACACACTCAGGAACTCCTGCTCTGATACCACTTGATGAAGGATGCTTCCCTTAATACCACAAACACATAACAAAAATAGAGAAACAACAACAGTATGCAAGAACAAAAAATTGGCTTCTTATTATGTCCACAAATGTGGAATTACAAACTTTCAGAATTACAATGTGCAAAGCCACATGGGCATTCCCTTACAATATTTTGTAGGACAAAGCCTCGAATTGATACCTAGATCTACCACCAGAACTATCCTAGACAACACTACGGGCCTTCTTTATATAGGCATTTTCCACCGCTCGAGATGGTTCCAAAAATTTAGCTTTTAGGGCCGACCAAACTTAGAATTATTTTATTTTTCAATTTATTACATCAAAGTTGGCTCAAAATAACTTTTGAAACCCGAACACAAATTTTGAAGGAAAATTATTTTCCACCATTTCAGGTGGCCCAACTTCCGGAGACCATAAGCATCACAAGTTGACCTAATTGACTATTATAACCCCATTTCGAAAAGGCCACAAAGTGCTCTATAGGCTTGACTTGCGCAAGCACCTGTCACCCAAATTCTTGACCTCATCCGAGGCCTCTAAAGCCTTGAAAACTAAGTTCAAAGTTTCTATACCCTGCTGCCAATACCGAAAATCTTCATTATCTTCAAAACTAGACCTGATCTAGCCATGAAACTTCATTGGCAGGCTGATATGACTGAGATGAACCTCTACATGTAAAATTAGAACATTTCAAGATTGTATGGCCAACTTACTAAAAACAAAAAGTTTCCATAAATAGCAGCTCTGCACAAGATAGCCCTTGTTGAATACAAAAATATAAATATTTTTGGGTGATGTAAGATTGCTCTTACACCTAGGATGCTCTTCCATCACATTGATTCTCATCAATGTACCAATTTGGATAGTAAGTCTAATTTAATTTGTCCATGGATTGAGACCTTAAATTATTGAGCTTCTCTTTGTTTTGAGAAGAGAATAACATTCTCTACTTAACAGGACCAACCACGTGAAGGTGAAAGCTCATCTGGCCCCTCCTAGGAGCCTCTTATGACCCTTTACGACATTTTAAGACCTCTAAGATGTATTCTTAGGGATCATAAATGGTCGTAAAGGATCATAAGGGATCCTGGGACACAACAGATGAGAAATATAATTGTAGGCATCATGGTCACAATGTTTTGGAGACAATGTAATTGAGTTGTATACCCAGACGATGGAGAGCAACTCCTACACCTCTGATTCCAAGTTGACTACATCTATTGCTCATGAATACAAGGTCCTCCAACAGATGTATTCAACTTGGAATCGGGGGTGCAAAATTTTCTCTCCATCTCTTGGGTACACAACTCAATTACGTTGTCTCCAAAAGATTGTGACTATGATGCCTACAATTATGTTTCTCAGCTATTGTGAAATCTACATTTATGTTTCTCACTTGTCGTGTTTATGTGCATTTTTTTTATGTGTTTTGGATAGTAAGTCTAATTTAATTTGTTTATGGACTAAGACCTTAAATCATGTAATGAGGAGGCTTAGAACACTAGCATATGCAAATTTCATTATTTAGTAATAAAAATCTATTAAAATGTTTATACCTTCTTCTCTCATCTGCTAGTGTAATTCCTCTTTGAGTATCCCCTTTCTCCTTTGCATCCAAAATGAACTCATTCTAATCCCTCACTGGAATAAAGGGAGGACACTCAAACTTCAGCAAGACTTCATACCATGCAACATTCGTAGATTATGTTATATGCATTATTTACATTCATAAATCAGCGTTGCATACAAATCTACAGACGGTGCATAGTACAAAGCCACGCTCAAGCTTGAAAATGATATTCAATCCATAGTCAAGGTCAAGGAACAAATGGAATAACCAAGAAAACACTATACTTTAAGTCATGTGATTGATAGTAGATTGGGGCTCACCTGAGCCATAAACATGAAGAATTATTCTAAAAAAAGATGTAAACCATATATATGCACACTTGAGGCAAAGAGAAGTTACATCATATCCATATTAAAATATTAGTTACAATATGAAAATACTAAACTAACTAATTCCCAAGTTCATCTCTGCATATGGTCACAACAAAGATATGCAATTACAATATAGAGAAGGCATCGTAAAAATATAATTTTGGAATTTGCCTAGCCTGACACATTTTGCACTCAAATCCTTCATCGCTAATAAATGGAGATGGGTAGATAGATGCAGATGAGTTGTCATCGACCCAACTAAAGTATCCGCAACCATTATTTCCCTGTGACACCCAGTTTACATTAGTTCTTATATTATAATGAATAGTATTTACATTAGAAACATTAAATATATACAAATTAGCAACCTTTTTTATATTTGGACAGCACCAAAATTGCCATCTAGGGTTGTTCGGTGTCTGTGAATTCTTCAACACACACTGCCCACCACCACATTGACAGTTTGGCACATTGACAAGATTCATTGATCCTATATATCAATAATGCACCGCACCATCGTTACTACATTTATTATTTTTATATGAAATACACCAAGGAGTACCATCAGAAATATTAACCATTTACAATAATGAAAAGTAAACCTAAATCAAATAGATCATTTTTTTATCAGCATGTGTAGTCTCCGTGTATATGAAAAATGAAAGAAATATGAAGCTGAAATAAAATAATGAACAAAATAGTATTCCACATAGACTGAATGAAATATACCATCAAAAGAAGATGGACAAATCCTGTCACGAAGCACAGACATAGGAAATAAAAAAGAGACAAAAGACAAGAAATAAGAAAAATCATTTATACTATAATAAAAAAAAGAAACACTCTTTGTCAACAATTTTCAAAATCATTAGGACTATAGAAAAATAATTAACACTACACAAAATCAAATTTTAGAAATGGACGGTTCTGATGCTTTTCCATTACAACAATTGAGCATTCATCATTTGGTATTGTGTATTCCATTTAAGTATGTCAACAATGTTCAAAATCATGTCACCAAGCATAGACAAGAAATAAGGAAAATCATAGGACTATAGAAAAATCAAGTTCTAGAAATGGACGGTTCTGATATTGCTTTTCCATTACAACAATTGAGCATTCATCATTTGGTACTTCTTGGTGTATTCCATTTAATTTTTTCAGTTGTCGTGTTTATGTGCATGTTCTTTATGTGTTTGGCTTCTCTCCCTCACAAGGGATACATCGATAGGTAATTAATTTAAAACCATAATGATTTGATAGTCTTTTTTCAGGATAGGCGTAATCATCCTACCAACCTTAATTAGCAACATTTGTGATATATTTCAAGTACTTATAATCAGTATGCCCAACAAACAGAGACTTAGTAGTAAAAGCATTTCCTTTGGTTTACTAGTTTACTTATAATCAGTATGTCCTTTGGTTTACTAGTTTAATCTAGTTTAAGAATGGTTTGTTTCATGTTTGAATGTACCATTGAATGAAGCTTGGCTATATTAAGTACAATCTTAAGACTCATGACTCTTCAAATTCTCTTGTTTCCTTCAAACCTCCAAACATGTGTAATTTGAGTAGCCCTCCAACAAATGGACTTTTGATGATTTTCACAATAGTACATGTGTAGGAGGACTACTCAAAGTATTGCTTAGGAAAATTTGAATGTTCATCACCTATGCATATAAGAGTTGATTATAGAAGATATATGCTAGACCCAGCAACAAATAGATTTGTGGTGATTTTCACAATAGTACATGTGTTGTTGGGTAAGCTCCCAATAGGGCTCAAACAAATATGCATGTTCATCACCTGTGCATATGAAGTGGCTCTAATGGAAGATACAATCACTAAATTCTGCATACTCCTTATTTTGTTTTGCGTTTATATTGTCAGACATGGTCTTTCTTGAATGGAATGAAATTACTTGTACATTGACTAGAATGTTGGTGGAAGAAGGATGATTTGTTTGCAACCATTTTTTGAACTCTAATTTTCTCAACACAAAGGGACATTTATCATAGCCATAGAAACATGATTATTTTAAAATGAAATACACCAAGGAGTACCATCAGAAATATTGACTATTTACAATCATGAATAGTTAACCTTAATCAAATAGCTCATTTTTTTATCAACATGTGTAGTCTCTGTGTATATGAAAAATGAATGAAATATCAAGCTGAAATAAAATAGTGAACAAAAATTCAAATTCAAGGCCTAATTTATCAAGAGCAACAAACATTAGGACGAAAGAAAAATCATTAAGACTAGAAAATCAAGTTCTAGAAAAATCATTAAGAGTACTAAAGAAAAATTATTAGGACTATAGAAAAATCATTAAGACTAGAAAATCAAGTTCTAGAAAAATCATTACGACTATAGAAAAATCATTTAGACGATAAAATCAAGTTCTAGAAATGGACGGTTCTGATGCTTTGCCATTACAACAATTGAGCATTCATCATTTGGTACTTCTTGGTGTATTCCATTTAAGTTTTTCAGTTGCCATGTTTATGTGCATGTTCTTTATGTGTTTGGCTTCTCTCCCTCACAAGGGATATGTCGATAGGTAATTGATTTGAAAGCATAATGATTTGACTGTTCCAAGTAATGTTTTTAATCCTTTGAAGTTTCTCATGATCTTGATGTAAGTTGATTGGATTAAGAAATTTGGGGATCCAATAGGACTTTAGGGGAGTTCAATAAATATTTTGGAAGACTTAGAGGAACTATTAGCATGACTGTTCCTTCATCTACAATGAGTTAGACTGAATTTGCTAAGTTTTTCCTTTGTTTTGAAGTGTATTTTGTAATCTATTTCCTTTCCATGGACCCAAAGACCTAGGACCCATGGAAAAAGGATAGTAACAATGTATTATAAAACTCTAATATTCTTGACTTGCAGAGATTTGAGAAAGTAAAGAGAACACTGGCTATGTTTAATGTTAACTGTTCCTGCACAATCCACTCATACAACAGTGAAATGCTATGCGATTGACAATTTCATACAACTGGTCCTTTGGTGTGTATTAAACATAATATAATTTTTAGAATATTATTATCATTCTATTTCTTTGTTGTAAACATGTCATTGGTTTAGTTTTAATTTATTGGTGTCATGCCCTAGCCCATGCTTTATCTCCATTATTTGATGTTATTCACTATTTTGAAATGTTGACTGTGGTTATCAAATGGAAAAAATAGAAAAAAAAATTGTACACGAAAAAAATTTACAAAAATGAACCAATGGCATGTTTACAACAAAGAAATAGAATGATAATAATATGCTAAAAATTCTATTTTGTTTAATAGACGCCAAAGGACTAGTTGTATGAAATTGTCAATCACATAGCATTTCACTGTTGTATGAGTGGATTGTGTAGGAACAGTTAACATTAAACGAGGAGAAAAATCCTCAACACATCTTGGAAACCATTGAATTCAATAATAAATGAAACCTAACACCAACCAACACTATTCCTTCCATTCACTTCTACCAAGAATTCTAGCACAAGCACAAGCTATTCCAAACTTCAAGTAAAATGAGAAATATGCTATATCAAATCATTCATATTTATAGTAACCATTCAAAAGATCATTTTTTCAATGAACCCTCTGACTGTACCCCTACGACAGAGAAATGAAACCTCAAAATAGAGAAAGGAAACTTAGTAAAACCAGTCTATGCCATTGTTTGTGAGGGTACAGTCATGATAAGTGCCTCTCAAACCTCTCCAAACATGTAAGATTGTCTTTAAATGCTTTCTTGATCTCTTCTAAACATTAACCAAATCAAACCTACATTTGAATCGACACACAATAACCACAAAATGAAGGGTTTTTTATCCTGTAATGAATCTCAGACACTAGTAACGCATGGATAGTCAAACCAATAGTCTCCAAAGCATTCAATAAGTGACTGGATTGTATTTAATACATGCCAAAGGACCAGTTGTATGAAATTATCAATCACATATCATTTCACTATTGTATGAGTGGATTGTGTAGGAACAGTTAATGTTAAACAAGGATCAAACTCCTCAACACATCTTGGAAACCATTGAATTCAATAATAAATGAAACCTAACACAAACACTATTTCTTCCATTCACTTCTACCAAGAATAAAGCATTTAATCCATTCAAAATTACATATAATCATTAGATAGTTACATTTTCTAACTGTGTAGAGGAACAATCATGACCAAAATGATCAAAACTACTTTCACCCTTGCACAAGCTGTTCCAAACTTCAAGTAAAATGAGCAATATGCTATATCAAATCATTCATATTCATAGTAACCATTCAAAGGATCATTTTTTCAATGAACCCTCTGACTGTACCCCTGCGATAGAGAAAGGAAACTTAGTAAAACCAGTCTATGCCACTGTTTGTGAGGGTACAATCATGATAAGTGCCTCTTAAACCTCTCCAAACATGTAAGAATGTCTTTAAATACTTTATTGATCTCTTCTAAACATTAATGCATGGAAAGTCAAACCAGTAGTCTCCAAAGCATTCAATAAGTGAATATGAATGTTTGAAAACTTTCCTCTCAACTTCCCCAACCACTTCTAATCAGTTAGAGGGATTAGTTGAGTGTTTAGACACTAAAACTTCTTAAACACACTTTATCTGATATGATGAATTGTAATATAAACAAACATGAATCAAAACATTTGAAAACAGTGAATCAATATCATTGAGCACAAGCACCAATAACATCAAATAATGGAGATAAAGCACAGGCTAGGGCATGACACTAGTAGAATGTGGTCATTTCAGTGAGCATTTGTGATCAAATAAAATGTAATGCATTTGAAATTTGCGGTCGAATATGATGCCAAAGGCTCAAAAGATGTTTCTCGTCAAAGATACCTATCAAAGATGAAGAAATCACATACCTTCTCTTGCACTCAGCTTGCACGAAGGAAGATTTGATAGCCAAATCTTCCTTGTACCACACAAAGAACATGCCATTGGTTCAGTTTAGCATGTTATTATCATATTGGATAAAGTATGTTTAATAATTGTTGGTAGTGATAGGAATAGTGGAGATTCTAGAAATATCCCTCTAATCAATTAGGAGTGGTTGGGGAAGTTGAGAGGAAAGTTTTCAAACATTCATATTCACTTATTGAATGCTTTGGGGACTACTGGTTTGACTATCCATGTGTTACCAGTGACTGAGATTCATTAAAGGATACAAAACCCTTCATTTTGGTTTATTGTGTGTGGATTCATCTGCTTTATCTAGGAAGATCAAGAAGATGGGGTAGGAGGACATTGTGGTAGAAGAAGTATTTAAAGAAGCAACAAGAAACAATAGAAAAGTTTTTAGGAGTTTGGAACAATATTTTAGAATCCATAAATGGTATGGGTAAGGTGACCTTCATTTTTGGTTGTGACTTCAATGAAACATTGGATATGGCTGATAAGAAAAAGGATCACTTATTGATAGTGTTTCTTGAGGGAAGGGGGATTGTGAAAGACTTGTTATCATTGTATTGTGTATTTCCAATATGTTTGGATGCAGGGCAGACCAAGAGAATGAATGATGACTCACTGATTGCATGATAACCCAGTTTTGAAGGGTCACTGGTTGAGGGGACAGTCAAGGTCCGGATGTTGATAGTAATTCATTGAGGGAAGGGGGATTGTAAAAGACTTGTTATCATTGTATTGTGTATTTCCAATATGTTTGGATGTAGGGCAGACCAGGAGAATGAAGGATCACTCATCGATTACATGATAACCCAGTTTTGAAGGGTCACTGGTTGAGGGGACAGTCAAGGTCTGGATGTTGATAGTGTTCCTTGAGGGAAGGGGGATTGTGAAAGGCTTGTTATCATTGTATTGTATATTTCCAATATGTTTGGATGCAGGGTAGACTAGGAGAATGAAGGATCACTCACTGATTGCATGATAACCCCACCAAGCATTCTTTCCTTTAAGTTTCCACAATATCTCAAAATATGATCATTATTCTTTACTTTCTTCTATATGCTATTCTTTCTATGGTATTGTTATCTCAAAAATATATCAAAAACATTGCAGATGTGCATATAAAAGTAAAATATTGTCCTTCAATTGTTCCACATTGAAGCATTTCCTCTTGGGAGTATTCTCTTCATTCATACAATATCTATAAAAGAATGGTTCCCATATTTCTTCAAGATCTATTTTAATCTTTATATTGCAATTTTGATTAGATTTGACCAATAGTTGATTTCATTGGTATTTTATAGCATATACTCCTAATGTGAAATGTGGAGAGAAAGAAAGAGACACATTAGGTATGAACTACATGATATACCCATCATCACTTAACACTTAAATAATAAATTATGGACAGGGAACAACCCCCTAACTTCTGGATGTTTGTTTAATGTTGGCCTCTTATTATATGAAAAGTTAGGCCTATCTTAGGCTAAAAACCTGGTGTAGGAGCACCCACTATAAACTTAACAAATAATTTTCATCAAAGTCCTAAGGACATCTAGTTAGGATAGATCTTCCATCTAGGCATATAGACCAAGTTGTAAGACCTAGTTCCAAGATTGGCATAACTATAAGCCCTTGGTCAATTATGGTCAAAGGTGGTCAAAACACCTAGAAAATTATTTTTTTTGTTATTTTCATGCTTTTAATGCTTTAGATCCATGTTGGATCAATATATTAGGTCTAGACCAAGTTTGGTCTCCTAGTATGCAAAAATTGCAAAAATGTTGTAAAAGTTGCTTAACAACTTTGACAACTTTTGCCAAAAGTTGTAACCAAAGTGCCCAATGGTCATATGGTTTGAAATTCAGTTGTAACCAATGGGAGAAGCCTTCATAAGCCCTTTTAGGTGGGTGGAAGGTAACAATGTGTAATTTGGCAATTTGAATCAATAAAAATATCAACATTTCTCTGCAAATCCTAAGGAGAATTGAAGTGTACAGATGGGTATGGATAGGAGGGCATGAAATTGTGAAACCAAAAGTTGGATCGCTGAATTTTTATTGATTCAATTTGCAACTGGTCTCATGTTCTAATCTTTCCTAGTTTGTAAGATATCTAGTTTTTAGTGAGACTGCCTGGATTGAAGGCTTAAAACCAGGGTTTCCAATAGGGCTTGGTTGTTTGGATCCATTCCACCATGGGAAATTGATGCCCCTTGGTGGAATTCAACCTTTGTCAATTTATTTTCATATTCTTCAGGTTAGAAGTGTGGATTTTCCATTATTCCCTAGGTATACATCTCTATGTGTGCACCAGTCTGTGACTTAGAACAGTCACCATAACTCTTGGTTGGAGATTCATCAAGGCTCCAAAATCTAGATTCTGAGTTCTTTTAAATATCCTCACATACTCCCATAATTGGTTCAGGTATTGGCTTGGGAGAAAGATCACCCATAGTGCAATTGGAGTCCTAATTAGGCCTAATAGCCCGGTCTAGATTAGATGTTTCAGTATCATTCATTGGACTTCACATCTTGGTGTTTGGATACCTTTTGTAAAGCCAAAAAGGGTGTTAGAATCTCCAGCCTAATTAATCTCTCATATGGAATTATTTTGACTTGTGATCAAAATTCCTTCTAGGAAAGGCTACAAGTCTAGTCCTTGGTTTGTGAAGCAACTAGTGTGTATGGGTTGCTTGTAAGTGAAAGAACCATTGGAACTAAACAAATAAGACCTAAATAGGCTAGAATAGTTATTATAGGCTACCCCTAGTCTTGTGAGTCATTTCATGGGGTTTGGTTGTTTATTGGGTTAAGGAAACTCCTTAGTAACCCTGGGTCATTGGTGTCTAGAACTTTGTGAAACCTAGTGATTAGGTTTCCCTTGGATCTTGGGGTTGTGATAACCTAATTTATTGTTCATTCTACACTTGGGATAAGTGTAGGGAACTTGACCATTCACAGCTTGATGTACTTGGTACCCAATTCTTTCCAATTGCTCACTATTTCAGGCTTTCGATTGCCCACTTTGCATCAAGTGGTATTAGAGCTATGTCTACTCCTAAGGATGAAGAGATCCATACAAGGGTCACAAACAATGAGTTAGCAAAGATGGTGAGAGAACAAAGGGCTACAAACACAAACTTATTAACTAAGAGGCTTCAAGAACTTGAAAAGAAGCTAGAATAAGGAAGATGGGTCTAAAAAATGAAGAGGGGAGTGAAGAGGAGGAAGATAATCTTGACCAGTACATCCCTGTAGACCAAAGGACCCTCATTGATGCCTTAAAGTCTATGGGGAGAAGAACCATGGAGGAAAAGATAGACTTGTCAGTATTCAATGGAAAGATGAATGTAGATTTAGCCTTGGATTGGGTAGAGGCTTTGACAACATTCTTTGAATGTGAGGACATCCCTTAAAAGAAAAGGGTAAAGATAGCAAGATCCAAGTTGAAGGGAGAAGCCCTAACTTGGTGGAACTTCATCCAAATAGAGAGGGTGAAGAATGGAAAGAGCATGATCAATTCATGGAATAGGATGATAGCCCTGATTAAAGAGACATATGTACCTAAAGATTATGGGGTGCAAATCCATAGGAGGAAGAAAAGTTTGAAACAAAAAGACATGGATGTAGGCTCATACACCGAGGAGTTCCTAAAATTATGTATGAAGACAAATGTGGTAGAAGATGAGGAAGAAAAGCTAGCAAGATACATGAATGGTTTGAAGGTATCCATTCAAGAGGAACTAAGCCTACATTGCCCTACCACAGTCAATAAGTGCTATCAAATGGCACTCAAGGTAGAGGATAAATGCAAAAGAAAATAGGAGTTTGGCAAAGGGAAGAGTAATGACAATGGGAAGAACTTTAGAGGAAAAGTAAACTCTTGGAACAAGGGACAGAATGATGGCAGCAGCAACAAGACCCTTGACCAAGGAGACAAAGAAAATAGTGACTCAAACTTTAGAGGAAACTATAGAGGAAGAATTCCCTTCAATAGAGGAAGAACAAACTTTGGAAGAGGTAATGGACTATTGAAATGTTTCTATTGTAATCAGATGGGACATCATGCAAGAAGGTGCCCTGACAAGAGGAATAACTATAATCAAGGTGAGAGGAGAGCACAACTCATCCAAGAAGATAAACAAGAAGACAATGCTGACACTAGAAACTTGGAACTAGAGGAAGGAGTATGTTTGATGATGAGGCAGGTCTTCCTTCAAGTGCCACAAAACCAAGAGCCTCCACAAAGGAAGAACCTCTTTAGAACAAAGATCAAATGTCATGGAAAGGTATCTAATCTACTCATAGATTCTGGTTCAACTAAAAATTTAGTATCTTGTGAAATGGCTCAAAATTTAAACCTCCCTAAGAAGCCACACCCTTGACCCTATCATGTCTCATGGCTAACAAAAGGCCAAAAAACTCTAGTAATAGAACAAGCATGGATAGAGTTCTCAATAGAAGACTTTAAGGACAAAGTTCTTTGTGATGTGGTTGAGATGGACACCTCACACATCCTTCTAGGTAGGCCTTGGCAATTTGATGTAGATGCCATACACCATTGTAGGAAGAACACCTACTCCATCACCAAGGATGGAAAAAATTTTACCATGAAGCCCCTGCCTGATAGCAAGTCTGGAAAAGAACCTACTGTCATCATCATGGGAGAGAAAGAAATGTTAAAAAAATTGAAGGAACCTAATACTAAATCTTTTTTCCTAATCTCCAAACCAAAAGACAACATGAAGTCTAATAAAAAATATCCTATACCAAAAGAAGCTATGAAACTGCTAGAAAAGTACATAGATGTCACTGCTAGTGACCTACTGACAAGTCTCCCTCCCTTAAGGGATATCAGTCACCAAATTGACCTAATACCTAGTTCCTCTCTGCCTAACAAGGCCCCATATAATGACACCATTGCAACATGTAGATATTGCAAAGCAAGCTGGAGAACTATTGGAAAGAGGACTTATTCAAAAGAGTCTTAGTCCATGTGCAGTACCATCAGTTCTAGCCCCTAAAAAGGATGGAAAATGGAGATTATGTACTGATAGCAGGGCCATTAATAAGATCACCATAAGGTATAGATTTCCCATGCCAAGGATTGAGGATCTATTGGATCAACTAGGAGGTTCTTGCTACTTCACCAAGATAGACTTAAAGTCTAGTTATCATCAAATCAGGATAAAACTAGGAGATGAATGGAAAACAACATTCAAGACTACTGAAGGTTTTTTTGAATGGTTAGTAATGCCCTTTGGCTTAAGAAATGCCCCTAGCACTTTTATGAGACTTATGAATGAGATATTCATTGATTTTATTGGAAAAATTTTTGTTGTTTACCTTGATGACATACTAATATTCAATCATAGCAAGGAAGACCATCTTGATCATGTGGAATAGGTATTAAGAAGACTTCATCAACACAAGTTGGTAATGAACTTGGAGAAGTGTATGTTTATGAGGAAGGAACTTGTGTTCCTAGGATTTGTGATCTCACAAGGTACTCTCAAGATGGATCCTAAGAAGGTAGAAGCAATCATCAATTGGCCTCCACCAAAGAACCAAGGTGATGTAAGAACTTTCCATGGACTTGCAACTTTCTATAGAAAGTTCATAAAAAATTTTAGTCATGTGTGTGCACCAATGCTTGAAACCATTAAAGGAGGAAAGAAGACTAAGTTTACTTGGACAAAAGAAGAAAATGATGCATTCCAATACTTGAAGAATAGGGTTTCCCAATATCCTATCTTGGTCCTCCCTGATTTCAACAAAGTCTTCACTATGGAGACAGATGCTAGTAATTTGTCTATAGGCGCAGTCCTAAGTTAGGAAGGTAAAGCAGTTGCCTTTTTCTTAGAGACACTAAATGAGGCCAAAAGGAAATACTCTACATATGACCTAGAGCTTTATGCCAAGCCCTCAAGAAATAGAGGTACTATTTGATCCCAAAGGAATTTGTGGTATACACTGATAACCATGAGTTAAGTTTCCTTAATTCACAAGAAAAACTCTCTGTCAGACATCTGAAATGGGTAGAACAGTTGTAGGCCTACACCTTCAACATTAAGCATAAGAAGGGTGTAACAAACAAAGTTGTTGATGCCCTTAGTAGGAGGGTTGGTATGATTGAAGAAATACAACTACAAAGTGTGGGAGTTGAGTCTCTCAAGCACCTATACCCTGATGACTCCGATTTTGCAAAGATATATCAAATTTGCACAAAGATGGTTGGAAGATACCGTACTGACTTTTCTAAATATCTGATTTAGAATGGACTCCTATTCAAAGGAGCTCAACTATGTATACCAAAATGTTTAATGAGGACAAACATAATTAGGGAAAAGCATTGTGGTGGCCTAGGAGGTCACTTTGGCATTGATAAGACAACATACATGGTGAGGAGAAGTTATTTTTGGCCTAAAATGAACAATGATGTTAAGAAGTTCATACAAACTTGCACAATATGTCAGCAAACTAAAGGTGTGTCAACTAATCAAGGACTATATCAACCCTTACCAATCCCTTCTAGACCATGGGAGTCCATCTCAATGTATTTTGTAATGGGGTTGCCTAAAACAAAGCAAGGCTTTGACAATGTTTTTGTAATAGTGGATAGGTTTAGCAAAATGGTCCATTTTGTACCATGTAAAAGTACAAATGATGCTTTCCACATTGCACATCTTTTCTTCAAAGAGGTAGTTAGGATCCATGGTCTACCTTAGTCAATTGTATTTGACAAGGATGTAAAGTTCCAAGGCCATTTTCAGAGGACACTCTTCAAGAAATTGGGAACAAATCTTACCTATAGCTCTGCCTATCACCCACAAACAGATGGGTAGACTAAGGTAGTAAATAGATCCCTAGGCAATCTCCTAAGATACCTAACCAAACAATATGCTTAGAGTTGGGATACAATCCTGCCCCAGGAAAAGTTTACATTTAATGATTCCATGAATAGGTCAACCAACAAAACTCCATTCCAAGCAGTATATGGTCTTCATCCCAAAGGACCATTAGACCTGATAGAACTACCATCTGACTTTAAAGTTAGTGCTCAAGCCCAAGAACTAGCAGAACTCATCACAAAGGTGCAACATGAGGTCAAAGAAGCATTGCAAAGATCCAATTTGAAGTACAAGGAACATGTTGATAAGAGAAGAAGGGAGATCCACTTCAAAGTGGGAGACAAAGTTTGGGCATTTTTGAGGAAAGAGAGACTACCTAAGGGTAGATACTCTAAACTTCATATGAAGAAAGTTGGACCCTGCAGTATACTCAACAAAATGCGTGAGAATGCTTATGAGATTTCTCTTCCCCCAACCTTGCCAATCTCTCCAATATTCAATTTTGTAAACCTCACCCCCTACAAAGCTACAACAAGTTCAACAAGTGAACAAGGTGAGGAAACAAACATCAATGATGAAGACTATGTCACAAATCTCCCTCAAAGAAAACTGGTAGAGTTGGAAGAAATATTGGACACCAAGTTGTTGAAGCAGACTAGAACAAAGAAGTATATGCAGTATTTAGTTAAATGGAAATGGGTCCCCAACATAGATGCAACTTGGCGACCGAAGACCAAATCAAACAACATGGGACTTTGGTGGAATAGTTAACCTCAAGTAGGAAATTGAGTTTTAAAACTCAAGGGGAGTATGGTGTAGGAGCACCCACTATAAACTTAACAAATAATGTTCATCAAAGTCCTAAAGACATCTAGTTAGGATAGATCTTCCATCTAGGCATATAGACCAAGTTGTAAGACCTAGTTCCAAGATTGGCATAACTATAAGCCCTTGGTCAACTATGGTCAAAGGTGGTCAAAACACCTAGAAAATTATT
Organism: Chamaecyparis obtusa; assembly: GCA_027943335.1. Taxonomy (NCBI): domain Eukaryota; kingdom Viridiplantae; phylum Streptophyta; class Pinopsida; order Cupressales; family Cupressaceae; genus Chamaecyparis; species Chamaecyparis obtusa. Next base: position 1,687,473 of record BSBK01001059.1, read on the forward strand.
TTTTTTGTTATTTTCATGCTTTTAATGCTTTAGATCCATGTTGGATCAATATATTAGGTCTAGACCAAGTTTGGTCTCCTAGTCTGCAAAAATTGCAAAAATGTTGTAAAAGTTGCTTAACAACTTTGACAACTTTTACCAAAAGTTGTAACCAAAGCCCCCAATAGTCATATGGTTTGAAATTTGGTTGTAACTGATTGGGGAAGCCTTCATAAGCCCTTTCAAGCAGGTGGAAGGTAACAATGTGTAATTTGGCAATTTGAATCAATAAAAATATCAACATTTCTCTGTAAATCCTAAGGAGAATTGAAGTGTACAGACATGTAAAGATAGGAGGGTGTGAAATTGTGAAACCAAAAGTTGGATCCCTGAATCTAATTTCATTTTCAACTGGTCTCATGTTCTAATCTTTCCTAGTTTGTAAGATATCTAGTTTTTAGTGAGACTGCCTGGATTGAAGGCTTAAAACCAAGGTTTCCAATGGGGCTTGGTTGTTTGGATCAATTACACCATGGGAAATTGATGCCCCTTGGTGGAATTCAACCTTTTTCAATCTATTTTCATATTCTTTAGGTTAGAAGTGTGGATTTGCAGGGGAGTGGATTTATCATTATGCCCTAGGGTACATCTCTATGTGTGCACCAGTCTGTGACTTAGAACAGTCACCATAACTCTCGGTTGGAGATTCATAAAGGATCCAAAATATGTATTATGATTTATTTTACATGTCCTCACATACTCCCATAGTCAGTTTAGGCATTGGCTTGGGAGAAAGAGCACCCATAGTGCAATTGAAGTCCTAATTAGGCCAAATAGCCTGGTCTAGATTAGATGTTTCAGTATCATTCATTGGACTTCACATGTTGGTGTTTGGATATGTTTTGTAAAGCCCAAAAGGGTTTCAAAATCTCCAACCTAATTCATCTCTCATATGGAAGTATTTTGACTTGTGATCAAAATTCCTTCTAGGAAAGGCTACAAGCCTAGTCCTTGGTTTGTGAAGCAACTAGTGTGTATGGGTTGCTTGTAAGTGAAAGAACCATTGGAACTAAAAAAATAAGACCTAAATAGGCTAGAAAAATGATTTTAGGCTACCCTTGGTCTTGTGAGTCATTTCATGGGGTTTAGTTGTTTATTGGGTTAAGGAAACTCCTTAGTAACCCTTGGTCATTGGTGTCTAGAGCTTTGTGAAACCTAGTGATTAGGTTTCCCTTGGATCTTGGGGTTGTGATAACCTCATTTATTGTTCATTCTACACTTGGGATAAGTGTAGGGCACTTGACCATTCACATATTGGTGTACTTGGTACCCAATTCTTGCCAATTTCTCACTATTTCAGGCTTCCAACTGCCCACTTTGCATCACAACCACAGTGTAGGGGCCATAAATTATGGATCCCAAAATAGTGTACACTTGTATTAAATTAGGTTCACTATACTACAAGGGAATGGAAACCATGCAATAGTGCCTTATGGAGATGGAAGCAACCCTTCACCAAGAAGATGATTGTGTCTGCAATATTTACTAGAGACAAAGAACATAATTTGGTTTCAGCAATTACTCCTAGAAGATAATGGCACCCAAAAAAAACTTGGAAAAGATAGCACTCACTATATCTTTTATCACTCTTTTAAAGTTGGGACAATAAATCTCAAAGATTGATCAACGAATTCTTGAACACAAAGAACCATTGACAGTTATGATTCATGTGTACAATGGCCAACAACCAGTTGTTCCAATCATGGTGTCCAATAATTATGTTAGAAAAAGCATCTACAAATCCCTTACACAACCATATTAGATTCAAACCATGAACCATAATAACCTAACAATGGGACTAACAAAGATATAGCCTAAATAAATCTTGATCATATTCCACCCTATTGTAAGTCCCAAGAAGTAACTCTATCTTAAAGCTACACATTCCTCTAGATGAAGCTCAAAGGTCAGGTAGCTAAAGCATAGAAATACTTGAATGAATATAGGAATAATTTGATGTAAAATCATTTTCTAGCTTGGTTTGTGGGTTTTCCAAATAATATTTTCCCTTTAACCACATTTATAGTTTGAGAAAATTAGAAAAAATTGTTTCAGATTTATATTATCCTTTTGAACTAGCACACTGCCATTAAAATGCATAATCATTGGTCATATCAAGAAAATTCCTATTGATTAGTAGGATATCCTTATAAAAATTTGACGCATGGATTTCTTGTGAATTATCGACTGCTATGTATCCTGAAACTATGGAAGGAATAGTGTTGGTGTTAGGAATCTCCTATACATCTTCAGATCTTTTACTGAAGTATTTTAAAATTATCTCTTTGGGGTACTTACCTATGATACCAGTTTTTGGATTATAAAGAGGGGGGTGAATCAGTAATCCATGATTCTAAATACCTAAAAATATTTTCTCTCATTAACTCGGTGAAATCTTGGGTAAACACAATTCACTATTTACCAAAAATAGTAAATAAAAATTAACAATTAGTAAATCAATCATATAAATCATTCATCACATGTAACACTAGTATTTAATGTGGAAAACCATCTTTAGGAAAAACCACTATGGGAATTATCACCCACTAAGAAAATAATCTTCTGAAGTACGCCTAGTTAAGAGCCAATCCAGTTAAAGATTGCAATACACACTATTAGGCATGACTCGGTCAAGAGATTTACCTCAAATCTGTTAGTGTTAGGAATAGGAACACTGAGAAGGGGGGGTGGGGGTGAATCAATGTTCTACAATATTTATTTTTGATTTCTTAAAACTTAACCCTATTACTTAAAAATTGAATTGAATAAAAAAGAAAATGAAGTAAGCAACCATAACACATAACACTAGATATGATTACATGGAAACCTTGGCCAAAGGAAAAACCTTGGTGGTAATTAATACCCACTAATAATTGTACTTGTGTATTATGAACCTGTTAATGTTCCTTTTCCCTGTTAGGATAAGTCATTACAATGCTTTAGTAAAATGACCCGGTCAAAGGTCAGACATTCTTAGGAGTCTTGAAGTAACAAACCCTGTTAAGGGTGGAAGGCTCACTGCTAGAGCCCACTACTCAATAAAGAAGGCTACAACCTCCTGGATATCAGATACACACTATATCTACAAGGTGAACCATTGCTTGACACTTCTTGTCTGATAAGTTCCTTTTGTGTGCTGATGCTTTAACCTCTTGTAAATATCTATATCACTCTTATTTCTCTTAACACATATGTCTCATACTTCTTATCTTCTATTCCATCTTCTATATCGACATGATGCTCAAATACAAAAGTGCATGTCTTATATATAGGTGCAACCAAAACTATTTGATAAGTCAGCCTATAACCTATTACATACAATGCTTCCAAATGAATTGGCTCAAGCCTGTTTATAGACATTGATATTGACATTTCTATAACATAAATACAATAGGTGCATAGCCTTTACAAAACAATAACATACATGCTATACAAAAAAACTAATTGTCGGCTCCATGCTCTGTTCGGTTCTGCCGCTCACTGTCTATGTTACTTCAACTCATTGTAACTTCTTGATACTATCACATATGACCATGTGTTCTTAATAATAGATTACTAACATACCCAAAATCTTATCTTGAACGGAACATACCAAAACTCAGTCATACGCATGTGCACTGATGCTTTGTTCATCAGGTGCTTTACTAATTGCTCTATCTTCCATACTTAGCCAAATTCTGATCTTCTAACTTATTACACTGACCTCAAAACTTCATATGACTTTTTTTCCATAATGAAAACACTAAGCTTAGTCATATACACTAGTATAGTCAACTTTCCAACAATCTCCCCCTTTTTCATTAATGGAAACAAAGGAATATGGTGAAGTTGCTAAACTACATCTTTACACAAAAACTTTCTATCTTATACTCTTATCTTTTTCTAAACATCATATACTATCTATCTTATATATCCCTTATACCATATTACTCTACTAATCCATATTACTCTACTCCCCCTTTTAAATTAATGACAAAGGTGCACAAAAATGAATCTTCAAGTTCTTACAGAGAAATTGCATCCAGGTATGTAGTCTTAAGGTTTTGGATCTCTTGCTACCAAAATGCCTTGAGTGCATCTACTATCTGGAGATGGGCGCATAATGCATAAGTTTAAATTCTCCATCTTTCCTAACTCTATACACAGACCTTGACCATATGTCATAATAGTGGCATCTATCTCCTTGATGTTCTGATTCAACACATCCAATGAGGGTGCAAGAGCATTTCTCAACTGAGTTTTTCTAGCCCTTAACTTTGCTATCTCTTTTTTTTCCTTCTCAATTTTGTCCAACTATCCTTGATAGACATTATTTCACATGTTAACATATTATGAGGGATCTAATAATGACTTTCTTACAGCTACCATCAGAGATTCAGCTTCCTAAATCTTCTTTGAAAGGTATAAGGTAAGTTTGTCTTGGTTCATATAGTTAGCAATTTTCTTCCTTCCTTTTGCTGCTAGATCTTTCAACATTGCTTGACCAACCTTAAGAGAATTAAGGTCAAGTGAGAAGTTACCTATCAATTCATTCAGCCTCTTCTTGAGATATTTCTCTTCTATAATCTTGGATGCTGATTCCTCAAGACTTGAGAAATTTTCTTTGAAGCATGTCAAAATGGTACTGACATCATCCATTGAATGTGTACTTGATACTTTCTTATCCTTAGGTAGTAGACTATTCAATATACTGACTGATTCCACAAATAAGGGATTTCTCATTACTTGTTTCTCTTTTTCTTTCTCCATGGCCAATATAGATGAGGCCATAAATAAAACCATATTAAAACTCCTTAAGAAAACTATCAATGATGTTAGCCATGATTGGAACCTGTAGCTCAACCCTATCCTTTAGGCCTTCTGCACATCCATTTGTACTCCTACTAGTGTCACTCCATTCATCCTTATCTATGGGTTTGAGGTTATCCTTCCTATTGAAATTGATCTCCCTTCCCTCAGGATTTCTCTTAAGAACCTAATGTCTGAAGAAGAATACAAAGTTTCCCACTTGCAAGAGTTGCAACTCCTCGATGAGAGATGCCTCAATGCCCTAAACCACCTCTGACTGTATCAAAATTTATTACACCTCCATTTCAAGAAGAAGATCAAACCTCACGAGTTTGAGGTTGGTGATTTGGTCCTATAATACAATATGAAGAACCTCCAGATTTGAGAAAAGAAAGGAAAGTTTGAACCCAATTGGTTGGGTCCATTCATTGTTACTACTAAGTTCAGTTTTAGGGCATATCAGATAGAAACACCTGAGGGAGATCTGCTCCTTGATCCTATAAATATTCTAAATTTTAAGTGCTTCTATGCATAGTCAACATTATGTTCCTGTACAATGTTTATTCAGCCAAAAATCTTAAAAATCAGAAAAGATCTTGAAAAAAGCCTAAAAATTAAAAAATTAGAAAAATCCTAAACAACAGAAAAATTTCCTAAAAAAAATCATTGTCTTGGTGTAAACCTGGTAAACATGCACTTTGATGAAAAAATAAGAAGAAGAGAATAATCAATCAAAAATATCCAACAATGAAAACTTGGCAAACAAGCACTCTAGACAAGTACCATGGTGAAAACTTGTTTCGGGCACCATATGTAGTAGATTGTCTATTCCTTTCTAAAATCCACTATTAATGTCCTTCATTTTCTTCCCATCACCAATTCATCACATCCTCATCCTAGCCTTCACTCCACGCTCCTATCCTTCACATTGCAATAAAGATCCAAGAAAAATTTCGGCAAGCTGAGCTTAACCCCATCACACTAAAATTTTCCCCAACATAGTGACCACAATAGTTCTTATCAAAGGCAACATTGAAATTTTATCTCTGAGATCTTGTTCCTTTCATATTTATTGCTAGGGAATATCCATATTTATCAAGGAAATAATCTTGGCCTTGTATGATGCATCCTTCCTCAGTCGACTCAAATGAAATTCATCAATCCAATCCCATTCATTAATTCATTAATATTTTTTTTGTAGAAAATATTGATGAATCTCAGGCAATAACAAGATATTAATTAATCACCATGGTGAATACTTATATTTAAAAAAATAGAATTCTTATAGAAAATTATTAGGTTTAATGTGGAAATCTTTGATGGGTTTAAGTAGACTCTGTAATAATTAGTTTATACCATTTATTTAAAATATAATCAAATAACCTCATTGTATTTTGTGAGACAAATGTATTGATATTTTTGAGTACTAATGGGGCCCAAAATTTCTTACAGACCATTGATTTATATTGAGGTCACCAATCCAAAAGAAAATTTAGCTCCCATAAGCATTAAAAACCAAATAGTAACATTTTTACCTCATAGAATATAATGAGGGTCACTAGATTATACTTTAAGTCAATAATGGAAACTAAAAGTTGGTGATAGATCCCTATAGTAACTAATAATCATGATATATTATTGGAGAATTAATTTAAATTTCTACAATAACTTATTAAATTCTTGCGAATCAAATCTAATCATGTATCAAATATTGTAGAAAATTTCGAGTTCAAGTTTTTTATAAAATAAACTATTTTGCAATTTAAATATTTCTAAATCAAAATTTTGTAAAAATGTGGTGATTTAGGTTGCCTAAAATCTTGAATTATTTGCCAAATTTAACTTCTCAAATTTTCAAAATTAGCCAATTGGCGAATATTAGCCACTAAAAATTACTATGATGGTAAGAACTGTGAATTGAATGACTACTTGGTAATGAGGTATTATTTGTTGATTTTATTTTTTGTGTTAATGGATCCTACTCATGATTTCCTTGATTCTTCATATCTTGGTATATGGTGACTAGTGAAACTTGATACATGTTTCATTTGCAGTATGATTTGTTTGTTGATACTTTAAGAGTATTCTTGTTCATGTCAGTTGTAATTATACATTTCTTACTAGGGGAAATGAGTTAGAACATTTACGTCTTTTCATAGACTCGGGTGTGCCTAGACCTCTTCAGTAAGTATATCTCATTTGTTCCATCAAAACTATAAAATCTACATCTATGTTCCTAAATTTATCTAGTGTGTCTGAGAGTCTAGTCCACGCAAAGGAACCATTTCATCTGTGCTTTTATAACACATGATGCACACTTCCTTCTACAATATTCAACTATGGTGTGCTCTCCAACATAAATACAATATAATCCCACAAAAATCATTTAGATGGGATGCATTTTAGTTAAGGTCATATTACTCTTGGCAAGATTCTTGTTTATTCCCTTCTTCCTAAGGATAGGTGAAAGATCCCATCAGTTATGATTGACACACTTGTCCTAGTTTGTGTCCTCATTAATTACATTCACTTAAGATATTTCATTAGTTGCATTCTTGCATTGGTGACGAGTCTAAGTATTGACTTCAAATTCAATGTAATTTAATCACCTAATCATAATAATCTAGATGCATTTTAGGTTAATTTTGCATAATATTATTCATTATTGCATATTGCATTTAAAATTCATTACATTGATCATTATTATCCATTAATCATTATCTTCCATTAATCATATCATTAATCATTATATTTTATCCATCACATTAATCATTATCTTCCATTTTCCTATTACATTAATAATTTATTATTCATAGCATTAATCATTTGTATCACATATATACATGTTGGATATTGCTAATGCATTGGGGATATTTTTGGATATGCATTTAATATGTTTAATCACCACATTGAGGGATGTTGGAATCACTAATGTTGTTATTCATGTTTTGTCATTGATGTCAACATATGTTTCGTCATTGATGTCAACATATGTTTCTATGGAGAGAACATACTAGTTATTACAGTGTACAGACACTATACGGATGATTAAGAACATGCAAACATAGTTGTGTGTACAGGGAGGTGTTGTGATCTTATATCTAATATCACATGATGTAATATTGCATATTGGCTAAGTTACAAAAGATTTAGTGAAGACTGGCTATTGGACTGTGACAATGGAAGCTAACAGAGTTAGTCTCTGTGGTTTGGGTATATCTTATAGGTGATGTGGATTTAGTATATGCAAGCTTAAGGGATGATAAATAGTGTACTGAAGAATGTTCACTGAGCTTAGCAAGGTACATAAAGCAAGATGATGTCAATTGTGGTGTGTGTTCTAGAGAAGACCTATTTGGAAAGCTGAATTTAGAGTTGTAGCATGTATCATGTATGGTGAGCATGGATTACAGATGTTGGTCCTTAATTGTTGAGATATAATTATTGCATACTTATTTTAGATACCATGTGTATCCTAGCAAAGGGTTATATGATTATTTTTATATTAGGAAAGCCTAATTGGCCAACCTAATCATTTATTTTGTAATAGGGTATATATGTAAGATATTTTCTTTTGAAAAGATATGGTAGTATGTATGTGATGTAAAAGAGGATTGTGGAAACTACAATCTTGTGACTACTGGATGTAGAGAAGAGGATAAATTATATACTTAATTGGAAGTGATCAAGAAAAGATAGTTGCTATCATATAGTTTAAGGATTGTGTATTTCCTTACATACACTTATGTTGCAAACAATGAGTTCTAAAGGTGGTCATAACCTTCTTTTGGAAATGAGCCCACTTCTTTTCTTGATTCCTAATAGAGTCTATCCTCAAGCAAGGACTATGTAGTATAATATTTTAATCAGCTCCTAACTGGGCTAGATCTTTTAACAGGGATACTTTATTCTTAGTACATCATTAGTGGGTGTTAATTCCCATCGGGGTTTTATCTTTAACAGGGTTTCCTTGACAACAAATATTATGTTATTGTGTTGGTATTCATTGTGTTCATTTGATTAGGTACTGTTTCTATTCAAAATTTAAAGTTTAATAATCTATCATACAACTGATTCATCCCTCCCCTCTTTGTTGTATTGGTGGACTGATATTCCTAACAATTGGTATTAGAGCTATTGGTCCTTAGAAAGAAATCTTAAAAGCTTGAGGTGATCTTGGAGATGTAATTCTATAGGAAGGATAGTCCAAAATTTGATCCTAAAAACTTTGACAATTGGAAGAACAAGATGCAAACTCATTTGATATGTTTGGACATTGAATAATGGATGATTAAAAAGAATGAGGTAACCATGAAGACTGAGAATGAATTAGACAAAGATATTGACAATGAAAAGAAGACATTTTCTTATAACATGGTCTCAAGGGAAGCACCGATCAATGCACTCTCTAAAGGAGAGTTTACTTAGTTGAAAGATTTGGATTCAACACACAAAATTTGGATAAGATTAGAAGCATTGTATGAAGGAGATAAGTTTACTAAGAAAGCAAAATTATAGAATTGGAAAATAAGGATGGAGAAGCTACAAATGAAAGAAGATGAAAACATTAGGGCTTATGTACAAAGAGTTATAGAGGTTGTGATTGGAATCATAAATTCTAGAGGCACTTATGAAGAGGAATAAGTCATTACAAAGATCCTTAGATCATTGAAACTTGTTTACAAGACCAAAGTTTGGGCTATAAAAGAGATTATACCTTTGACTGCAAAATTTAGCAGAGAAATGTTGATTGCAAAGTTAACTACCTTTGAAGCTGTAGAGTTGGGAGATTCTTTAACTAAAGTTGAAACAACATTCAAGGCATCTATACACAAGAAGACAATATCTAGAATTACGAGCTCCAGGAGTAGTAATATAAATGAAGAACTTCGTGAGTATGCTGATGAGTGGGAACAAATACAAGAAGAAGAAAGAAAGCTAGATGAACTTGTTTCCCTGATCACTAGAAGAGAAAAGAGAGGTAAGGGTAAATTTGAAGGAAAGTTACCTTTTAAATGTTTTTCATACAATAAGATAGGTCACTTTGCATCTAGATGTCCTACAAGAGTTCCTAAGCATAAACCTAAGTTTTTAAAGCCTAAGTATTCAAAGGAAAAGGAATTTTATTATGCTAGTGAAGGTATTTCTGATGATGATATCTATGATTATGAGGAGATTGGATTTATTACTATTAAATATGAAAAACCAGTGCATGAGGAAGCATCCTTAGTATCACATGTTGATAAGAGATCTGAATGGTTTATAGATAGTGGTTGTTCACACCATATGAGTCGAGACAAAAACAAATTTTTTAAACTAATGAAGTATGATGGTGGTGTTGTAAGATTCACAGACAATGTTCCTAAACCTATCATAGGAGTAAGATCTATTTCTTTGGATGGAAGGACTAATAATGACAATGTACTACTTGTTTATGGACTTAAGCATAACTTGTTGAGTGCTAGACAACTAATGGACAAAGGACAATGAGAAATATTTTATAAGAAGTAAGATAAGAAACTTGATTACAACTGGTACTAAATCTAGAGGTAATGTATTTGAGTTAAATACATCTGGAGATTCTTGTTTTGTTGTGAAGATATATGACAGCTGGTTATGACACATAAGGTTTTTTCATGTCAATTTTGATAATATTGTGAAGGCAAGCTTAACTAATGCGGTGAGAGACCTACCAAAAATTGTAAAACCATCTAACACTATGTGTAGAGAATGTTATGGGAAAGCAGACCAGAAGTAGCTATAAAAGTAAATCATATACAACAAAAGGAAAGTTGGATCTGGTACATATAGACCTATGTGGACCAACAAGGACAAGATCATACTATGGTGAAAGGTAATTTATACTTTTTGTTGATGAATTTTCTAGAATGATGTGGATTACTTACTTGAAAGAGAAATCAGAAGCATTTGACAAATTCAAGTTATTTAAAGAAAAAGTAGAGAATGAATTAGGCTTAAAGATAAAATGTTCGAGATTAGATAGAGGTGGAGAATTTACTTTAGATCTATTCAATTCATATTGTGAAGAGCATGGAATACATAGGCATAATTCTTCTCCTAGGAATCCACAACAAAATGGGATAGCAAAGTAAAGAAACATAACAATATTGGATGTTGCTAGGACAATGTTGCTAGAAGGAAATGTATCTCATGTGCATTAGAGAGAAGTTGTTGAGACAAAAGTATATAAATTGAACAAAATTCAAATTAGAGAAGGTACAAGTAAGACTCCTTATGAATTATGGTTTAATCATACTCCTATTGTAAAATACTTAAGAATATTTGGTAGTAAATGCTACATCAAAAGAGATGATGAAATAGGGAAACTTGATGCTAGAAGTGATGAAGGAATTTTTCTTGGTTATTCTACTAAAAGAAAGGCTTAAATATGTTTTAACCTACGATTAAGGAAGATGATTGAAAGTAACAATGTGAAGATAGATGAAAATTTTCAGATACAAGAGAGAATGTATGATTGTAATCAAAATACAAAGATCAAAGAGGTTGCTACTAAAAAAGAAGAACATATTGAAACTAAATATGAAAATGAGATTTGTGATGATGACACAAATGAGGCTACTAAGATTCATAAGACTCCAAGGTATGTTGAGAAAGATCATCTTGAAAATAAAATTATTGGTAATGCAAGTAAAGGAATAATGACTAGATCAAAGACAAGGGAAGAAATTTGTTTGATTTCTCAAGTTGAACCAAAGACTACTAATGAAGCTTGTAGAGATGAATCTTGGATCAGAGCTATGCAGCAAGAATTAGATCAAATAAAGAAAAATAACACTTGGGAATTTAGTTCCTAGACCTAAAGACAAAATTGTAATAGGAACTAAGTGGGTTTTCAGAAATAAAATGAATGAAGAAGGAATTGTTGTAAGAAACGAAGCAAGATTGGTATGCAAAGATTATTCACAACAAGAAGGCATAGATTTTGAAGAGATATTTTCTCCTATTGATAGGATAGAAGCTATGAGATTATTTCTAGCTTATGCTACACACAAGGACTTCAAGGTATATCAAATGGATGCAAAATCTACATTTCTAAATGGGGATCTTGAAGAGGAAGTATCCATAGAACAACCTAATGGATTTCCTTTGACCGAAGATGAAAAAATATACAAGTTGAAGAAGGAACTGTATGGACTAAAGCAAACAGAAAGGACAAGTACTTTCTTCACCTTGGATTTAGAAAATGTAATGTTGATAGTAACTTCTATTTAAGAACTAGTGAAGATGGAATTCTGATAATAGAAGTTTTTGTTGATGATATTATCTTTGGAGGCAATGATGAAATGTGTAAGAAATTTTCTAAAGAAATAGAGAATGAATTTGAGATGTCCATGATAGGCGAAATGAAATTTTTTCTTGGACTGCAAATAAATTAGAGAAAGAATGGCATTTTCATTTATTTGACTAAGTATCTTAAAGAAATGTTGAAAAGTTTGGAATAGAAGACTGTAAACCAATTAGTACACCCATGGTGACTAGTCATAAACTGAAAAATAATGGTGAGACAAAGAGTGTTTTTTAGACCAAGTATAGATCAATGGTTGGTGGATTACAATACCTAACTCACTCTAGACCAGATATTGCTAATGCTATTGGAATTGTGGCTAGATATCACACAGATCCTAAAGAGACACACATAGCTATTGTAAAGAGGATATTTAGATATCTAAAAGGAACAATGGAATATGGCTTATGGTATGATAGAAATGATGACTTTGAACTACATGCTTATACTGATGCTGATTTGGCAGGGGATATTGATGACAGGAAGACTAATAGTGGAGGTGCATTTTTCCTTGGGAAAAGTTGGTTTCATGGTTAAGTAAAAATCAAGATAGTATAAGTCAATCTACTGCCACATCTAAGTATGTTGCTGCTGCAATTAACTTCACTCAAATTGTTTGGATGAAAAAAATGTTGAAAGATATTGTAATAACTTTCGTTGAACCAGTGGCTATCCATTGTGATAACACTAGTATAGTAAATATGTCAAAGAATCCTGTGATGCACTCTAAAACTAAGCATATTTTTATTAAGTATCACTTCTTGAGAGACAAGGTAGTAGAGAAGGAAATAAGGTTAGAATACATTAGCACAAAAGAACAGATAGTAGACATCTTTAAAAAGCCATTGCCAAAAGATTCCTTTGAGTATCTCAAAGGTATGCTTGGGGAGAAGGCCCCTCCTAGTGAGAATTAAATGATGCAAGGATGCATTAGTCCAGAGGTTTTTAAGACCCTTATCATGTTTTGGAATTGATGTATGGATCTACTCCTTAGGGGGAGTGATTGTTGAAGGCCTATAAAATATATTTGGTAATTCAACACCTAGTTGGTGGAGACAGATGATGACTTATGGCACCCTTTTCCATTTTTGTCAAAGGGGGAAAGAGACAATGTGAAAATACTTACTATATGAGGAGAGATTCTATGGAGAAGAGTTCACTATTTAAAATTATGTTGAGGTTACTGAGAGAATACTTTTTAGGTTGATGAATTTTCCCATATGTTGCCATCAATGCCAAAGGGGGAGATTGTTGGATATTGCTAATGCATTGGGGAGATTGTTGGATATGCATTTAATATGTTTAATCACTACATTGAGGGATGTTGGAATTACTACTGTTGTCATTCATGTTTTTTCACTAATGTCAACATATGTTTATATGGAGAGAACATACTAGTTATTACAGTGCACAAACACTGTACGGATGATTAAGAATGTGTGAGCATAGTTGTGTGTAAAAGGAGGTGTTGTGATCTTATATCTAAGATCTCATGATGTAATATTGCATATTGGATAAGTTACAGAAGATTTAGTGAAGACTGGTCACTGGACTATGATAGTGGAAGCTGACAAAGTTAGTCTTTATGGTTTTGGTATATCTTACAGGTGATGTGGATTCAGTATATGTGAGCTTAAGGGATGAAAGATAGTGTACTGAAGAATGTTTGGTGATCTTAGCAAGGTACGAGAAGTAGGATGATGTTTGCTGTGGCATGTGTTCTAGAGAAGACCTATTTGGAAAGCCAACTTCAGAGTTGTAGCATGTATCATGTATGGTGAGCATGGATTATGGATGTCAGTCCTTAATGGTTCAGGTATAATTATTGTATAATTTTTTTAGATACCGTATATATCTTAGCAAGGGGTTTCATCCTTTGTTTGATACACATCATTGAATTGGTGTATGGCTAGTTGGGATTCTCCATGAATGTGAGGTTCTGTTACTCTCCATTCGATTGCTATCTTCATTCCATTTGGCAAAGCTTCATACTCAGCTATGTTGTTGGTGTAAGGGAATTTGATTTTGAATGCTTTGGGAATAGAGTAACCTTGAGGTGTTATGAATAATATACCAACTCTAGATCCATTTTGTGTATAGGATCCATCAAAGAATAAGCACCATGTTCTGGAAGATAGGTGCATGATAGAGGAATCTATAAATTCCATCTGAATTGGTTGGTCATCAAAAATTGGAGCATCTTCTAGTTGATCTATGATGACTTGTCCTTCTATAGATTTTTGTTCAACATATTCAATTTCAAACTCACTTAGTAGCATAACCCATTTTTCTAGTCTACCTATGAGAGAAGCCTTGCTTAATAAATACTTCAACGGATCTATCTTTTCTACTAGTAGTTGTGTTGTATGAGCTAACATGTAGTGTTTCAATTTTTGTGATGCAAAGATCGCAGATAGCCATGCTTTTTCTATCATAGAGAATTTTTTCTCATAAGCTATCAATGTTCTACTGATATAGTAGATAGCACTCTCCTTGTTCTCATCATGTTGTGCCAAAAATGCCCCCAGTGATGTATCTATTGCAGAGGCATATAATATTAATGGTTTCCCTTGAATAGGAGGCATGAGAATTGGTGGATTTTCCAAATATTGTTTAATGTGATTGAAGTTTTTTTCACATTCTTCATTCCAGTTGTAAGTCACACCTTTATGCAATGTTTTAGTGAAAGGTTGTGATATGTCAGCTAGCTGGGAGATGAAGCGTCTGATAGATTGGATTCTCCCTTGCAGGGTGCGCATTTGACTGATGTTTTTAGGAGGTTGCATCTCCATGATTTCCTTGACTTTTTTTGGATCTACTTCAATGCCTTTCTTTGAAATAATGTATCCTAGAAGTTTCCTTGAAGTGACACCAAAAGTAAATTTCTTAGGATTTAGTCGAAGACTAAATTTTTCCATTTGATCCAGTCTTGTACTTAGGTTAGCTAGATGTTCAAATTGTTTCATTGATTTAGCCAAGGTGTCATCAACATAGTCCTCTATGTTTTTATGCATCATATCATGAAAGATAAACATCATTGCCCTTTGATAAGGAGCACCAACATTCTTAAGACCAAATGGCATTACATTCCAGTAGAAAGCACCCCATGCATAGGTGAAAGTTGTCTTCTCTTGATCTTCTAGAGTGATCTTGATTTGGTTGTATCCAAAGAAACCATCCATTAAAGAGTACATTTCAAAGCCCACAGTCATGTCCACTATCATATCTATGTATGGTAGTGGAAATTCATCCTTAGGGCATGCTTTATTTACATCTCTAAAATTTGTACATACTCGAAAAGATATGTCTAGTTTTGAAACTAGAACTATGTTCGAGATCCAGTTTGCATAATCTATGACTCAGATAAATTTGGCTTTTAACAATTTTTCCAGCTCAGCTTTGACTAGGAGTGCCACATGAGGATGCATTTTACGCAACTTTTGTTTTATAGGTTTGACTCCAAGAGCTATAGAAAGATGATGCATGATGAGATCAGGATCTAACCCTGGCATATTTGAATATTTCCATGCAAAGTTGATCTTCTTCTTTGTTAAGAATTTGGTAAATGCTTGTTTTTCTTCTTCTATCAGAGATTGTGCTACATGAATCAACTGGGGTTCTTCTGTTATGCCCAATTGATAGACTGGGTGGGTTCTATTAGTACTATAGATCTATTCTATAAATGACTCAAAAGGACATCAAACATCTCATCCTTAGGTGCCTCAAAGAGGTTTTCACCTTCAGATACATCTTTTGTTTTTACTATTTTTGGTTCTGAGACTGCCACATAATGGTTTTCACCCTTAGAACTCTTTTTCTTTTTTCTTTTATTATTTTGACTAAGATATTTGATGTTCGACTCTGTCATGCTAACACTAGGTTCACTGATGGAAGTCGTCATGGATTCTACTATATTGAGGTAACATGTGAGAGCGTAGTCTATTGGGAAAGTATGGATGTCTTGGCTAGGATCATTGGATGTTCGGTTGATGAGTTTAGGGTGTTGGATAGTAAGCTCTAGAAAGGATTGGCTGATGGTGTTCACACATATGGTATTATCATCATTAGTTATGAGTCGACTCACAAATTTGAAGGTGATATTATGACTCATGATATTCAGTTCATTAATTGTCTCAACGTCATTATTGGATCCATCGTTAGTGATAAGTGAATCAGACTCACGAGGTCTGTCATTTCTATCTAGACTCATGTCAGGCATAGGTGCATATCAATGAATGACATCTATGTGTTTTTCTATGATAATCTCATCTTCTTTTGGAACAATTCCCCATTCATAGTCATTTTATTCTTCATCTAGATCTCTGGGAAAATCAAGTGTGTGTAAAATATGGACAAATCCCCCAACAAGGATTTCCTTCAAAGTCTAAACGAAACTCATACTCATGGGAATTTGTGTCTGAATCATCAACATGTCCCTGATGTTTAGCTATAGTGAGGGATTTTTTCATTGTTTCTAGATTTGTATTTTCTGATGAACTACAACTGATTTGAATACATTGTATAACTTGAAGATCTGTGATTTAAGATCACTGAGTTGCTGATTAGATATGTAAGATGATTAAATCAATAATATATTGTCATTGATGTCAACTAGTTTTGAAAGTACTTATCTTGTAAGTTACTATACCCAAACATCTATAGAAGAAGGAAAGAAATGAAGAACATATATATCTACACAAGGAAGATGGATATGATAGATAAGGATAAGGAATACATTCGGTAAATTATGGATGAGTCTATGATCTTATGTTATTGACTTGATTATGTTGCATTCATCTATGATGAAGGATAAGAGAAAAATGCACAAGGCAATGTTGTCAATTAATGAACCATTTCAGTATACACTGACTCAGTGTAGTGTATACTGATCATAGTACAAACTAAGCTTGTGTTCATTGACACATTTCTTTGTTAACCGAACAAAAGAAAAGAACTAAATGACTAGTTCTGATGGAAGTTGATGAGTTGTAAAGTATCTCAAAATCAGAGATGAAGATAATGTTTGTTACAAAGATTGATGACTAACATAATTCAAAGGAGATCTAATGGATTGAAACAAAATGTGTTGCTAACACATCAGCCAAGGAAGGTTTAAGCGGCAAAATTGACAAAGGAGATTAAGCGGTAAAATCTGATGGATGGAAATAAAATGATTTACTGATCTATTTAAGAGACTGGGATTTCATGATGAAATCATGCCAGAAGAAGGAGATTGCAGAAATATCACGTGAACAAGCTTCATGCATGCCTGATCAGACTGGTTAAGGAGAACCGAACTACAAATATTACCGAGCATCAGAAAGCTATTACTGAACGATAGTAGGTTACTGAATATTGATTGAAACATAATTGAAATATTGATTAGAGGATTTGAATGAGCTTAACATAGATCTGATAATATGCAATTCAAGTTGTATTGTAATAAGATCAACCACTGTTACATTTTAACCATTGTAAACAAAGAAATCTCTTAACAGAGTGGACTAGAAAGTCTTGTAATGTCATTCATAGAGTGTACATTTATTATTGTGTCAACCCCATAGTGAATTCTAGTTGGATGATAATGGTTGGTCTAAAATCCTCTAACAAGGTCACACGTCATAGTGTGTTTGTAACCTTTAAGAGGATTGGGTCTTCACCGACCTCACTTTAGAAGAGTGAACAATTTTTGGGTTGCCGGTCCCAGGTGGTTTTTCCCTTCATAGGGTTTCCACATTAAATCTCTTATGTTATGTGTTGATTGTGATGATTGTTTGTTGTCATACTTTACATGTTGCATAGTAGATTTGATTGGTAATCATTATATGTTATTAACTGCTAATCGGTAAAAGCATAGACAAAATACTATTTTAGTTTACCGAGCTACATAAGTTTTAGTAAAATTGTTTTTGGATATACATTTTGTGATTGGGACTGTGAATAACTGATTCACCCCCGTCTTAGTTATGTTATCACTAATGAGCATTTAAGGTTGTCATTAGTATCAAAGGTTTGTAAAGATATTGATCAGTCAATTACATTGAGCGAATCAGTAACTAGAAGCAAGATAGACTTATCGGTAAAGCTTATACACCGAGCATCAGATAGTTTACCGAGCACCAGCAGACATCAACACTGACATATAGTAAACACCGAGCATCATAGTATACACTGAGCAATTTATACAATGTTTACTGAGGATCATAGAAAATGACATAATAATTTGAAATGACACATACTTCTATGCAAACGGTTACAATGGCTCATAAAATGTTTTACCCAGATCAAGGAACATTTAATGTGATGATATTCATTAAATGTAATGTATATCTTTTGTAATAGTTGATCTAGGTTATTTTTATACACCGTAGATCTTAGGGTTATGACTATGTTGTGTAACCTAATTTTGTAAAAGTGGCAAAAACATAACACTATATATTTGTTTGTTCACATCATCTTTGGTGTGAATTGATATATGAATCATAGAGCACTTGAAGCAATTGCCTAACTTCAAGTCTATCAGTTAATAGAGCATAACTGAGTACACAAGAATTTAGATTGAGCCGAATTAGAAAAGGCTATCAAGTAGTTCAGAGAAAAGATTCATCACAAGTGAGGTGATATTTTATTAGAATGTATAGATCTGTATCAGACAATTGAGTTTTTAATTAGCCGATAATTGCCTATTGCTTTCTGACAATTATAATAGAGTTTTGGATAAAATCTCTTAACAGAGTAGACTTAACAGTCTTATGTAAATCTCTTAACCAAGTGCACACTTCATTAGTGTTGTTAAAATCCTATAACTAGGTAGATGTAGCCGATCTAACATGTCACTCCTAACAGGGTGAGATCACCATAAGTGATCAAAACTTGTAGCCCTAACAGGAAAACCTTTTCTATCTACAGTAGTGAAGAATCTATGGGTGTCATCCCCACCACAGTTTTTACCTTCTAACAAGGGTTTCTGTGTTACCAAAATACTTGTGTCATGTGATTGTCATATTGATTTCATGTTGTTTATTTTCATAAGTTAAATGAATGATTGATTCATGCAATTAGATTCAAGTTGTTTTGGTCGATTATTAATGTTTACAATTATATATCAGAAAGGTTTACAAGTAAAGTTTTTGAAGGTACTGATTCACCCCTCCCCTCTCCATACTTATCTCTCCTAATTCCAACAATTGGTATCAGAGCTTGGTTCTCTTATTGAATAGTTTAACCACTAAAGGGTAAAGATCTAAGTCATGGAGAGATACAAGCTTGATAAGACTATTGAGAATTAGAAGATAAAAATGCAGATGTTTATTGAACAATAAAAGCAAGCAAAGGAAGGACTGAAGAAATTACTGGTTGAATGGAAGAACCTAGCTATTCTACAAAATGAGATTGGTTACCATGAAGAATCTATTGATGAAATGTTCAAGCATATTGGATCTAGTTCTGGAAGCATCTCTGATGGATTTGAAAGCATAATCACTAATTTATCTGAAAGGAATGAACATTTAACTGATCAAGTGAAAGCACTACAAATCGGTCAAGAATCTCAGATGGTGAGAATGGTAGAAATAATGAACAATGCCAGACAAGCTGAGAAAGAAAGGAATTTGGCTATTGATGACCAAAGATAGATGACTGAACAACTTGAACAAAAAGAAAGTGAAATACAGAGACTCATTGATCGTCATTTCTAAGTAACTAATCAAATGATGACTGTAAATCAAGAGATAAACCGAGTGAATGGAGAATTGTCAAGAAGACTAGAAGATTTTGCAAGACTCAGAGAGGAGAATGAGAAGCTAAGAAATGAAGTGAAAAATAAACAGAAACAAAATGAAATGAAGAAACTTGCCGAGGATAGTTCTAAGAAGATTGATGATTTTTTGACTAATCAAAGAAGATTTGGGAGTAGAGCTAGTATAGGCTACATTGGTGAAGGAGAATCATCACAACAAGCTGAACAAGTCAACAACAATCAAAATCAGAAACCTAAAGTGTTGGCATGTTATCACTGTGGCAAACTGGGACATACATCTAATGTGTGTAGAAGTAAAGTACAAGGTAAACCTCCTGTCACTCCTAAGTTTAATGGATATTGTTATTACTGTGGTAAGTTTGGACATCCTTCTTATGAGTGTAGAGCTAAACAAAATGATATTGCTAACAATACTACTATGGAGAAAATATGCTATACTTGTAATAAACATGGACACACTACACGAGAGTGTAAGGCTAAGATGAAGAAAGTATGGACTCCTAAGTAGAAAACACAGCGAAAGCCCTATCAACCAAGAGACAAGGCAACTCTTATGTTTGGGATTATAATACATGGGCTAACTGCACTACTTGTGGTAGATATGGACACATTGCAGCAAATTGTTATAGAAAGAGTCAGATTGGACAATCAAGAAGCTGGACAAGCATTGGAATGGCTTTTATGCACTATCATAGGGTCGGTCATTTAAGAAAGAATTGTAGAGACCAAGCACTAGATGAAAACCATATATTTGAGAGTGGATATACTATCATAGATATCATGAAGTTAAGGAATACTATGTGGAAGAAGACATCTAATGAGAATGCTGAGTCAAGTAATGCTGTCGGTGAAACCTCATCCACTAGATTGGGTGACATCGGTACCTCCACTTAAGGTGAAATAGGTATGTATGTGATGCAGGAGCATCCTGGGTGTAAGAGCAATCTTGCATCACCCAAAAATATTTCTATTTTTATATTCAATAAGGGCTATTTTGTGCGGAGCTGCTATTTATGGAAAGTTACTATTTTTGGTAATTTTTGTCTGTGCTCAGAATGATCTAATTTTTTTCTTGGAGGTTCATTTTGGTCATATAAGTCTGCCATTAAAGTTTCATTTCCAGATCAAGTGTATATTGGAAGATATTGAAGATTTTCGGTATTGGCAGCAGGGTACAAAAACTTTGAACTCAGTTTTGAAGGCTTTAGAGGCCCCGGATGAGGTCAAAAATTTGGGTGACAAGCGCTTGCGCTGATCAAGCCTGTAGAGCGCTTTGTGGCGTTTCCAAAATGGGGTTATAATAGCCGATCGGGTCAACTAGTGATGACTTATGGTCTTCGAAAGTTGGGCCACCTGAAATGGCGAAAAATAATTTTCTTCAAAATTTCTGTTCGGGTTTCAAAGGTTATCTTGAGCTGACTATGATGTAATAAAATGTAAAATAAAATAATTCTAAGTTTGGTCGGCCTTATTGGCTAAAATTCTAGAACCTTCCCAGGCGGTGGAAAATTGCCTATATAAGGAAGGCTGTATTATTGTCTTAGGCAGTTCAGAATAGTTCTGGGTAGTAGATCTGGGTAATAGTTCGAGGCTTTGTCCTACAGAATATTGTAAGGGAATGCCCAGGTGGCCTTGCATATTGTAATTCTGAAAGTTTGTAATTCCACATTTGTGGAGATAATAAGAAGCCAATTTTCTGTTCTTGCATATTGTTGTTGTTTCTCTATTTCTGTTATGTGTTTGTGGTATTAAGGGGAGCACCCTTCATCAGGTGGTATCAGAGCAGGAGTTCTTGAGTGTGTAAATAGATCACCGACTGTGAGGTAGTTTGCACCAGGACCGTGGCTAGGGTTTTAGCGCGCATCGTGAAAATGCCTCCACGAAGAGAATGTGGCGGAAGAGCTGGTGTTGTAACACCTGAGGTTAGAGAGCTGCAGAGACAAGTGCGAGCATTGCAAGAAGAGATTCACAGAGGAATGAATCTTAATGTCAGAGATGAAAGCGAGGATGAAGCCGAAGAAGAATATCAAGAAGGAGAAGCCGAAA
The DNA here is from genome assembly GCA_027943335.1 of Chamaecyparis obtusa. Taxonomy (NCBI): domain Eukaryota; kingdom Viridiplantae; phylum Streptophyta; class Pinopsida; order Cupressales; family Cupressaceae; genus Chamaecyparis; species Chamaecyparis obtusa. The sequence continues at coordinate 1,709,432 of BSBK01001059.1, forward strand.
TTGTGAACCAGGAGGAAGAAAGACTTTTTCAGGCGATTTCCAAGATTGGGAAAAGACCTAAGATTGAGGTTCCTACATTTTCTGGAAATCTTAACCCAGAGGAATTGATCGATTGGATCAATGAATGTGAGGAGTATTTTGAGTATGAAGATGTTGAGGATCCTGATAGGGTCAAATTTGCGAAGGCCAGAGTGAAAGGTCATGCAAAAATATGGTGGCAAGAAATTCAATTGGAGCGAAATAGAAGAGGGAAAGATAAAATCACAAGATGGGATCGGATGGTGGATAAATTGAAGTGACAGTTCATTCCTGTTGATTATGAGCTTGATCTACTAAAGAAAATGCAAAGTTTGAAGCAAGCAGGAAGATCTGTTCAGGAGTATACAGAGGAGTTCTATCGACTCCTCATCAGAACAGGCCATGCAGAAGCTGATAAGGAGAAAGTTGCCCGATACCTTAATGGGTTAAGGCCAAGCATTCAGGAGGAGTTGAATCTGGTTCGAATGAGCAGTATTGAGGAGGCATACCAATTTGCCCTAAAAGTAGAGGAAAAGCTGAACAAGAAGTTCGAGAGTAGAAAAAATGGAAGAGGTCGCGGTGGACGATCTGGTGGACGGTCATATGGTGGCCGAAATGAGGATCTGAAAAAGAAGGATGAGGCCAGTAGTAGTCAAAATCAGCGTGGAAATAATTCCAATCGCTTCCAGGATCAGAATAATAGAGATCAGAGAGGAAGAGGAAGAGGACAAGGATCTGGAAGAGGTGGCTTCCGTGGAACATGTTTTCACTGTGGAGAAGAAGGTCATAGGGCATTTGAATGTCCTCAGCGCCAAGGCAGAATAGACAGGAGAAATGAAGGCCAGGCCAGAGTTGCACATGTAGATGAAGATGCCAGATCATCAAATTTTGAAGATGCTGAAAGAGGAGAAACGTTGATTAACAGAAGAGTCCTGTTGAGTGGTGAGAATGAACCTAAGCAAAGGAGGAGCCTATTTCGCACCAGGTGCAAGTGTGAAGGTAAATGTTGTGATGTGATCATTGATAGTGGAAGCACTGACAATTTGGTGTCAGAAGAGATGGTGACAAAGTTGAAGCTCAAGAGATAGAAACACCCACATCCATATCGGATTGCCTGGGTACAGGATGACCACAAGGTCATGGTCAATGAACAATGCTTGGTGAAGTTCAAGATTGGCGGATACCAAGATGAGGTATTGTGTGATATCATATCTATGGATGCATGTCATATGTTGTTGGGTAGACCATGGTAGTTTGACAGATGTGCTGTACATGATGGTCGTGCGAATACCTATTCCCTGACAAAGGATGGAGTGCGACATAAGCTAAAACCATTGAAGGAGACTGAAGAAAAGGTATGTGGTAATGCAAGAATAACATTTGTTGATGGAAGAAAATTCCTAGATGGTATGAGGCATGAGCATGTGTGTTTTTCTTTAATTCCAAAAGCTGGTAAAGAAGAAGTAGAGGATGTACCTGTAGAGGTTGCAGATTTGTTGAATGAGTTTCAGGATATTGTATCTGATAATGTACCTGATGGATTACCATCGGTAAGGAAGATCAGTCATCAGATGGATTTGATTCCAGGAGCCAGTTTGCCAAACAAGGCAGCACACAGAATGACACCAGCAGAAAGTGAAGAGTTGAACAGACAAGTACATGAACTATTACAGAAAGGATTGATCCGTGAGAGTTTGAGTCCCTGTGCTGTACCAGTGGTATTAGCACAAAAGAAGAATGGAGAATGGAGGATGTGTACAGATTCTAGGGCAATAAATAAGATCACAATCAAGTACAAGTTCCCATTGCCACGAATAGATGATATTATGGACTGTTTGAGTGGAGCTGTGTATTTTTCAAAGATAGATCTAAAAAGTGGATATCATCAGATTCGGATCAGAGAAGGAGATGAATGGAAGACTGCCTTCAAGACAAAGGAAGGACTGTATGAGTGGTTAGTCATGCCTTTTGGGCTAACCAATGCACCGAGCACTTTCATGCGGCTCATGAATGAGGTTCTGACAGAATTTCTGGGTAAGTTTGTCATTGTTTACCTAGATGATATTTTGATCTTTAGTAAGACATTGGATGAGCATATGATGCATATTCGTATAGTATTTGAGAATTTGAGAGATGAGAAATTGTTGATTAATTTGAAGAAGTGCAGTTTTGTGAAGAAAGAGTTAGTGTATTTGGGATTTGTAGTTTCAGCAGAAGGTCTAAAAATGGACCCAGAGAAGGTACAGGCTATCCTTGAATGGCCTACTCCAAGGAGTGCTACTGAGGTAAGATCTTTTCATGGTCTAGCTAGCTTTTACAGAAAGTTTATCAGAAATTTTAGCAGTATTTGTGGACCCTTGACTGAAACAATGAGAGGGGATAGAAAAGAGTTTAAGTGGACTAATGGGGCAGAAAAGAGTTTTCAATTATTGAAACAAAAAGTTACAGAACAACCCGTTTTAGCACTTCCAGATTTTAATAAGGTGTTTCAAGTAGATTGTGATGCTAGTGGTACTGCAATAGGAGTTGTTATGAGCCAAGAAGGTAAACCTGTTGCGTATTTCAGTGAGAAGTTAAATGATGCCAAGAGGAAGTATTCTGTTTATGATCAGAAATTTTATGCTATAGTTCAGGCATTAAAGAAGTGGAGACATTATCTTCTTCCTAAGGAGTTTGTTTTGTATACTGATCATCAAGCTTTGCAATATTTGAATAGTCAAGGAAAATTGAATTGAAGGCATTTGAAATGGGTTGAGTTTTTGCAGAGTTATACATTTGTTTTGAAACACAGGAGTGGAAAGTCTAATAGGGTTGCAGATGCTCTTAGTAGAAGGCAACTATTGCTGACAGAAATACAGATTGAAGTGGTTGGGTTCAAGGAACTCAAGAATTTGTATCCAGAGGATCCTGATTTTGGTGAAGCTTGGAAAGCTTGTACAGAACCTGTTACTCTAGACAGGACAAAATGGTTGGATTTCATCATCCAAGATGATATGCTATTCAAAGGGAGTCAGTTGTGCATTCCACAAAGTTCTATGAGGGAGAATCTCATCAAGGAGAAGCATAGTGGAGGATTGGCTGGACATTTTGGTCGTGATAAAATCGTTGGTTTGGTTAGTGAGAATTATTATTGGCCGCAGTTGTAGCAAGATGTGAAGAAGTTTGTACAGAGTTGCAGAGTATGTCAGATGGTGAAAGGAGTGAAGCAGAATATAGGATTGTATCAGCCATTACCTGTACCAGAGAAGCCTTGGGAGGATATCAGCATGGACTTTGTTCTTGGTTTACCGAGGACTCAGCGGGGACATGATTCAATTTTTGTGGTGGTTGATAGATTTTTGAAGATGGCACATTTCATTCCCTGCAAGAAGACTAATGATGTTGTTCATGCAGCAGAATTGTTTTTCAGAGAAGTAGTGAGACTTCATGGTTTGCCAAAGACCATAGTTTCAGATCGGGACACTAAGTTTGTTGGATATTTCTGGCATACGTTGTGGAAGAAGTTGAAGACAGATTTGAAGTTCAGTTCATCACATCATCCACAGACTGATGGACAGACAGAGGTGGTGAATAGAAGTTTGGGAAATTTGCCGAGATGTTTGGTTGGAGATAAGCCAACAGGATGGGATTTGATTTTACCACAGGCAGAATTTGCATACAATAATTCTGTCAATAGGAGCACTGGTAAATCACCATTCCAGATTATATATGGAAGTAGTCCAAGAAATGCATCTGAATTGAGGAAGATAGATAAAGGAGAAATAAGTAGTGCTGAAGCTGAGGATTTTGCAGAATATTTGAAGAACATCCATGAAGAGGTGAGGAAGCATATTACCCCTTAATACCACAAACACATAACAGAAATAGAGAAACAACAACAATATGGAAGAACAGAAAATTGGCTTCTTATTATCTCCACAAATGTGGAATTACAAACTTTCAGAATTACAATATGCAAAGCCACCTGGGCATTCCCTTACAATATTCTGTAGGACAAAGCCTCGAACTATTACCCAAATCTACTACCTAGAACTATTCTGAATTGCCTAAGACAATAATACAGCCTTCCTTATATAGGCAATTTTCCACCGCCTGGGAAGGTTCTAGAATTTTAGCCAATAAGGCCGACCAAACTTAGAATTATTTTATTTTACATTTTATTACATCATAGTCGGCTCAAGATAACCTTTGAAACCCGAACAAAAATTTTGAAGAAAATTATTTTTCGCCATTTCAGGTGGCCCAACTTCCGAAGACCATAAGTCATCACCAGTTGACCCGATCGGCTATTATAACCCCATTTCGAAAATGCCACGAAGTGCTCTACAGGCTTGACTTGCGCAAGCGCCTGTCACCCAAATTTTCAACCTCATTCGGGGCCTCTAAAGCCTTCAAAACTGAGTTCAAAGTTTCTGTACCCTGCTGCCAATACCGAAAATCTTCAATATCTTCCAATATACACTTGATCTGGAAATGAAACTTTACTGGCAGACTTATATGACCAAAATGAACCTCCAAGAAAGAAATTAGATCATTCTGAGCACAGACGAAAATTACCAAAAATAGTAACTTTCCATAAATAGCAGCTCCGCACAAAATAGCCCTTATTGAATATAAAAATAGAAATATTTTTGGGTGATGCAAGATTGCTCTTACACCCAGGATGCTCCTGCATCAGTATGGGACTAACATTTCAAATGATCACATTTTACATACAGTTCCTTATACATGATGTACTTATACCAAATCAACATGAATAAAGATGCACTATGGTTTATATGTTATGAGCTAATAATGTTATACAATTAGTAAAAAAGAGATCAAGAGTTGGTTACTCATCGGTAATCATTATCTAAGGTTAACCGAGCACATGTATCAACCGACAAAGAAATCCTATGTTAACCGAGTGGATGAAATTTTTAGTTGTCACCGAGCTGACAACTGTTTCGTACTAAAAGTTAGGTCAAACATTTATTGCATGAAAGTTTGAGCGGGAATATCGAAAGGTCTATAAATACATGGGAACAAAGTTTATTGTGTCATTGTGATCTTGAAGAGCAGAGATTTCACAGAGAAGAGTTCAAGGTAGAAGATTTTTTAGAAGGATTCAAGGCTACTTAAGATCAAATCGACATCACTCTTCAATGAATTTGAGTAAGTTCATTTGCTATCAAACACTTTTTATCCTGCTGCTTGCTGAAACCCTAGAATCAATTTATGGCATCTACATTGTCTGCAAGAAAATCACAAAGTATTGAGGAGTAAGTTAATCTAATCATTAGGGAAAATTTCATCGAACCTAAGTTCAAGCCACATCATAAGATCATAGCACAAACATATACAATGGGCACTTTCTCAAGCATACCAGATAGGGTTTTATTGATAGAAGATGTAAGATCGTATATTCACTACAAAATTGGAGAAGTTGGAGATTTTGAAACTATTGCAACATATCAAAAACTCTGTGGCACCGATGGTAAATTGAAACTAGAGCACAAGAAGATTGAGGAATCAGTGTTATCATGTATCACACACTTTTCAAAATCATTTAAGATAGATTAGATCAGAATCATTCTGAGCAGGTATCACAATGAAAAATTATGGCTGGATAAACCGATTGAGGTCAACAAGAAAATGATCAGTAGGGTTACTAGGCTCCCTACAATCGACAAGGCTAAAGCCTTCCATAGTTCATCATGACTAGATGTTGAGAATAATATTGGAGCACAATGGGACGGTCGGGCATTGAAAATTTTAAAAAATTAGAGACCCAGCAGTTAAGTTTGCAGCACATGTGATCGGGTACAAGATATTTCAATCGAGTAGAATCAACAACGTACCCTACAGCACAGTAGACATGGCATACAAAATTATGGAGAAAGGTCACCAGATTGACCTTTTCAAGGTACTATTTCATTAACTATAGGAAAATATGAAGACAATAAGAACAAAGAAGTCTAATACATGTAAGTTCAGATCACTGCTTGTTTGCATATTTATCTATCTACAAAAGTATGTACCTAGCGTCGGTAAAGTAAATTGGAAACCAGATATACTGATAATGAAATAGATCAATGATATGATGAATAAGTTAGGAGATAAACTGAATATAGAGTTTGATGCATACTTCAAAGAATTTTAGACTAAAATGCATAAAAGAAGAAGAATTCTGAGGGAATTAGTTGAAAAATTTGAGAATGATATATGTTTTGTAGTCAATACAGATTATACTATGATAAAAGTAGTTGAACCTAGAATAAAATGGTTGGCACTGATGGGTTATGAAATGAACCATGATTTCACACTGAAATCTATTAATGCATTGCTTGCATTACCAAAAGATCCCATTGCCACTAGGTTTGAAGTATATGAAGAGGCCAAATCTAGAATCTCAACAGATATAGAGATCGGTAAAATATCTAGAAAGGTAAAGAAGATGAAGAAAGATCTTACTGCTAGATATGGAGATGTGTCTGAAACACTTGAAGAGACATTGGTTGAACAGGAAACCAAAGGTCAGTTACAGCTGGCTGATAAACCATATGATAGTGAGGAGACCGAGTCTGACAAAGAAGAAGATCCCACACCGGTTCCTCCACCTGAAATTCCTATAAAGAAGCAGTTACTGGTACAAGAAGGTATGAAGACAAGATCATCAACTATAGCTTAACCACCTGAGAAGGAAGAAGTAGAGAAAGTAACAAAACTAAGGGTAGCTACACTGACAAAGAAATATATCAAGAGAAAGAACAAGGTTGTAGCTGAGGCACCAAATAAAAGGAGAAAACTGATCAGAAGTAAAGAAGATCTTGAGGAGACTGAGACTGAAGATGACATTAATCAATTCAAGGTGGTTAGTAACAAGGTAAAATCATTAGATGAAGTCATTGAAGAAGTAATTGAAAATGGAGATCTTACCGATCCCATACTATACATATTTGACAAGATGTCAAATGAAGATCAAACCGTGATAGAAGAGGCTGTCATCCAAATGATGATAAAATTTAAGAAAGTTCCAATGGAATTTTCCTATGCATTACCAAAGGAGTTGGATGACAAGATTACTGAAAAATGGGCTATTGCACTAGACATCGAGAAAAGAAAGAGAGAATGATATCTAGTTCAGGCAGCCCCACATCTAAGCTTTGGAGAAATTAGTGAGTACATGACCAAATACCAAGAAAAATTTATGATCAAGAACTGAGCCATGATGATAATGGATGAAAATGTGGTAGATATGTATACCACAATTTATTCTGTATGGACATCAATTTTTAAGGCCGAAGAAAAAGATGAGAAAGAAGCATTTTTAAACTTGTCTAAGAAGAGACACAATTCCAAAGGTAAAGGTATTTGTATTGATGAGGGAACAACAAAGAAATCAAAGAACACTGATATATCAGTTACCAAGGTAATTGATATCATTGAGAAAAAGGAAGAGATAAGTGTTTCACAGGATGCATTGGATAAAGTAGAAATTAAACTGGAGAAGAAAATCGATGATGATGTAATCATTGAGGACATCACAAATGGTGATCTTGATGACAAAGCTGATGAAGATGTAACTATTACATCTAATCAAGATGAAGTACTAGACACTGAATGTCTATTTACATCACTACTAGGTAAAATTCTTGTACTTGCAAAAGCAGTCAAAATTCTTTCACAAGTACAACCCGATGGCTCAGACCCTAAGCAAAACAAAGACATCATAGAGGATCAAGACATTGAGAAACCTGCAAAGATAGATGAGCCTACACAAATAGAGGCACCTTCTACTAAGACAAAGGAAACAAATGTAATCCCACTTGACACCACATTTTAGGCTCCCACTCCATCAATCAAGACTACAACTACTAAGGAGCAGAAGAAGGAAGAACATGTGTTAACCGGGAAGGATTCTCCAAAATTTGGAGACAAAACTATTGTTGTTATTGAGAAGAAATCAACTCTAGCACCAGAGAAGAAGAAGAAAAAGAAAGGAAAAGGGCTGGTCACCCTAGATGAAGTGATAATTATCCCTGAGTGTGACCCAAGGACCCTAAGCCCTGAAAACTTGAGTAAATATGGGGAATTATGTTCAAGAAAGGTAGCTCAAGAGAATTTGAAGCAAGAACACAAACAAAAAAGAAATCTTAACAAATGTGAGGGATAAACAAGTAGTACTTGAGGTGAATATTGATGAGGATACTCCTATCATAGATCAACTTGCTATACTTGCCGAGAAGATCAATGCCCCAGACACTAATGCAGATAAATGGATTGAAGAAAGGGCAGAATCCAGAATACAACACAAACTGGTAGAGAAAATAAACCTAGAAGTGGCATTGAAGAAGGTCAAACTATCTGAGGTAATCACCAAGATAAAAATTATCACTCAGACAATTTTTTAATATTTATTGAAGCTTTGTACTTTAGACACCTTCATTGTTGGAGTCAGTGAGAAGATCAAAGGATTGGAAGCATAAATAAAGTTAAGTACAAATGCAGCTATAACTGAGCCTACTACTTTCTCCAAGCACATTCACTAAGTTTAGGAACTCCAGTGGTTAATAAAAGATTTGATGAAACAAGAAGAGCACATAACATATTAGGTTACTAAGTTATAGATAGAACTCCTGCCATACCTAAAAAATTTTGAGGCACACATTGTCAAAGCTGAACAACTCATTGCAACACCACAAATTTTGGTGTTAGATAACATCTTTGACATGCATGCACAAGTTGGTCTTGAGCATATTTCTCCCACCAACTTGAAAGAGGAATGGGAAAACCTCTTAGAGTCAGTGAAGAAAACCCACCAGCATATTTTTGACAAGATGTGAGTATACTACCTATTTTTTTTGTATTTGGAATTACTATCAGAAAGGGGGAAAACAATGTATAAGTCATTATGCCAAATATGTACATAGATGCTACGTATACTACATATTACCAGGAGCATGCACCGAGGGGGAGTACTTAGTACTTAGAAAATTTTATCTATATACATTCGAGTTTTGATACTAATGCCAAAGGGGGATATTGTTATCTCTAATGAGCATTTAAGGTTGTCATTAGTATCAAAGGTTTGTAAAGATATCGGTCGGTCACTTACATTGAGAGAATCGATAACTAGAAGCAAGACAAACTTGTCGGTAAAGCTTATACATCGAGCATCAGATAGTTTACCAAGCACCAGCAGACACTGACACCAACAGATAGTAAACACTGAGCATCACAGTATACACTGAGTAGTTTATATAGTGTTTACCGAGGATCACAGAAAATGGTATAGTAAATTGAAATGACACATACTTCTATGAAAATGGTTACAATGGTTCATAAAACATTTTACCCAGATCGAGGAACATTTAATGTGATGATATTCATTAAATGTAATGTATATCTTTTGTAATAGTTGATCTAGGTTATTTTTGTACATCATAGATCTTAGGGTTATGACTATGTTGTGTAACCTAATTTTGTAAAAGCGGCAAAAATAGAACACTATGTATTTGTGTGTTCACATCATTTTTGGTGTGAACTAATATATGAATCATAGAGCACTTGAAGCAATTGCCTAACTTCAAGTCTATTAGTTAACAGAGCAGAACCGAGCACAAAGGAATTCAGAATGAGTAGAATCAGAAAAGGCTACTGAGTAGTTTAGAGTAGAGATTCATCACAAGTGAGGTGATATTTTATCAAAACTTATAGATCTATATCAAACAATTGAGTTGTCAATTAGCAGATAATTACCTATTGCTTTCTAAAAATTGTAATAGAGTTTTGGATAAAATCTCTTAATAGAGTAGACTTAATAGTCTTATGTAAATCTCTTAACCGAGTGCACACTTCATTAGTGTTGTTAAAATCCTATAACAAGGTAGATCTAGCTGATCTAACATGTCACTCCTAATAGGGTGAGATCACTAGAAGTGATCAAAACTTGTAGCCCTAACAGGAAAACCTTTTCTATCTACAGTAGTGAAGAATTTGTGGGTGTCATCCCCACCGCAGTTTTTACCTTCTAACAAGGGTTTCTGCATTACCAAAATACTTGTGTCATGTGATTGTCATATTGATTTCATGTTGTTTATTTTCATAAATTAAATGAATGATTGATTCATGTAGTTAGATTCAAGTTGTTTTGGTCGGTTATTACTATTTATAGTTATATATCATAAAGGTTTACAAGTAAAGTTTTTGAAGGCACTGATTCACCCCTCCCCTCTTAGTACTTATCTCTCCTAATTCCAACAAGTTATTCTAGCAATTGGTATCAGAGTGTTGGTTGCTTGGAATAGAGTTTTAAGGACTTCAACACAAAGATCTCAAAATGTATAAGAGGGAAGTGCCAAAGCTAAACAAGGATAACTTCACAGTATGGCAAAGCCGAATGAACCTGCATGTATCTGGAATTGGAAATTCTACTCTTACACTAATGGATAATGGCTACATTACACCACCCACTGGTCCCTTGACCCCTGATCAACTAAGAGACAAACATGAACATAATGTTATTATGATGGAGATTTCTGCTTCCTGTACTGATGCTAAATTTGAAGATATTAAAAATTTCACTACTGCTAAAGGTATGTGGGATAAACTTGCTCAAGTTTATAGTGGTGATGTGAATGTTAAAAGAACCAAAGCTGAAAGCTTAAGGGGAAGATTCGATGATATGAAGATGAAGGAAGGAGAAAATATTGTGTAGTATACAAATAGACTGGAAGAGATAGTACATGCTATTAGAGCATCTGATGGTGTTATTGATGAAGAGATAGTGGTAAGAAAAGTTCTCAGAACCTTATTGCTGATTTATGCAATCAAAATATCTGCAATTCAAGAAACAAGGTCTATATCTGGTAACAACATTACTCTTGATAATCTGATTGGTAAGCTTACAACCTTTGAACTAAATAACTTTGATAATAGTGTTGTATCGTCTATCGAATCTACTTTTATGTCTTCTTTGAAGATTGGTAAGTCTAGTAGCAAAAATAAGAATGATGACAGTGATAGCAATATTGATGATGAGCTTGATGAACTTGAAGCTCTTATGGCCAGAAGGTTACCTAAAGGTAAAAGAAGGAATAGACATAAATTACCTTTAGCATGCTTTAATTATAAAGAGGTTGGTCATATTTTTGCTAGATGTCCACACAAGAGAGATGATGACAGAAATAAAGACCGATTTGGTGAAGGAAGCTATGGGAGAAGAGGCAACAGAAGTTACCGACACTACAATAGAGACAACCAAGACAATAATGATAAAGGCAAGAAGGTGTGCTACATTGAAGAAGAAGATGTCAACGATACCAACACTGATGAAGATGTGGAGGAAGTATTTGTTGCAATGAAGGATGACTTAGAGGAAGATGAGAGGTATGTAAAAACAACACTTATCTCTAAGGTTAATAAAAATGATGTATGGATTATAGATAGTGGTTGTACACATCACATGACTAGTGATGAAGAGAAATTTGATCATCTTGAATAACACAATGGATGATCTGTTAGAATGGGTAATGATGCACCCTGTATGGCTAGAGGAAATGAATCCCTGATGATAAATGATAAAATTAGATGTGATAATGCTTATTGGGTAAAAGGTCTAAACAATAATTTGCTAAGTGTGGCACAACTGAACAATTCAGGCCACCGAGTTGCTTTTGAGAGAAAGAAAGTGAAGATATATGATGATGGAGGAAGACTTATTGGAATTGGAACACAATCGAGAGGTAATTTGTTTTATCTTGATAATGATCAGTCTTCTTGTTTAATGATGAAAGATGAAGATGCATGGTTGTGGCATAAGATGTTATGTCATGTGAATTTTGATAACATGATTAAGATTAGTAAAAATAAAAAGGTTAGAGGTCTACGTAACTTATCTAATCATGATCATGTTATATGTCATGAATTTCAGAAAGGTAAAATGACAAAATCTAGTTTCAAAAGCAAGGATTATTCAACAAAGAAATTACTTGAGTTAGTGCATACCAACCTATGTAGTCCTATGAGAACTCAAAGTTACTATGGAGATAGATATTTTATTCTTTTTGTTGATGATTATACTAGATTAATGATAGTCATGTTCTTGAAGGAAAAATCAGAGGCATTTAAGATGCTCAAGTGGTATACTGAAAAAGTTGAGAAAGAGACTGGTAAAGAATTGAAATGCTTAAGATCTGACCGAGGTGGTGAATTTATTTTTGATGAATTTACCAACTTTTTTAACGAGCATGGTATTAAAAGATAGGTCTCTGCACTGAGGACACCACAGCAAAATGGAATAGCTGAAAGGAGGAATAGGTCAAAAGTTGACTATGCAAGGACACTGATGTTACAAAAGAATGTTGCTCAGACATACTAGAGGGAAGTTGTCAGCACAATGGTTTATGTTTTGAACCAAGTAAAACTAAAGAAGGACACTAATAAGACACCCTATGAGTTATGGTTTGGTCAAAAACCCATTGTATGTTATTTTAGGATTTTTGGAAGTAAATGCTTTATTCTGAAAGATGAAAGAAATGGGAAGTTTGACTCAAAAGGTGATGAAGGGATATTTATGGGATATTCCACTAAAAGTAAAGGATACAAGTGTCTTAACAAAGTAACTAATAAAATGATTGAAAGTACTAATGTTCGAGTTGATGAGTTTGATGATAAGAATGTAGAGGAAAGAACAAAGAAACTGGAAGACTATGATAGATTCAGTTACATTGAACAACTAGAGTACCTACCGACACAAAAAACAGTGACAACCGGTCCACAGGAAAACAATATCGAGGAAAAGGAAAAAGAAACTGACGAGCAGGAAGCACCCATCGAGTAAGAAAATGAACCTACACAAGATGAACAAGAAAGAAGAGATTAGATACTAGTGAAATTTGTCAGAAGACATCATCCTGAGACACAAATCATTGGAAACAGACAGCCTGGCATGCAAACAAGAAGTAAAGCAAGACAAGGTGCATGTCTAGTTTGTGGTTATGAATGGAAGAATGTAAAAGTTGCATTAGAAAATGATGAATGGGTTAAAGAAATGAAAGAGGAAATAGAACAAATAGAGAAGAAAAAAACTTGGAGTTTAGTACCCAGACCTAAGGACAAGAATGTTAGCGATACTAAGTGGATATTCAGAAATAAGCTTAATGAGAATGGAGAGGTAACAAGGAACAAAGCTAGGTTAGTATGCAAGGGATATGCATAGGAGGAAGGAATAGATTATAGTGAGACTTTCACACCTGCTGCTAGATTAGAAGGAGTCAGAATGTTACTTGCATATGCTACACAAAAAAAGTTCAATGATTACAAAATGGATGTCAAATCAGCTTTTCTGAATGAGATACTTGAAGAAGAAGTCTACATAGAACAACCTGAAGGGTTCTTTGATCTAGAAAAAAAAGATATGGTATGTAGAGTATATAAAGATTTATATAGTTTGAAGCAAGCACCAAGAGCTTGGTATGAAAGGCTACATAGCTATTTGCTGAGTAGTAGATTTGTTAGAACAAGTGAGAACAATAATCTGTACATGAAAGGAAATTATGATGATACTATCTTGATTGCCAAGATATTTGTGGATGACATAATATTTGGAGGACAAGATCAAATCTATAAGTCATTTGCTGATGAAATCAAAAGTGATTTTGAAATGTCTATGTTTGGAGAGATAAAGTTCTTTCTAGGCTTACAAGTGATTCAACAGAATGATGCTATATTCATCACATAATCTAAATATATAAAGGAAGTCTTGAAGACATTTGGTATGGAAGATGCTAAAATTGTGGGAACACTGATGGCTACGGGATGTAAACTAACTAAAGAATATGGAACTATTGAGGTAAACTAGACACTGTACCGATCCATGATTGGTAAGTTAATGTATGTAGTTCACAGTAGACCTGATATACCACATGCTGTTGGAATAGTTGCTAGATTTTCTGCAAACCCTAGAGAGTCACACATGGTTTCTACAAAGAGAATCTTAAGGTAACTAAAGAAAACTGAAGATTATGGACTGTGGTATCCTAAGAAAGGAAAGTTTGAACTAAAGGTGTACACTGATGTTGATTGGGTTGGAAATGTGGATGATAGAAAGAGTACCATTGGAGGAGCATTATTCTTTGGTGAAAGACTTGTTACATGAACAAGTAAGAAATAGGCTTGCATTTCTCAGTCTAAAGCTGAAGTAGAGTATGTTGCTACTGCTACTAACTATTCAAATATTACATATATCAAGCAAGTGTTAGAAGGTATGAATGAGGTAATCACTAAGCCGGTGATTATATATTGTGATAACACTAGTGCTATTAATATTTCAAAGAATCCGGTGATGCACTCTAAAAGAAAGCATATATCAATTAAGTATCAGTACTTAAGGGAACAAGTACATGAGAAGAAAGTTAAGATAGAATTTGTTATATCAAAAGAACAAATTGCTAAGATATTTACAAAGCCTCTACTGAAGGATACATATGAATACTTGAGGACTAGACATGGGGTTTGTCCCCTATCTACCGGTCACTAAGGTGATCTGGAGGTTGCATCAGCCTAATCTTATCAAAAGATCATACATGTTGATGCAGAAAAGTTCACACTTTGGATTTATGTCTAGAGTTTTGAAAGATTGAGGTACTAGAACCAAATTTCATAATAGTATATCGAGATACAGAGAATGCATCAAACAACAGAGAGTTACATGGCTACTACAAAGCTGTATGTTTTTATTGTTCTTTGGCATTGTTGTCAAAGGGAGAGAGATGAATATGAAGAATATGGAGCCAAAGAAAAAGGGAGAGTGATACAGAAAAGGGAGCTGAAAAGATCATATCTCCAAAACTTAGTCTGCACTTGTAAATTCTTTTATGTAATGTAGTGATTAAACATATTAAGCTAGGGAGAGCTTGTACTGTTACAACATTTGTTGATAGAGTTGTAGAATACATGTTTGGTTGTGTATGGCATATTTCATATTGCTTTTGTTTCCATCAATGCCAAAGGGAGAGATTGATGAACTACAACTGATTTGAATACATTGTATAACTTGAAGATCTGTGATTTAATATCACTAAGTTGCTGATTAGATATGTAAGATGATTAAATCAGTAATATATTGTTATTGATGTCAACTAGTTTTGACAGTACTTATCTTGTAAGTTACTATACCCAAACATCTATAGAAGAAGAAGAAGGAAAGAAATGAAGAACAAATATATCTACATGAGGAAGATGGATATGACAGATAAGGATAAAGAATACATTGGGTAACTTATGGATGAGTCTATGACCTTATGTTATTGACTTGATTATGTTGCATTCATCTATGATGAAAGATAAGAGAAAAATGCACAAGGTAGTGTTGTCAGTTAATGAACGATTTTAGTATACACCGACGCAGTGTAGTGTATACCGATCACTGGACAAAATGAGCTTGTGTTGATCGACATATTTCTTTGTTAACCGAGCATAAGAAAAGAACTAAATGGCTAGTTTAGCTGATGGAAGTTGATGAGCTATAAAGTACCTCGAAATTAGAGATGAAGATAATGTTTGTTAAAAAGATCAATGGATAACATAATTCGAAGGAGATCTAATGGATTCAAACAAAACATGTTACTGACACATTAGCTAAGGAAGGTTTAAGCGGCAAAATTGACAAAGGAGATTAAGCGGCAAAATTTGAAGGATGGAAATAAAATGGTTTACTCATCTATTTAAGAGACTGGGATTTCATGATGAAATCATGCTGGAAGAAGGAGATTATAGAGATATCGCATGAACAAGCTTCATGCATGCCTGATCAGACTGGTTAAGGAGAACTAAACTGTAGAGATTATCGAGTGTCAGAAAGCTATTACCGAGTGACAGTAAGTTACTAAATATTGATTGAAATAGAATTGAAATATTGATCAGAGGATTTGAATGAGCTTAACATAGATATGATAATCTACAATTGAAGTTGTGTTGTAATCAGATCAACTGCTGTAACATTTTAACCATTGTAAACAGAGAAATCTCTTAACAGAGTGGACTAGAAAGTCTTGTAATGTCATTCATAGAGTATACATTTGTTATCCTATCAACCCCATAGTGAATGTTGGTTGGTGAATAATGGTTGGTCTAAAATGCTCTAACGAGGTCACACGTCATAGTGTGTTTGTAACCTTTAATAGGGTTGGATCTTCCCCGACCTCACTTCAGAAGAGTGAACATTTTTTGGGTTGCCGGTCCCAGGTGGTTTTTCCCTTCACAGGGTTTCCACATTAAATCTTTTGTGTTATGTGTTGATTGTGATGATTGTTTGTTATCATACTTTACATGTTGCATACTAGATTTGATTGGTAATCATTATATGTTATTAATTGGTAATCGGTAAAAGCTTAGACATAATACTATTTTAGTTTATCGATCTGCAAAAGTTTTAGTAAAATTGTTTTTGGATATACATCTTGTGATTGGGAATGTGGATAACTGATTCACCCCCCTCTCAGTTATTCTAACATTTTCTTCTGTAGTAGTAGGTTCTTGTGTGTCTACTACATTGAATTGTTCTTTAGATTTATTTTCCTCCTCAAGAAGGTCTAAGATGTTCTGAGGAATACGTTCATAGGGGAAAACATCTATAGTATCAGAGTCATCACTATCTTCTTGGTGTGTTTTTTCCTCTCCATGGTTATCTGTTCTTGGTTCTATTTGTTCTATCACATGAGAAGAATTTCCACTGATATGGAAATGTTTCTTCTGAAAACCTATACCTATTATATCCTTGTTTGTCCAACCACAGTGTTGAATGGGTGAAATGATACATCTGCCTCATGTTCCTAGAGGTCCTTTTCTAGTGTATCCCATTTTAGACATTAGTTTGTGTCCTGGTCCATATGATTTTGAAGGAACTTTAGGTGATTTGGAGTCACATTTTTGAGTTGTTTGTGATTGGGAATCATCTTTGTATAACCAGGAAAGCACAACATCATCTTCATCAAATTATTGTTTTGACTCTTTCTTTGTGATAAAGCTCCCATTGAAGATAACCTGGGGTTCCTTAGTTGAAGGTCTTTCTTTCTCAGAAGGTTGTCCATATGATTTTGGTGAAAATAGGATGGATGAGAGATAGGATTGGTTCCATAGTGTACTCTCCCATGCCTTTGTCTTTGATCTTGACTCCTTTTTGATAGGTCTTCCATTTTAGATGTAGATGCTATGTCAACTTGTTTAGTGAAAGACTCTCTATTGTGTGGGACCAGTTTATCTACGCTCTCCTTCAGAGCATTGCAAGATGCTAACATGTCTACAAGTATAGTGACTTCTACTCTATCATAGGGAAATTTGACACATTGGTGATATGTCGATGGAATAGCTTTCATCTCATGGATCTAGGGCCTCCCTAAGAGAATGTTATAGGCCAATGGAAGATCCAACACTTGGCAAGTGATATCTCTGATAAATGTCCTATCCTAATAGGTAACATAATGAATCCTTTGGAGGACCTCTCTTATTCGTCATATTCTTTTATGGTGATTTTCTTTTTAGGATCAATAGAATCTTTTGAGAATCCCATTTGTGTGACAAATTTATAAGAATTTTTTTAAAAACTAGCTCCACCATCTATTAGGACACATTTGACATGACAGTTTTCAATTAGGACTTCAATATGCAAGGGCTAGTTATGTGGGTGACTCAATGATTTATCATCTTCCTTTGAAAAGGAAATGTACTGAGGTGAAGTTAGATGACCCACCATAGTTTGGAATGATCAAGATGAAGATATTTTGGAACATTTAAATTGAGTAGAGCTTTGTCTAGTATAACACGATGAGCAGGAGAGATTTATAGTAACTCAAATATAGATATTTTAGCATTGGTGTGCTACAGTTGCTGGACAATGTTGTATGATATCACTTTGGAATCTTTAGAATTGGAAGATTTGGAAGTAGTCCTTTGTTTAGATGTAGAAGCTAGATTGAATGGCACCTTCTGGGCATTTGATGAACCTGAGTTTTGTCATTGGAGAGTTACCTGAGCTTGAGATCAAGTTATTGCATTAGTAGTTTTGTTATGTCTATCCTTTTTAACAATGGTGATGACATTGTAGTGGTAAGGTACACATGGTTCTACCATGTTATTGATGTCATTGTTACTTGAGTAAGTGTAATTGACTTTAGCACCCATGTTAGGTTTGGAAGATCCCTGATTATGCTTTGGAAAAGGTTCTGTGAATGTTGTATGATCATTGTTGGTTTTATGGTTGTCAATTACAATTTCTCCAATGTAAATTTTGTCTTGAATGAGATGTTTTAGATGCATGCAATTGTTGGTTTTATGACCCTTATTTTGATGGAAATCATAGAGATCAGTCTCTTTCCACCATTTAGGTTTGACTTTGGGGTCATATGGTTTGATCTCAGGTAATGTGATGATATTGTTTGCCAACAAGGTTCGCATGGAAGATTCCAAGGATTCTCCTAGAGGAGTAAACTCACGCTTTGGTTTTGTAACCCAAGGTTTATAGTCAGTTGAATTTTTAGTAGGTTTTATTGCCTTCATCTCTAAAGCTTTTATGGCCTGGGTGCCAAGAGTTAGATTAAATGCTAGTGCCTTAGGTGGAGCACCGATGTTATCAACAACACCATCTGTGACAACATTTTTGTTTTTGTTCCAGAATTTGACTTTGTCTTTGGTATTGGAACTAGAACTTGACTCATAGTTGTTCTCTTTATGCAATGATATGTCTCCTTTAAGAACAAGTACATCCTCAATTCTTATGACACTATCTACCATTTTGTCAAATGAGGTATGATTCTAAATTTGGAGATAATAGTTAATTTTTAGGATTAGACTATTGATGAAGATTTCTAGTAGCTCTTTCTCCAGAATCTGTTTGGCATAGAGTGGGAACTTCTTTCTCCAGTGTTTGAGGAAAGTCAGGAAGGGTTCTCCTGACTTCTACTTCAGATTGTAGATATAGATCATGGTAACTAGATGCTGGATATTGTAGGAGTATTGTTAATAAGACAATTTGATTAACTCATCAAAAGTCTTGATGGTGAGGGGTATCTTAGAGAACCAATTAATGGCTGGTCCTCCCAAAGACTAGGGGAAGAGATGCATTAGGAATGTGGGTTCATGTATCAATTCCATGGATAAGGTGTAGAAATCTCTAATGTGATCTTGAGGATCTGAGTTTCCATCATATTTGTCATATTTTGGGAGTTCTACCCCTTTTGGGAATGGTGGCATATACAAGCTACGATTGAATGGAAAAGGACATAGGGCATCCATAGAGAATTCCTTAGGTTCTTTCTCTTTTTCTAGCTAGTTTAGCTTAACTTGCATTGCATGCATTTGTTTCATCATAGCGGTAATGGGTGTTTCTTCCTCATGTGTGATGATATTGTCAATATTAAAGTTTGGAGGAAGTTTGGCCCCTTCCTGGGCCAATTCAAGGAAATATGCCTCTCTGTCTTCACATAAGAAGTGTTTCATCATTTTCTTGAAGACATCATCATTTTGATATTGGGCAATTTTAGAGGGTGTGGGTTCTTGGTCCCCACCATGTTCAGATTGGTGACCCTGAGAGCCTTAGTTTTCTCATCCTTGAGACATAGTGGTGCTTTGATTGGGATTCAATATTGATGTTAGAGGGGTGATTTGATATTATTTCAAGTGCAAATTGCCAAGAACATCTTCATACAAATTTGTATCGTAAGGTTGATGAAATGTCTGAGCCATAATAAAAGATGATGGAGAGATCTTTGGTTCTTCTCTTAGTTTTCTATGTGAGGAAGCTCTAGTTTCCACCATTAACCTTGGGTGAACAATTAGAGAAAGATATGACAACTAAGAGATAGTCTGATTTAGGAAAGATCAGGTGACGTAACCTTGTCAAGATCAGTTTTTCAAAAGATGGATTGGATGTAAATGAAGGATATTATGTCTGATATGTATGGGTAGATGCCCAAAAGATTATGGACACAAATTTGTGACAAGATGGGATTCAGACTAATCAATCAGATGGAAAATCAAGCTCAATTGGTCACTTTAGAAAAAATAGGATGAATTTGTTGTTGTTCTTCTCTATTCCTAACACAGTGAGAACTTTGACAGAACCTGGGTAATACTGCAAGTTGGTTGAATTTTTGACAAAATCTGGGCTTTTGGCAATTTTGGGACAACTATCGTATGACAGTATCTAGGCTCGTATGACACTAAATGAGGTCTGGCATGACAATTGCAAAGGCTCATATGACAATTGACACCAAGATTTTTCTTCTGTTGAGGGTTTATGACAAGACTCGCATGACATAGTATGGGTACTCATACGACAATTAGGGAGTTCTGGTACGATAATTGAAAATCAAAGCAATTGTCATATGACAATTAAAAACTTAGGCTGACAGTTTACACTAGAAAAGGATTTTGTTTCAAATTTTGCAAGTTTTTTAGCTATTTGGTGTTTTTGGTATCAAATTGTTTGCAAATTTCTCTATCTCGGTTTTTAAAAATCTATGTATTGGATTGTCTTAGGTTTTTTAACATAGCAATAGGCTCACAATCATAGAAAATAGAGGGAATTGACTCAATGAATCAATCACACCTATCTTACCCTAGCTAGTAAAAGAGATGTATTACTTGCTTGTTGACTTAGGAACACACTCATGGACTTCTCAGAATATGGCGGTCCAACAACATGTAATGGATATTGGAGCCCATATCAGGCAAGTTTAAACATCGAAGAGGGATTGATATGACGAGTTTCTTGGGGTGATTACTATTCACCTCGCACAAGCAGTACGAATCCTTCAGGGATGGATCGGTGGAAAACTAGCTTAGGATCTTAATCAATGCATCCATTCACAACTGTCTCCCATAGTCCCACAAGTAGGATTTAGGCTATTAACCCTATGAGCACTCTGATCAATGTATTCTCACAAGAAAGATTCAAGAAGCTCTGCTCTATACAAACTCAAAGCGTGTTCATGGAATGAATCCAAGGAACAAGCATAGCTATGTCTTCTGAGGATTTAACCTCAAGGAAGCGTCAAATTTTATATTGGGGTGGAAGAGTCGGCATAAGCCTTGTCCCCACTTGGGTCAATCCCAGGAGCTTTTTACCTCACTGAGAGGCCCTCTAAAGGATTAATTGAAATGTGAGGTTGGGGACCACAGGATCTGGGTTTTTGATTCTCTGAAAGAGAAGAGCATAATTCCCTAACCTTCTTATTTTCACTATCCAAAACATGTCAAGCCGAATCAATCCAGAGATAGTACACAAACTCGCACTAGGGAAGATACCTTCTAGGTTTCTATTTCTCCTAAGGAGAAGAGCATAATCCCCTCAATATTTGCCTTAATGGAAATAAGAGCATGTACCTAATTAGCTAGATGTCTATGAAAATGAAATGTGATTCTAAGAAAATAGAATATTTTCTCGCAAAAGATTAGGCAACCTCCAAAACCACCCATCAGAAATCTTGTTGAATGAGCATCTTTGAAAAGTGATTTTTTTGAAAGGGTTTCCTACAAAAGATGGGCTTAGAAGTCAAGACAAGAAGAGGCTATAGATCTAGTTGTTATGCTCGGTCTTCATCTTTCATCCTACAAACATGTGTTAGGTTGTAAAAATGATCAATCAACAAAAAGCATAAAATGTCAAAGTCAGCTGTTAGTCTAAATCTTAAATCAAATATCTCAAAAATGATCAAAAATTCTGATATGACAATTGAAAACTGGTGTCAAAACTTGTACGATAATGTACCAGATCTAATATGATACTCTAGATATGATATGATTCTAGGTTCCTGCACACACGACAATCCAAAGCTCATACGACAATACGTGTCAAGCGGTATGACAATGTAGAATGTCATTTGTCGTAAGACAAATAGAGGGTTCTAGTATGACAATGTACAAGTGTTGTATGAGATTGTATGAAAGAAAAATTAAAAATCGAAGCTTGAATTGAAAATATCAGAAAAATGATAGAATAAGAATGGAAACCCACTAGTGAGCCCCATGATGGGAAACATAAATGTGTGAGTAAAATTGTAACGGTTTGTGAACACAACACTTCAGTAAAACATTATTGGTTAATCAAATTAGGAAATCTGCAATAAGGATGAATATCATTAACTAAATGATTTATTGCCTTCTAGTAGATGTGAGAAAGGTATTCTAAAAAATAACCGAGATTAGTGACAATGCAACACCTAAACAAAGGATTTAAATGATAAAAGCTTATGGAAATAGATGCAAATCTGAGCTATATTTTTTAATTTTCAATGCAATATGGATGAAAACAATGTAAAATGATGTAAAACTAGATGAAATATGAATCAAAATCTAACAATGCTATGAAAATGAAAATAACAATGATAACAAGAATCTAAAAAATTGCACAATCTCACAATTTGCTAGATCGCACGAGCAAGATTCTCAAAATTCGTCATTGTCTGTATAGGACTGAGGCCTGTTTATATAGAAATCCAGGGTTTTTGAGAACTCATGGAAAGCCAAAAATCTCTCCCTGATCAACTCAGATTGATTGTTGAGTTATCAGGAAATTAGACTTAGTTAACTCACAAAATCATGCAAAATCAACTTTTTAACTTAAATCAGGAGTTTAGATCACTTTTCAACTCACAATCACATGTTGAGTCAAAAAATTTAACAAATTGAATTGAATAGTTGATTTAGAGTTAACTACATTTCTGATTATGCATGGATACATATGAATTATTTAATTTTCCATGTAATTTATTCTCAACTTGATTGATTTTTGAATAAAAATAATTGATTTAGGGTTAATCAATTATTTAATCAAACTTTATCCCAAAACTATATCATTAAATTTGACAATTTGATTTAATCAATTAAATAAACATTTAATCAATTATTTCTAGAAATTTGATTTATTGTCAAATAAATAATATTAATTAGGAATAAATATCAATTAAATCTAATTAAATTAATTAAGTGGCATAATTAAGTTTAATTAATTAAATATTCAACATATTCAATTAATTGCACCTAGGATAAATAAAACACATTTATCACCAAATAATATTTAATTAGAAGTAATTACGATAAGTTAGGAATATTCCCCGATGCAGAATTAAGATAGGATCGATTAGGGTTTGATGATTTGATGTGCAAATATGCCTTAGGTTAGGACTTTTATGTTGGTTTTGATCAATTTGTTAATGTAAGAGGTCAATGGTACTGAGCCCATTTTTAGGGTATTAGAGGTATAATTATTTTAGTAGACCATCACTCATGTAAGAATTTGGTATCTCAAGAAAGAAAATATGATAGAGATAATAAATCAAAGCATTGTATAAGAGGAATGTTGCAAAATAAATTCATTCAATGAGTGAAACAAAAAAATAATATTTTACTACAAAGGATGAAGTACGTGATAGTGAGGTGATATTATCAACAAGAAAGGAAGTTAGGGAGAAATTTGGAGAAAGGAAGAAGATGTTAGTATCTGCAAAAATGAAAAAATAATTTGTAAGTGGAATTAATGAAGTGACAAGTTAAATGAGTTTAACCCAAATATTTTATTATTAGGTAAGATAATGAATAGAAAATATTATGATGATGAAAATTTGGAAATAACTCAAATATCAATGTTGAGATGATAGAAGGGGAGAAGGAGATAATATTATAGTGTTAGGAAAATATGAATGTCTTATCTAGAATAGAAGAGGGTAATATAACATATGAATGATCTTCTAAAATGGATTGGATTGAAGATTATTAGATAAAAAATGAGGTTATATAGGTAGTAGAGGTTTTTAAATACTACGAGGATTTATTTCCTAGGATTTTCACCAATTTAAAAGAGATTCAAGAAAAATTGGGTATGAAAAAAATCAATTCAAAGGAATGTTAGGAATAATAGTCCATAATACAATTGAGAGGGGGAGAGGGGGGTGGGGTGAATCAGTTGTATGATAGATTATTAAACTTTAAACTTTGAATAGCAACAGTATCAAATCCAATGAACACAATGAATGCCAACACATAACACAATATTTTTTTATTGAGGAAACATTGTTAAAGGTAAAACCCCTGTGGGAATTAACACTCACTAATGATGTACTGAGAATATAGTATCCTTGTTAGAAGATCTAGCCCTGTTAGGAGCTGATTAGAACATTACAGTACATAGTGCTTGTTAGAGGACAAACCATGCTAGGAGTCAAAAAAGAAGGGTGGGCTCACTACCCAGGCTCATTGCCCAAAGAAGGTTATGTCCACCTTCAGAACTCATTGTTCACAACACAAGTGTATATGAAGAAATACACAATCTTTTGAACTGTCAGATAGAAACTATATTTGCTTGATCAGTTCCAATGAAGTATACAATTATCCTCTGCTCTACATCCAATAGATACAAGCTTGCAACTTCCATAATTATCCTTTTACATCGCATACATTCTCTCCATATCTTTACAAAAGAAAAGATCTTACATATATACCCTATTACATTCTACATGATCAGGTCGGCCAATTAGGCTTTCCAAATATAAAAGCAATTACATAACACCTTGCTAAGTTACACACGGTATCTAAAACAAGTATACAACAATTAAATTACAATAATTAAGGATCGACATCCTTAATTCAAGTCTGCCATCCATAATACATGCTACATCTTTGAAGTCAGCTTCCAAATAGGTCTTCTCCAGAACACACACCATAGCTGACTTCATCCAGCATTCTATACCTTGCGCTAACCATTGAAAAATCTTCAGTACCTTATCTATCATCCCTTAAGTTCACATTCACTAAATCCACATCACCTGTAAGATATTGCCAAAATACAGAGACTAACTCTGTCAACTTCCATTGTCACTATCCAATAACGAGTCTTCACCAAATCTTTTGTAACTAAGCCAATATGCAATATTGCATCATGCAATCTTAGATATAAGATCACAAACCTTCCAGTATACACAAGTGACTTTTCATGATTTGAAACATCTGTATAGTATCTCTACAATGTAGTAACCAGCCTATTCTCTTCACATAAACATATGTTGACATTAGTGACAAAATGATGAACTACAAATGATTTGAATACATTGTATAACTTGAAGATCTATGATTTAATATCACTGAGTTGCTAATTAGATATGTAAGATGATTAAATCAGTAATATGTTGTCATTGATGTCAACTAGTTTTGACAATACTTATCTTGTAAGTTACTATACCCAAACATCTATAAAAGAAGAAGAAAAGAGATGAAGAAGAGATATATCTACATGAGGAAGATGGATATGATAAATAAGGATAAGGAATACATTGGGTAACTTATACATGAGTCTATGACCTTATGTTATTGACTTGATTATGTTGCATTCATCTATGATGAAGGATAGAGAAAAATGCACAAGGAAGTGTTGTTAGTTAATGAACCATTTCAGTATACACCGATGTAGTGTAGTGTATACCGATCACAATACAAATTGAGCTTGTGTTCACTGACACATTTCTTTGTTAATCGAGTAGAAGAAAAGAACTAAATGACTAGTTTAGCCGATGGAAGTTGATGAGCTGTAAAGTACCTTGAAATCAGAGATGAAGATAATGATTATTATGAAGATCGATGGCTAACATAATTTGAAGAAGATCTAATGGATTGAAACAAAACATGTTACTGACACATCAACCGAGGAAGGTTTAAGGGGCAAAATCAACAAAGGAGATTAAGTGGCAAAATCTAATGGATGGAATTAAAATAGTTTACTCATCTATTCAAGAGACTAGGATTTCATGATGAAATCATGTCGAAAGAAGGAGACTGTAGAGATATCACATGAACAAGCTTCATGCATGCCTGACCAGACCGGTTAAGGAGAACTGAATTGCAGAGATTACTGAGCGTCAGAAAGCTATTACTGAGCGACAGTAAGTTATTGAATATTGATTGAAATAGAATTGATATATTGATCAAAGGATTTGAATGAGCTTAACATAGATCTGAGAATCTGCAATTGAAGTTGTGTTGTGATCAGATCAACTATTGTTACATTTTAACCATTGTAAATAGAGAAATCACTTAACAGAGTGGACTAGAAAGTCTTGTAATGTCATTCATAGAGTGTATATTTGTTATCCTGTCAACCCCATAGTGAATGCTGGTTGGACAATAATGGTTGGTCTAAAATCCTCTAACAAGGTCACACCTCACAGTATGTTTGTAACCTTTAACAGGGTTGGGTCTTCACTGACCTCACTTTAGAAGAGTGAACAATTTTGGGTTGCTGGTCCCAGGTGGTTTTTCCCTTCACAAGGTTTCCATGTTAAATCTCTTGTGTTATGTGTTGATTGTGATGATTGTTTGTTATCATACTTTACATGTTTCATATTAGATTTGATCGATAATCACTATATGGTATTAACTGGTAATCGGTAAAAGCATAGAGAGAATACTATTTTAGTTTACCAAGCTGCAGAAGTTTTAGTAAATTATTTTTGGATATACATTTTGTGATTAGGACTGTGGATATCTGATTCCCCCCTCTCTCAGTTATTCTAATAATTGGTATCAGAGCGTTGGTTGCTTGGAATAGAGTTTTAAGGACTTTAGCACAAATATCTCAAAATGTATAAGAGGGAAGTGTCAAAGCTAAACAAGGATAACTTCACAGTATGGCAAAGCCGAATGAAGCTACATATATCTAGAATTGGGAATCTTGCCTTGACACTAATGGAGAATAACTACATTACACTGCCCACTGGTCCCTTGACCCTTGATCAACTAAGAGATAGACATGAACATAATGTTATTATGATGGAGATTGTTGCTGCCTATACCGATGCCGAATTTGAAGATATTAAAAATTGCACTACTACTAAAGGTATGTGGGATAAACTTGCTCAAGTTTATAGTGGTGATGTGAATGTCAAAAGAGCCAGAGCTAAAATCTTAAGGGGAAGATTCAATGATATGAAGATGAAGGAAGGAGAAAATTCTGTGTAGTATACAAATAGACTGAAAGAGGTAGTACATGCTATTAGAGCATCTGATGGTGTTATTGATGAAGAGATAGTGGTAAGAAAAGTTCTCATAACCTTATTGCTGGTTTATGCAATCAGAATATCTGCAATTCATGAAACAAGTTTTGTATCTAGTAACAACCTTACTCTTGATAATCTAATTGGTAAGCTTACAACCTTTGAACTGAATAAATTTGACAATAGTCTTGTACCATCTGTTGAATCTTCTTTTATGTCTTCTCTGAAGATTGGTAAGTCTAGTAGCAGAAATAAGAATGCTGATAATGATAGAAATACTGATGATGAGCTTGATGAACTTGAAGCTCTTATGGCCAGAAGGTTACCTAAAGGTAAAGGAAGGTATAGAGGTAAATTACCTTTAGCATGCTTTAATTATAAAGAGGTTGGTCATATTGCTGCTAGATGTCCACACAGGAAAGATGATGACAGAAACAAAGACCGATCTGGTGAAGAAAGCTATGGGAGAAGAGGCAACAAAAATTACTGACACTATAATAGAGACAACCAAGACAATAATGATAAAGGCAAGAAGGTGTGCTACATTGAAGAAGAAGATGTCAACGATACCAACACTGATGAAGATGTGGAGGTAGTATTTGTTGCAATGAAGGATGACTCAGAGGAAGATGAGAGGTATGTAGAGACAACACTTATCTCCAAGGTTAATAAAAATGATACATGGATTATAGATAGTGGTTGTACATATCACATGACTGGTGATGAAGATAAATTTGATCATCTTGAAGAACACAATGGAGGATCTGTTAGAATGGGTAATGATGCACCTTGTATGGTTAGAGGAAAAGGATCCCTGATGATAAATGATAAAATTAGATGTGATAATGCTTGTTGGGTAAAAGGTCTAAACTATAATTTTCTAAGTGTGGCACAACTGAATAATTCAAGCCATTGAGTTTCTTTTGAGAGAAAGAAAGTGAAGATATATGATGATGGAGGAAGACTTATTGGAACTGGAACACAGTCAAGAGGTAATTTGTTTTATCTTGATAATGATCAATCTTCTTGTTTAATGATGAAAGATGAAGATGCATGGTTGTGGCATAAGATGTTATGTCATGTGAATTTTGATAACATGATTAAGATTAGTAAAAAGAAAAAGGTTAGAGGTCTGCCTAACTTATCTAAGCCTGATCATGTTATGTTTCATGAATGTCAAAAAGGTAAAATGACAAAATCTAGTTTCAAAAGCAAGGATTATTCAACAAAGAAATTACTTGAGTTAGTGCATACTGACCTATGTGGTCCTATGAGAACTCAAAGTTACTATGGAGACATATATTTTATTCTTTTTGTTAATGATTATACTAGATTAATGACAGTCATGTTCTTGAAGGAAATAAAAGAGGCATTTAAGATGTTCAAGTGGTATAAAGAAAAAGTTGAGAAAGAGACTGGTAAAGAATTAAAATGCTTAAGATCTGATCGAGGTGGTGAATTTATCTCTGATGAATTTACTAACTTTTGTAATGAGCATGGTATTAATAGACAACTCTCTGCATCGAGGACACCACAACAAAATGGAATAGATAAAAGGAGGAATAGGTCAATCTTTGACTGTGTGAGGACACTAATGTTACAAAAGAATGTTGCTCAGACATACTAGAGGGAAGCTGTTAGCACAACTATTTATGTTCTGAACCAAGTACAACTGAAGAAGGACACTAATAAGACACCCTATGAGTTATGGTTTGGTCACAAACCGACTGTAAGTTATTTTAGGATTTTTGGAAGTAAATGCTTTATTCTGAAAGATGAAAGAAATGGAAAGTTTGACTCAAAAGGTGATGAAGGGATATTTCTAGGATATTCAACTAAAATTAAAGCATACAAGTGTCTTAATAAAGTAACTAATAAAATGATTGAAAGTACTAATATTCATGTTGATGAGTTTGATGATAAGAATGCAGAGGAAAGCACAAATGAACCAGAAGACTACGGTAGATTCAGTTACATTGAACAACCTGAGTACCTACTGACGCAGCAGATAGTGACAACCAGTCTGGAGGAAAACAATATCGAGGAACATGAAAAAGAAACCAAAGAGGAAGCATCCACCAAGAAAGAAAATGAACCTATATAGGATGAACAAGAAAGAAGAGATCGGATATTGGTGAAATTTGTTAGAAGACATCATCCTGAGACACAAATCATTGGAAATAGACAAGTTGGCATGCAAACAAGGAGTAAAGAAAGACAAGGTACATGTATAGTTTGTGAATATGAATTGAAGAATGTAAAAGTTGCATTAGAAAATGATGAATGGGTTAATGCAATGAAAGAGGAAATAGAAAAGATAGAGAAGAACAAAACTTGGATTTTAGTACCTAGACCTAAGGACAAGAATGTTATCGGTACTAAGTGGATATTCAGAAACAAACTTAATGAGAATGGAGAGGTAAAAAGGAACAAAGCTAGGTTAGTATGCAAGGGATATGCACATGAGGAAGGAATAGATTATGGTGAGACATTTGCACCTATTGCTAGATTAGAAGGAGTCAGAATGTTACTTGCATATGCTGCACACAAAAAGTTCAAAGTTTACCAAATGGATGTTAAATAAGGTTTTCTAAATGGGATACTTACGAAGAAGTCTACATAGAACAACCTAAAGGGTTTGTTGATCCAGAAAAAAAAGATATGGTATGTAGATTACATAAAGCTTTATATAGTTTGAAGAAGAACTAAGAGCCTGCTATGAAAGACTGTATAACTATTTGCTGAGTATTGGATTTGTTAGAACAAGTGAGAATAGTAATCTGTACATGAAAGGAAATTCTGATGATACTATCTTGATTGCTGAGATATTTGTGGATGACATAATATTTGGAGGACAAGATCATGAAAATTGAATTTGAAATGTCTATGTTTGGAGAGATTAAGTTCTTTCTAGGCTTACAAGTGATTTAGCAGAATGATGGTATATTCATCACACAATATAAATATATAAAGGAAGTCTTGAAGACATTTGTCATGGAAGATGCTAAACTTGTGGGAACACTAATGGCTACTAGATGTAAACTAACTAAAGAAGATGGAACTACTGAGGTAAACTAGACAATGTACCAATCCATGATAGGTAAGTTAATGTATGTAGTTCATAATAAACCTTATATAGCACATGTTGTTGGAATAGTTGCTAGATTTTCTACAAACCCTAGAGAGTCACACATGGTTGCTACAAATAGAATCTTAAGATACCTAAAGAAAACTAAAGATTATGGACTGTGGTATCCTAAGAAAGGAAAGTTTGAACTGAAGGTGTACATCGATGCTGATTGGGCTAGAAATGTGGATGATAGAAAGAGTACCACCGGAGGAGCATTCTTCTTTGATGAAAGACTTGTTACATGGACAAGTAAGAAACATGCTTGCATTTATAAGTCCACAACTGAAGCAGAGTATGTTTCTGCCACTACTAACCATTTAAATATTGCATATATCAAGCAAGTGTTAGAAGGAATGAATGAGGTAATCACAGAGCCAGTGATTATATATTTTGATAACACTAGTCCTATTAATATTTCAAAGAATTTGGTGATGCACTCTAAACAAAGCATCTTTAAATTAAGTATCAGTACTTAAGGGAACAAGTATGGGAGAAGCAAGTTAAGCTAGAATTTTTTACATCAAAAGAACAACTTGCTGACATATTTAAAAATCCTCTACCAAAGGATGCATATGAATACTTGAGGACTAGACATGGGGTCCGTCCACTATCTATCGGTCACTAAGGTGATCTAGAGGTTGCATCAGTGTAATCTTATCAAAAGATCATACATGTTGATGCAGAAAAGTTCACACTTTGGATTTCTATCTAAAGTTATGAAAGGTTGAAGTACTGGAAAATATTTGCATAATAGTATACCGAGATATAGAGAATGCATCGAAGAATAGAGAATTACATGGCTACTACAGAGTTGTATGTTTTTATTGTTCTTTGGCATTGCTTTCAAAGTGAGAGAGATCAATATGAAGAATATGGATGCAAAGACAAAGTGAGAGAGATACAAAAAAGGGAGCTAAAAAGATCATATCTGCAGAACTTAGTCTGCACTTGCAAACGCTTTTATGTAATGTAGTGATTAAACATATTAAGCTAGGGAGAGCTTGTACTGTTACAACATTTGTTGACAGAGTTGTAGAATACATGTTTGGTATGTGTATGGAATATTTCATATTTCTTGTGTTGCCATCAATGCCAAAGGGAGAGATTTATGAACTACAATTGATTTGAATACATTGTATAACCTGAAGATCTGTGATTTAAGATCACTGAGTTGCTGATTAGATATGTAAGATGATTAAATTAGTAATATGTTGTCATTGATGTCAACTAGTTTTGACAATACTTATCTTGTAAGTTACTATACCCAAACATCTGTAGAAGAAGAATAAAAGAGATGAAGAAGAGATATATCTACATGAGGAAGATGGATATGACAGATAAGGATAAGGAATACATTGGGTAACTTATGGATGAGTCTATGACCTTATGTTATTGACTTGATTATGTTGCATTCATCTATGATGAAGGATAGAGAAAAATGCACAAGGCAGTGTTGTCGATTAATGAACCATTTAAGTATACATCGACACACTATAGTGTATACTGATCATAGTACAAATTGAGCTTGTGCTCACCAACACATTTCTTTGTTAACCGAGTAGAAGAAAAGAACTGAATGACTAGTTTAGCCGATGGAAGTTGATGAGCTATAAAGTACCTCGAAATTAGAGATGAAGATAATGTTAGTTATGAAGATCGATGGCTAACATAATTTGAAGAAGATCTAAAGGATTGAAACAAAATGTGTTACTGACACATCAACTGAGGAAGGTTTAAGCGACAATCAACAAATGAGATTAAGTGGAAAAATCTGATGGATGGAATTAAAATGGTTTACTTGTCTATTTAAGAGATTGGGATTTCATGATGAAATCATGCCGAAAGAAGGAGACTACAGAGATATCACATGAACAAGATTCATGCATGCCTGATGAGACTGGTTAAGGAGAACTGAACTGCAAAGATTATCAAGCATCAAAAAGCTATTATCGAGCAACAGTAAGTTACTGAATATTGATTGAAATAGGATTGATATATTGATCAGAGGATTTGAATGAGCTTAACATAGATTTGATAATATGCAATTGAAGTTTTTTTGTGATCAGATCAACTGTTGTTCCATTTTAACCATTGTAAACAAAGAAATATCTTAACAGAGTGGACTAGAAAGTCTTGTAATGTCATTCATAGAGTGTACATTTGTTATCCTGTCAACTCCATAGTGAATTTTGGTTGGATGATAACGGTTGGTCTAAAATCGTTTAACAAGGTCACACCTCATAGTGTGTTTGTAACCTTTAATAGGGTTGGGTCTTCACTGACCTCACTTTAGAAGAGTGAAAAATTTTGGGTTGCCAGTCCCAAGTGGTTTTTCCCTTCATAGGGTTTCCACGTTAAATATCTTGTGTTATGTGTTGATTGTGATGATTGTTTGTTATCATACTTTACATGTTGCATATTAGATTTGATCGGTAATCACTATATGGTATGAATTGGTAATCCACAAAAGCACAGATATAACACTATTTTAGTTTACCGAGCTACACAATTTTTACTAAATTATTTTTGGATATACATTTTGTGATTGGGACTGTGGATAACTGGTTCCCCCCCCTCTCAGTTATTCTAACACAAAACACAAATGACAATAGCAGCAACTCTAGCATCACTCAATGTAGTGATTAAACATATTAAAGGTATCAACAATCTCCCTCTTTGGCATTGATGGAAACATATGGGGAAATCCATCAACTCAAATAGTATTCTCTTAGTACCTTTATGATATAGTCTCTTTTCCCAATACATAGTCTCTATCCCCCTTTGAAAATAATGGAAAAGGGTGCCATAAGTCATCAACTATCTTCAACACTTGTCTTCAATGATCACTCCCCCTGAGGATTAGATCCTTACATCAAGTTGAGAATATGATAAGGCTTTGAAAAACCTCTGGACTGATGCATCCTTGTATCATTTAATTCTCACTAGGAGGGGCTTGAACCCCAAGCATACCTCTGAGATATTCAAAGGTATCTTTTGGTAATGACTTTGTAAAGATGTCTACCATCTATTCCTTTGTGCTAATGTATTCCAACTTTATTTCCTTCTCAGCTACCTTATCTCTCAAGAAGTGATACTTAATAGAAATATTCTTAGTTTTAGAGTGCATCACATGATTCTTTGACATGTTTATTGTACTGGTGTTATCACAATGGATAACCACTGGCTCATCAAAATTTATTCCAATATCTTTCAACATTTGTTTCATCCAAAAAATTTGAGTGCAGTTAATAGCAGCAACAACATACTTTGATTTTGTAGTAGATTGAGCTATACAATCTTGCTTCTTACTTAGCCATGAAACCAACTTTTTCCTAAGGAAAAATGCACCTCCACTAGTACTCTTCTTGTCATCAATATTCTCTTCCCAATCAACATCAGTATAAGAATGAAGTTCAAAGTTATCATTCCTATCATACCATAATCTATATTCAATTGTCCCTTTTAGATATCTAAATATCCTTTTTAGAGTAGCTAGGTGTGTCTCTTAAGGTTCTGCCTGATATCTAGCCACAATTCCAACAACATTAGCAGTATCTGGTCTAGTGTGAGTCTGATATTGTAATCCACCAACCATTGATCTATACTTGGTCTAAAAAACACACTTTTTCTCATCATCATTTTTCAACTTATTACCAGTCACCATGGGTGTACCAACTAGTTTACAGTCTTCCATTCCAAACTTTTTCAGCATTTCTTTAAGATAGTTAGTTTGAGAAATAAAAATGCCATTCTTGTTCTGATTTATTTGTAGTCCAAGAAAGAATTTCATTTTTCCTATCATGGACATCTCAAATTAATTTTCCATCTCTTTAAAAAATTTCTCACATAATTCATCATTGCCTCCAAAGATAATATCATCAAAAAAAACTTCTATTATCAAAAATCCATCTTCACTAGTTCTTAAATACAAATTACTGTCAGTATTACCTTTTCTAAACCCAAGGCAAAGTAAGTATTTGTCTAACCTTGCATACCAAGCCCTTGGAGCTTGCTTCAGTCCATATAGTGCCTTCTTCAACTTGCATACCATGTCTCTATCTTTGCATAGAGGAAATCCATTAGGTTGTTATAAATACACTTCAAGATCCCCATTCAAGAATTCATATTTCACATCCATTTGATATACCTTGAAGTTCTTATGTGTAGCATAAGCCAAGAATAATCTCACAGCTTCTATTATAGCAATAGGAGAAAAAGTCTCTTCAAAATCTGTGTCTTCTTTTTGTGAATAGCCTTTACATACCAATCTTTCTTTATTTCTTACTACAACTCCTTCATTCATTTTATTTCTAAAAACCCATTTAGTTCCTATTACATTTTTATTTTTAGGTCTAGGAACCAATTCCCGAGTGTTATTTTTCTCTATCTAATCTAACTCTTCCTTCATAGCATTTATCCAAGATTCATCTCTACAAGCTCCATCTGTAGTCTTTGGTTTAACTTGAGAAATCAAACAAATTTCTTCTCTAGCCTTTGATCTAGTCATTACTCCTTGATTTGTATTACCAATAAATTTTTTTTTAGGATGATTCATCTTTACATACCTTAGAGTCTTAGGAATCTCAGTAGCCTCATTTATGTCATCATCACAAGTCTCATTTTCACATTCAGCCTCAACAAGTTCTTCTTCTTCTTCTATAGCAATTGCCTCCTTGATCTCTGTATTCTAATTACAATCATACATTCTCTCTTGTATCTAAAATATTTCACCTATCTTCACATTGTTACTTTCAATCATCTTTCTTAATCTTAGATTAAAATATTTGTAAGCCTTTCTCTTAGTAGAATAACTAAGGAAAATTCTTTCATCACTTCTAGCATCAATGATGCAGGAGCATCTCAGGTCCTTGGCAATCCCATGTCACCAAAAAGAGTTTGAAGTTTGTCTATGTTGCTTGGTTTCTTCTTTGACTGAGTTGGTCAGTAGTTGGTCAGTTTTCTTTGGTTACCAAGGATGGTCAGTTATCTCCTGGGCGATCGGTTGTTTCTCTGATGCTCGGTGATGCTTGTGTGTTGCTCGGTCATCTTTGCTTACCGAGTAGTTTATTTTGAGTTTCTATTGAGGCCAACTTATGCATTCATTATGGGTCACAAATTTAATGTTGATATCAGTCATTGGGAAGCGTGTGGTCCTAGATCTGACCATTTCTTCCATTGATTATGGATCTGAAGGCCGACTTAGTTTGGTAGCCTCTTGTATAAATGTAGTTGTTTGGTTAGAGTTTAGGAGGCAATTTTGATAGAAGACAGAAGAGATTAGATTTGAGATTTCTAGTAGATCCTCACATGTTTGAGAACTTCTATTATTCATTGTAATATCAAGTCATAATCAGGAAGGCCTTACAGCCTGGCATGTATGATTCTATTTGATGAAGCTTAATGAAAGACTCTGCATTCTCTCTCTAACTGCTATTGTTATTTTCTTCCATGTGTTGTTGAGTAGGCTGGATCATTAGGTTACGCCATTGTTTGGCCCCTCTTGACCCCTGCCTTGCATTAGGTGGTATCAGAGAAAGGTGAGATCTTGATCTAGGTATGTGGATCTAGGTTTTTAGGTTCCTCTTGAGAAGCCCTAGTTGATTGTTGTAGGGTAGCATATTATGATTTGACCTGCAATTTTAGAGGGTTGTCAAGATGGTTCATGGGAGGTGAGATGCAGATCCATGATTGGTAGATATGCCAAGACAAATTGTTGCTAGATTAGAAGCTATTGAAATAGCCCAAAGAAGAGGTAGACATCTTGAAGATGTTAGTGATGATGAAGTTGAGGTGGAACAAGCTGATGTCGAACCTACACCTATGATGGATCAAGGTGAAGAAAGATTTTTGAAGGCTTTGACAAGTCTAAAGTTGACACCACATTTCAATCCTCTTGAGTATGGTGGAAAATTGGATTCTGATGAATTGGTAGACTGGATCATTGAGATTGAAAAGTATTTTGAGGATGAAAAAATTCTTGAAGACAAGAAAGTGAAGATTGCAAGTACGAAGTTGAAAATTCATGCATCCTTATGGTGGGAACATCTGCAGCTAGAAAGGAAGAGGAAAGGCAAAGACAAAATCAAGGTATGGAATAAGATGGTGAATAAATTGAAAGGAAAGTTCTTACCCTGTGATTATCAAATTAACCTAGTTTGGTGAATACAAAGTCTAAGGAAGAAAGATAGCTTGGTAAAGGAATATATTGAGGAATTCTATAGATTAGATATCAAATTTGGACATGATGAAGATGATGTGGAAAGAATTGCTAGATACCTAAATGGTTTGAGAGTTTCCATCCAAGAGGAAATTAGTTTGGTCAAATTGGAGAACATTGAAGAGGCTTATCAATTTGCATTGAAAGCCGAGGAGAAATTAAACAAGAGACATGAGAAAAGACAGAGAGGAAGAGGTGGTAGATTCCCTAGAGGAAGAGGTAGATCTAATGGTAAAAATGGTAGATCTTAACCTGGAAAGACAAATCTGGACAAAGGCAAGATTGAGTGGAAAGGTGAAAGTTCATCTAGAGGCAGAGGCAGTAACTACTGAGGTGGTTATAGCAGAGGAATTTTTTGAGGAACTTGTTACAATTGTGGAGAAAAAGGACATAGATCTTTCGAATGTGCACATGCAAGTAAGAAGGCTGGTAATAGTAGAAATGCTTTGGTGCAATAAGAGTCACCGAATGAACCTGAGAAGGAAAATAACTTGATGGTAAGGAGAGCACTATGGAATGAAATAAAAAAGGAAGATCCAGTAAGGAAAATTTTGTTCAAGACCAGATGTAGAGTTTCTGATAAATTTTGGAAGGTAATCATTGACAGTGGTAGCTCAGAGAATCTAGCATCTGAGGAAATGTCCACAAAGTTGCAGTTGGAGAGGATGGAACATCCGAAACCCTATTAGATTTCATGGATCAAAGATGAGCATACACTCTTGGTAAGTAAATAATGTTATGTGAATTTGAAAATTGGAAAGTACTATGATAAGGTGTTGTGTGATATCATGCCTATGGATTGTTGTCATATTTTGTTGGGTAGACCTTGGCAATATGATAGACATGTTATATATGATGGGAGATCGCATAAGTATACTATTGTGGCTAATGGAAAGAAACAAATATTGTTACCTTTGATGGAAGAACCTGTTAGTAATGTTTTCACATCTGTGAAATTTTTCTTGATGGAAGGAAGAAAGTTTGTTAAGGATTTGAAAAAGAATGATGTATGTTTTGTTGTGATTCCTAACAAACTGAGTAAGAAAATAGAGGATAGAGTTCCTAAGGAGATTGATAAACTACTCAATGAGTATAGTGAAATCATTTCTAATAATGTACCTGATGGTTTACCACTAGAAAGAAGCATTGATCATTGTATGGATCTAATCCCTGGAGCTAGTTTACCGAACAAGGCACCTCATCAGTTAACACCTACCAAGAATAAGGAATTGAACTGACATATTCAAGAGTTTCTGGAGAAAGGTTTGATCAGAGAAAGTTTGAGTTCTTATGTAGTACCTATTTTATTGGCACCGAAGAAGAATGGAGAATGTGTACTGATTCTAGAGAAATCAATAAGATAATAGTGAAGTATAGGTTTCCTATACCGAGAATGGATGATATAATGGATAGTTTGACTAGAGCAAAGTATTTCACCAAAATTGATTTGAAGAGTGGATATCATCAGATCATAATGAGAGAAGGTGATGAATGGAAGACTACTTTCAAGACAAAAGAAGGTTTGTATGAGTAGTTGGTTATGCCTTTTGGTTTAACTAATGCACTAAGTACTTTTATGAGGCTGATGAATGAAGTTTTGAAGAAATTCTTGGGTAAGTTTGTGATTGTATATCTTGATGATAATCTGATATTCAGTAAGACTAGAGAAGAACATTTGTTGCATGTTAGACAAGTTTTGCAGAGATTGAAAGAAGAAAAGTTGTTGATAAATCTGAAAAAGTGTTCATTCATGAAAGAGGAGATTGTGTATTTGGGATTTGTGATCTCAGCTGATCATTTGAAGATGGATCTTGAAAAGGTTGAAGCTATTTTGAATTGGGCTACACCTGTGAATGCTAGTGAGGTAAGATCATTTCATGGATTGGCAAGTTTTTACCGAAAGTTCATAAGGAATTTCAGTTTAATTTGTAATGCTATGACTGAGACTATGAGAGGTGATAAAAGAGAATTCAAGTGGACACATGGAGCTGATAAAATTTTTGAGACTCTAAAGCATAAGGTTGTTGAATTGCCTATTTTGGCATTGCCTAATTTCAGTAAGGTATTTCAAGTGGAATGTGATGCAAGTGGAAGTGCAATTATAGCTATGTTGAGTCAAGAAGGTAAACCTATTGCTTTCTTTAGTGAAAATTTGAATGATGCTAGAAGGAAATATTATGTGTATGATCAAGAATTATATGCTATTGTTCAAGCACTGAAGAAATAGAGATATTATTTGATACCGAGTGAATTTGTGTTGTATATTGATCATAAGGCTTTACAGTATTTGGGTAGTCAAAATAAGTTGAATCAGAGACATATGAAATGGGTTGAGTATTTGCAGAGTGATACATTTGTGATAAAGTAGAAGAGTGGAGTTAATAACTGAGTTGTTGATGTATTGAGTAGAAGAAGATCTTTGATGACCGAGATAAAAATTGAAGTTCTTGGTTTTGATGAGATGAGAGATTCTTATGAGTTTGATCCTAATTTTTTTGAGCCATGGAAAAAGTGTAGAGAACCTATTCAATATCAACAAGATACTAAATGGGATGAATATTTTATTTAGGAAGGTTTGTTGTTTAAAGGTATTCAGTTATGTATACCGAGAGGAGTAATGAGAGCCAATCTGATAAAAGAGAAGCATAGTAGTGGTTTGGCTGGACATTTTGGTATTGATAAGACATGGAATTTTCTTAAGGATAAATAATTTTGGCCGCAGTTGTATAAAGATGTTCAAAAATTTGTGAAAAGTTGTGGAGTTTGTCAAGTTGCAAAAGGAGTAAGTCGGAATACTGGATTGTATATACCGATTGTTGTACCTGAGAAACCTTGGATTGACATTAGTATGGATTTTGTTCTTGGCTTACCGAAGGGAGTAAGAGGTAATGATTCAATATTTGTTGTTGTGGATAGATTTTCTAAGATGGCACATTTTATACCTTGTAGAAAGACATCAAATGTAGTACATGTAGAAAATATTTTCTTTAAGGAAATTGTCAGATTGCATGGATTATCGAGGAGTATTATCTCTGACTGAGAAGTAAGTTTGTTGGATAATTTTGGAAGACCCTTTGGAAGAAATTTGGCACTGAGTTGAAATATAGTTCTACATTTCACCCACAAACCAATGGACAGACTAAAGTTGTGAATAGAAGTTTGGGAAATCTTTTGAGATGTTTAGTTGGAGACACAGTGAGTAATTGGGATTCTGTGTTGGCACAAACAGAGTTTGCATACAATAATTTAGTGAATAGGAGTATTGTAAAAACACCATTTGAGATTGTGAATGGCATACAACCAAGAGGTATATCTGATTTGAGGGATATTGATGATGAAGGTAAGAGAAGTGCAGAAGGAGTAAAATTTGCTGAGTACATGAAGGCATTGCATGAAGATGTGAAATTGAAGCTAGAAGACAGTAATAAAAAATACAAAGATAGAGCTGATAGATCAGGGAGACATAAAAATTTTGATGTTGGTGATGGTTCACTTGAAAAAAGATCGATTTCCTATTGGAACATATGGGAAGCTGAAAATGAAGAAGTTTGGACCTTGCAAGATTCTAAGGAAATTTGATAGTGGGAATGCATATGAGATTGAGTTACTTGATGCCATGGACATATCACCTATTTTCAACATTGTTGATTTGTATGAGTATCATGAACCTAATGAAGACATGGTAGTACCAATGGAATAGGCTAAGAAGTAGAAAGAAGAAGTTGAACAGATTTTGGAGCAAAGAATTGGCAAAAGTACAAGAGGAAAAAAGTATATGGAATATCTGGTAAAGTGGAAGAACAGACCGATTGAAGATAGTTCATGGATTTCATAGTATGAGTTGAATGCAACTTAGATCATACCTACCAAATGATTTAGAAAATCATTTCAAAATAACCCCAGGTGTTTGATGTAGGAGCATCTCAAGTCCTTGGCAATTGTGTGTCACCAAAAAGAGTTTTAAGTTTGTCTATGTTGCTTAGTTTCTTCTTTGACCGAGTTGGTCAGTTTTCTTTGGTTAGCAAGGATGGTTGGTTATCTCCTGGGTAGTTGGTTTTTTCTCTAACACTTGGCGATGCTTGTCTGTTGCTCGGTCATCTTTTCTTATAGAGTAGTTTATTTTGAGTTTCTGTTGAGGCTGACTTGTGCATTCATTATGGGTCACAGATTTAATGTTGTTATTAATCATTGGGAAGCATGTGGTGGATCTGACCATTTCTTCTATTGATTGTGGTTCTAAAGGCTGACTCAGTTCGGTAGCCTCTTGTATAAATGTAGTTGTTTGGTTAGAGTTTAGGAGGTAGTTTTGATAGAAGATAGAAGAGATTAGATTTGAGATTTATGGAAAATCCTTGCATGTTTGATAAATTCTGTAATTCATTATAATATCAAGCTGTAACTAGGAATTCCTTACATCCTGACATGTATGATTCTATTTGATGAAAGTTAATGAAAGACTGCATTTTCTCTCTCACTGTTATTGTTATTTTCTTCCGTGTGTTGTTGAGTAGGCTAGATCATCAGGGTGCACCATTTTTTGGCCCCTCTTGACCCCTACCTTGCATCAATCAAACTTCCCTATCTCATCATCTCTTTTGGGATAGCATTTACTACCAAATATTCTAAAATATTTTACAGTAGGAGAATAATCAAACCAAAGTTCATAAGGAGTCTTACTTGTACCTTCTCTAATTTGAATTATGTTTAATGTGTACACTATTTTCCCAACAGCTTCTCTCCAATGTAAATGAGATATATTTCCTTCAAGCAACATTGTTATAGTAGCATCGAGTATTGTTCTATTCCTTTGCTCTGCTATCCCATTATACTATGGAGTCCTAGGAGCAGATGTTTGTCTTTGTAATCTATGCTCTTCGCAGTATGAATTGAATAAATATGAAGTAAACTCTCCAGCTTTGTCTGACCTCAAACATTTTATCTTTAAGCCTGATTCATTCTCTAATTTTTCTTTTAATATCTTGAATTTATCAAATGCTTCTAATTTCTCTTTCAAGTAAGTGACCCACATCATTCTAGAAAATTCATCAAGAAAAATTATATAATACCTTTCACCATAGTATGATCTTGTCCTTGTAGGTCCACATAGGTTTGTATGTACCAGATCCAACTTTTCTTTTGATGCATATGCTTTATTTTTATACCTATTTCTAGTCTGCTTTCCCATAACATTTTCTCTGCATACAGTGTTATATGGTTTCACAATCTTTGGTAGATCTCATACTACATTAATCAAACTTTCCTTCATAATATTATCAAAATTAACATGACAAAATCTTCTGTGCCATAACCAAATTTCATCTACCTTCGCAACAAAACAAGAAGCTCTAGATGTATTTAACTCAAACACATTAACTCTATATTTAGTACCAGTTGCAATCAAGTTTCCTATCTTACTTCTGATAAAACATTTCCCATCAAAGAACTTTAATTAAAATCCCTTATCCATTAGTTGTCCAACACTTAGAAAGTTATGCTTAAGTCCATCAAAAAGCAATACATTGTCAGTATTAGTCTTTCCATCCAAAGTAATAGATCATACTCCTATGATAGATTTAGGAACATTGTCTCCAAAACTTTGTTGGTAAACAGATTGTTCTTTTTGAATTTAACTCTCAAATGCCCAAATCTGAAAGAAATGATCAGATACCAACAGTTGGATAATCTATCATCAGGTTGATAGATTTCCTCTTAATTGAAAGGTACAACTCCCTTATGAATGATATTCAATGAATTTGTGTATTCCTAAATGAATTGGGCACGTTCTTAACCTGAGAACGGAAGAGGAAAACCAAGCCAACTCTAGACAGAACTAACTTAGGTAGTGAAATCAAATCTAAACCTAGCCAACTTTGAGAATTCACATTTCCTATGATTCCCCGGCATTGGTAATGCAATATGAATGCTACTTATGCAAATGCAATGAAACTAAAATGAAAATGAAGGTTAAATAATTCCAATCTTCGTAATAGGAATGCTTGCAAATACTCTGATCCACATCCCATTCATAATTTAACACAAGATGCAAGATAATGCCCAAAACTGACCATAACCATACTCCAATTGATTATAATCAGAAGAGTAATAAACAAATGTTCTGATTCAGAATAAAATCCCTCTTTGTATTGAACACAACAAATATGAATACTCCGATTTTATTTGCTTGCAATCTCTAGCCAAATATATTACAAAAATAGAATATATCCTCTAATGCATGAAATGAAATGCATAAATGAAAATGTTGTCTCCCCTCTACTCCAGCAATACCTACTTTTGCAGAAAAGAAGAACCCTTTTACAAGAAAAGAGTTTACAATAAATAGCATTCTCCAGCAATTGTTCAGTTTCTCCCAGGAAATTTTCAGTTTCATAATTGATTCTTTCCTCTTTTTCTATTTGAATGTGAAGGAATAAAGTATTAAAATCTTTATTTTATTTCCAATCAACCTCCTCCTTTAAGACTTTCCAGCTTCTCGTAAAATTACTCATATCTCTTGATCTTCCAAAATTTCCGCAGCTCATTACCCATGATAATTGTTAATGAACATGCATAATTATTTGACAAGTGTCATTATCTCCATGAATATGTGTTAAATTATTTCAATCTTCATATACTCTAATGATACTAATGAATTTCTACATTTTAACTGTCTTGCTACACCATACTGGTTCCTTCAAAACATAATTCAATTTGACATTTTTACTATTCTGGATATTATGTTACTTAGAGATGAATAACTTTTGAACTGGTAAATCTTTGATCACTCTAGTGAGGATGGCCGAAATTAGTCTAGCACCAACATATTTAAATCTTAGCAAGATCCAATAGTTAGTTTGGAAGATATAGCCCCCGCACTGAGACTGAGTTTTTTAGAAATCTGCACTGCAAATAGCGTAGCGGAAAATGGATTTTCCGCTACGCATTTCTTACCATCTCACTTCTTCATTGTGGAAAATTGGAAAAGAGCTTCTCCTGGTGGAAAATGACCATCTCACTTCTCCATTATGGAAAATTTGATATGGAGTGCAAAAGCATAGCGGAAAATGGATTTTTCGCTATGCATTTTTTACCATCTCACTTCTCCATTGTGGAAAATTCAAAAAGAGCTACGAAAAGCATAGCGGAAAATGGATTTTCTGCTATGCATTTTTTACCATCTCACTTCTCCATTGTGGAAAATTGGAAAAGATCTTCTCCCGATGGAAAATGACCATCTCCTCATTCTTCATAGCCACCTAATTCTTTGTAATCATCCAGTAGTCAATGACTAAACATAGAAAATGAGTTCGCATCTTTTTCTTCCAAATGTCAAAG
Organism: Chamaecyparis obtusa; assembly: GCA_027943335.1. NCBI lineage: Eukaryota > Viridiplantae > Streptophyta > Pinopsida > Cupressales > Cupressaceae > Chamaecyparis > Chamaecyparis obtusa. The sequence continues at coordinate 1,753,149 of BSBK01001059.1, forward strand.
TTTTCAAGATCAAATTTTAGACTATCCTTCCTATAGAATGCCATCTCCAAGATCACCTCAAGATGTTAAGCTTTCTCTCTAAGTACTAGTAGCTCTAATACCAATTATTAGGAATAATAGTCCAAAATACAACTGAGGAGGGGGGGGGTGAATCAGTTGTATGACATATTATTAAACTTTAAACTTTGAATAACAACAATATCAAATCTAATGAAAATAATGAATGCCAACACAATAACACAGTATTTTATTGTCAAGAAAACCCTGTTAAAGGCAAAACCCTAGTAGGAATTAACACCCACTAATGATGTATTGAGAGTATAGTATCCTTGTTAGAATTTCTAGCCTTATTAGGAGTTGATTAAAACATTACAATACACAATCCTTGTTAGAGGACAAACCTTGTTAGGAATCAAAAAAGAAGGGTGGGCTCACTGCCCAAAGAAGGTTATGTCCACCTTCAGAACTCATTGTTCGCAAGACAAGTGTATATGAAGAAATATACAATCTTTTGAATTGTCTGATAGCAACTGTCTTTGCTTGATTAGTTCCAATGAAGTATACAATTATCCTCTTCTCTACATCCAATAGACACAATCTTATAGCTTCCACAATTCTCCTTTTACATCACATACATTTTCTCAATATCTTTAAAAAAAAAAGATCTTACATATATATCCTATTACATTCTACACGATCAGGTCAGCCAATTAGGCTTTCCTAATATATAAATAATTAAATAACACCTTGATAAGATACACATGGTATCTAAAACAAGTATACAACAATTACATTACAACAATTAAGGACTAACATCCTTAATTCAAGTTTTCCCTCCATAATACATGCTACATCTTTGAAGTCATCTTCCATATAGGTCTTCTCTAGAACACATGCCACAACTGACTTCATCCAGCATTTTGTACCTTGCGCTAACCATCAAACAATCTTTAGTACCCTATCTATCATCCCTTAAGTTTGCATACATTGAATCCTCATCGCCTATAAGATATTCCCAAAACACAAAGACTAACTCAGTCAACTTCCATTGTCACTCTCCAGTAACCAATCTTCACCAAATCTTCTATAACTCAACCAATATGCAATATTGCATTATGAAATCTTAGATATAAGATCACAACACCTTCCAGTACACACAATTAAATTTGCATGATCTGAAACATCCGCACAGTATTCATTCATTGTAGTAACCAGCTTGTTCTCTTCATAGAAACATATGTTGACATTAGTGAAAAACACGAATGACAACAGAAGCAACTCCAACATCACTCAATGTAGTGATTAAACATATTAAATGTATCAACAATCTCCCCATTGCATTAGAAATATCCAACAAGGAATGAGTCTGAGAGAAAAATAAGAGACCATACTAATTAAATCCCAAGTTTAAATTAAAGAAAAATAATAATTGAATAAAAATATTGATAGGTAGAATACTGAAAAGGATGGAAGATGTGGATTGGACTAACCTAATGATGTGTTTAACATGTAATTCAATAAGGGAAATACAAATTTCAACTTTATAGATCTTGACCAGGCACATCATGTATGTATGATTCCTTCACCACCCATTCTACATAAGATTCATCATTGATCCAGGGTTTGACATACCAACATTCTCATGGGGTTGCGATACATAAATATTGAAATTAAAAATGCTTCCCAACTTGGAAGGTGTCTCACCTCAAGAGTCTTCAATCATTTATTTTATGAGGTTTACCAAGATTTCTTTGTTGGAAATCACTTCATTCAAAAGGCCACCTAGAATATCATGAGTCATTCACAAGAAATAGAGGATTAATGTAAGTTAATCATTATTATCCATTGCAAACCATGTAATTCATATTTAAAGAAGTTAATGATTTTTGTTTCAAATTTTATTAGGCTTCTAATCATAGTTTTAGTATCAACTTTTATTGAAAATTTGATAAAATCCCTTTAAAAATAAATATTTCCTTTGAAAGAAGGGTTTCAAGAGGTGGAATGCAAAAGGTTGTTATGAAAATTCATTCCAATTGTAATGCCACACTAAGGAGGCTTCAGAATGAAGGGTAAAAAATGCACTAAATAATTATTTTTTTCAACAAAAATAACATCAATGACATAAGTGCATAATAAAAATGACATTGTATAAGAAATTAGGAAACATACAATGATCCTCAAGTGATCGACACAAGTGAAAGTGTTACTAGAACTTCCAAGGGTTCTTATACCACTAGAAACCCTCAACTAGAATAGCATAAACATGCTCCATGATTGTATCAAATACCTCAGACAACATGCCACAAACTTGAAGGAACAAGGTCGATAAATGACACATAAATTCCTCTAAAGATGAGACTGAATTGATCCTCAAGGAACTACTATGATAAGTTCATTTTAACCCCAAACACTAGATCAACAAATAATTGAAAACAAGAAGTGAATACATGAAAATACTCTTGAGAATGTAGGGAAACTAAAAATAACACTCATTTCTACACAGACACCGAGGAACTTCCCTCTCTTGCAAATGCATAGGATGAGAGAAGTTTACCAATATGAATGTGCAAGATGTTTGTATATATGTGCAAAATATTTGAAAATATGCACATAAACAATTACATATACATAGGGGCAGTAGATGAATGCATAGTTCTACCCCAGAAGGTCCAAATTACATAATTCTAAGTCTTGATAGCAACATACAACCTAATAAATTATAGCTCCATAATAGGGAGTACAATATACACTAAATTAAGGTCAATTACACTCAATTACATCTATAAACATCATATAAATAGAATACAATAACTAAAAGTACAATATGAGTATATACAAAAGTAGAGAGAGAGAGAGAGATGGTGATTCTCTCAATCAATTCCATCACCTATACATTGATCTCTAATAGTGTTGAGTCACACCACCCGACCATCTAGATACCTCAGGTGTACCTCAATGTGCTCATAGAGGTAGTCACATGAACCAAACAAGCAATCAAGCATACAAGGGAATGAAAAAATATATTCACGCCAACAATGTAATCAAATGTAGATAATCATGAACACATGGAGAACACTCAAAATGAAAGTAAAAATCCATAGTTCAATAACCATACAATGCAACCACAATCACAGTACACTAGGTACTACTCATAACTACTAGACCTAGACATGAGATTACTAAACACAGAGAGTATCCATACCCACACAAGTCACTCTAACATCTTAGGACCTAATTAAAATATACCACCCATACTATTCACTGATGACATCTAGGGATTCAATGGTTTCCACTACTTTCATGGGTCAATCACTAACATCTGAGGTTTCCAATTTATCCTATTTAATATTTGTACCCAATTCATTTTATTACATTATCACTTTTTAAGAACTCCTAGACATGTCCAATTGGCATATTTTTGGGTTGGGACACACATGAGGAGCTACTCCTCATACCTACTATTGCACCTAGTTCTATAACTCAACATCAAAAAGGAGACAAAGGAAAAAAACTCATCCACTCAGTCTACACCGAGGACATGAATAAAAGTCTTTGTCCACTTAGACTACATTGAAAACATGATGAACACTAACTTGTCAACTTGATCTTCACCAAAAACATGTATACATGAATTGTCTACTTGGTCTATATAAAGGATGTTGATAATACACACACACACACACACATACATGCCATCTACTTATTCTTCACCAAGGACGTAGATGAAAAAAGTACTAAAAAGAAATCAAACAAATAAAAAGAGAAAAAATTAACTCCCAAATCACTCAAGGAATGAAACTAAGTAATCACACGCACTAGGTTAATGTAACAAGTTTCTCAATAGGACACTTTGTCAAGAACACATATTCTAAAGTGAGATCAATTGGTCTCAAACAAAGACCACAGGTCACTTGAATCCCATCATAGGCATAACTCAACCTTTTCTAAGGATACAGTCTCAACTCAATATAAAGAAGATCAAGAATAATGCAAAGTAATGGCTACCAACAAAAGCCAATAGAAGAAAATGGCAATACAATAGTGCACAAGTAGGCTTGATTGACCCCTTTACCAAGAGAACAAAGCCCTAGATGATCTAGGACGTGCCTCACACTCCACACTCAATCACCAAAGCTCATAAAGGCCAAAATAAACACAAAGGGAAACCAATTCTAGTAATTACCGGCTAGGCGCACTAACCAAAAAATTAATTGAAAACTTGAGGTTTGGGTTGTATTAATAATTGGATGAAATGTCCTAAATTATCTTTGACTACATAATCCAACTAAAATCATGGGATTAAACCAAGGAATCTATGAAACATGCCAACATGGTGACAATCCCAAATGAGAGCTCATGCAAAATGAGGCACACAAAAACACCCGAAAATGGAACTCACAATATCGCAATGAAATTAAAACCCATTCGTTCTTAGGGTCCCACTAACCCAAAAATTCAATAAATTTTTAATTTTGACATCATGGGATAAAACATACAACATAATAGCTATAGTTTTACATCTTTGAAAAGTAAAAAATACACAAGCCCAATTGGGCATTAAATGCAACAAGAAACATGGAGGAAGCATAGATAGACATCCCACTATATCATTGCAAATAATAAACAACTGGAGAAATGGATAATTGGATTAAAAATGAGAGGCCCTACATCATAAACTAACAAAAAATTAAAATAAGGAAACAAAAATTGATGTCTGGTATGTGCATACAAAACCCTTAACAAACAATAGCTATCTGACCATAATTCTAATGAGCCAACACCCACAAAAATTGGATGTCTGAGTCACTCCCAACAAAAAGAATTTGAATTTATCTACAAGAGGGTTAGAGATAATTCACAAAACTCCATAATAAAAGGTTAATAAAATAACCTCACTTTCAAAATATAAAAGACCTTTTGAAAAAGGAAATTCCCCAAATAAATAAATCAATTAAATTAATAAGTCACTTAAACTCCCAAAATCTCAAAGGAAATAATCAATCAAATTAAATTCCAATAGGAGGGTATGTGTAGGATCATGGTATGCCAAACTAGGCCCTTAAGTGGCAATGAAAATTCAGAAAATTAAGGTTAGGAAATTTGGCGTAAAAATTTGAACAAGTTATCAGTCTTATATAAAAAATATGTAAGAAGAGAATCTATAGAAAATTGAATTTAGTTTCTAAGATACTAGCCCTTTTTTTAAAATAAATTATTCTATATGGTGAAAATTTCAAATTTCAATGCAATAGTATAAAAACATCAAGACAAAGATAAGAAGTAGGTGTATGTCTGACCACCTTAAACATAATCAAAAGATAATATCTTTTTACAAGATTCTAGATATAAGTGGTAGACCCATGTTTGAATGTGATGCATATTTTTTTATAATTTTTTTTCTAATTAAATAATTAATTATGACTTTTCTACTATAAATTTTTGAGAATATAAAAAATCTCGTGTCTGACCACCTTAACTTGGTCTAAACTTCATCAAATTAATTTTTTTTTGTTTTTTTCTTGTATTAGGAAAAGCATAGAATGTGACACATATTTTAGATTTCAAAAATGTTATACTGTTTGAATGTTATACCTATTTTCCAATCAGTTTATCAATAGTATGAAAATTTTAGGAAAAAGATAAGAAGTAGGTGTATGTCTGACCGCCTTAAACACAATCAAATGATAAATTTTTTTAACAAGATTCTAGAAATAAGTACTAGACTCATGTTCAGATGTGACACATTTTTTTTATAATTTTATTTCCAAATAAATAATTTATTATGCTTTTTCTGCTACAAATTTTCTAGAATATATAAACTCCCATGTTTGACCACCTTAACTGAGTCTAAACTTCATCAAATTGAAAAAAGAAAATTTCTTCTTGTAGTAGGAAAAACATAGAATGTGATGCATGTTTTAGATTTTAAAAATGTTATACTATTTGAAAGTTAGAGTTGTTTTTCAATCAGGACTTCTTTTTTCACATCACTACTTTTTGGCATACCATGATCTTGCACATACCTAGGAGGACTATGCCAAAAGTCAACAATTAATTAATCAACATTTGAATAATATAAATTAGCCTATATTTTATGATATAATTAAATTGAGACTCCTATTGATCACCTAGAATGCATAGACAAATACTAATCTAAAAATATGCAATGAAATCTTAGCTCTAGGCTACATGATGATCGAAAGGTAATAATGCAAATCATGTACATTATTCCATCTAGGAATGGTATTGGCTAAGTTTGTAAAATGGCCAATGTGACTATCTCCTATAACTATTGTCGGGGATAAAGACACACTCAAACTTGTAGCTTGGGCATAAATGATATATGTTACCTATTCACTAAAACATACACATAGTATATATATAACTAAAGAAAATACATATAATAATCAAAGTGCGTCTAATAGAAGAGGATGCTCTAGTGGAATAATCATTCGTATGTATTAGAATGTTACGACACTAGTCATTCCATATTTAATTCTCAGTGTACAACATAATTAAATATTGCATTTAAAATATTAAATAATTATTTTACTTCAATATGAGCATCTAAGAGTGAAAACTCCAAATACATATCCATCAACATGACAAAATATAATATCACTAAAAATATGAGATAACATTCGAAGCAAGATGGGAATCTGGATGCTCCAGGGTAAATTTGATGGAGTGGGAGTGGGATGGAGGAGGAGGAGGAGGAGAAAGAGCGGGAGAAAAAAATTTGAATTTGAAGAAAGATGAGAATCTGGATACTCCTGGTTTTGCTGTGGATTCTGTGCCTGAATTTGGAAATGTTGTGGTCTCTGAGAATATTTCAACTGGCAATGCTGAAAGACCTTTGTCAGATAAGGGGGAAAGTGTTGGTGGGTCAAGCTTGGCCCAGCCCAGCAAGGACAATGGTCCTATCTTGGGAGTAGAGGTGGAAAAGGTCGATACCTCTGAGAAAGGTGAAGGGTCAACAAAACAAAAAGAAGATTCCCCACATGGTGGGAACTCAAACGGAGGTAAGCAAAAATGGTTGGGCCTTTTTGGGGTCAAACCAATTGGAAAATATTCTTTCCCTAAGCTTGATATTATTTTAGAGCTGTTAAAGGGGGAGATAGATATAAAAATTCTTGATCAAATCATAGACCACACTATTTCTATAATGGCTTCCATGTTGATAGGAAAGTTTACAGGTCCTAGACTGAATATTGATCTGGTGAGAGCCTTTACCTTCCAGAAGTGGAAACTTAAAGGGTAGGTGGATGTTGCAGCTATGCCTAAAGGATTTTTTTCCTTTGTGTTCTCCAATGGAGAAGATCTTTCTAAAGTGTTGTGCGATGGCCCTTGGATGATGGGTAAATCCTCTTTATCATTGTAGAAATGGTCAATGAACTTGGATTATAATGAAAGTTTCTTTATCTCTGCACCTGTCTGGGTAAGACTGCATGGATTACCCCTGGAATATTGGCATGAGGACATACTGGTGGCTATAGCTGGTTCCTTTGGTGAACTGCTAATGATAGACCCGATGATAGTGGCCCAATCTAGACAAGTGTTTGCTAGGATCTATGTTAATATCTAGCAAGATACTAAACTACCCCAAGTAATAACCCTTAACTCAAAAGTTGGCAAGTGGAGACAAGAAATAGAATATGAGTCAAGACCTTTTGTTTGCTTCACCTATAAAAAGGCTGGCCACTGGGCTAAGCACTGTCCCTTGAAGCTTTCTATAGAAAAGAAAGATCAGGAGTCAAAGATATCAAAGAAATGGGAGTGGAGAAAAAAAAGGGGAAACTCAAAAACCCCCTACTAACCAGATCCCCTGTTCTAACTCAGAGGAGAAGGAAGCCTCCCCTCAAATGGAGATGGAAGAAATAGAAGAACAAAAGGAAGCAACACCTCTTAATGAGAGTAACAAATTGCAGGAACAATCATGTTCGATCAACTCTTCTGAGGAGACCCTTGATATTTCAAATTATTCAGATCCTCAGCTGATCTCTAGGGTTAAAGATAGTCTGGATTCAACAAAGGGGAGGGATTCCCAGCTAGGTCTTTAGGGGACTGTTGAAGACCTGAAAGCTTTAGATCAAAACAATAGTGAAGCCTCAAATGCTAGTCTTTTAGAGTCTGAATCAAGGCAGGATCAGCTCAAAGGACAAAATGATGACTCTAAAATAGTGGAAGTAGAGCAAAATAAGAACCCCTGGATACAAGTTAAGAAAAAATCTCTAGCATGAAAAGGATCTGGTCCCTAGCCTAGAATGGAAAACTATAAAGACCAGAATCCTTTATCAGGAAAAAAAAGTTCAAGGGTTTCAATAGGATGCTTGAGATCTAAATCAAGCAAAAAGGGGGGACAAATCAAACATGGAGGTGTCCAGACAAGAGGACAACAACAAAAGGTGGATACTAGAACCCCCAAAAGAGAAAGAGGAAGAATTTCTAAAAAGAAATAGAGAGAGCTGGAAGCAAAACATAACATAACGGATGGAAGACAACTCACCATCGATCAGGTCTGCTCCCAAAACCTTAAATAAAGATTTTATCTTGGAACATTAGAGGTCTAAATAGTCCTCACAAACAAGATGTTGTTAGGAATTTAGTTAGAGATTCTAATCCTGACATTTTGCTTATTCAAGAAACTAAAATGGTTAAAGACAAGATAACTAAAATCAATCTGCTAAAAAATGGTGAGAAGTTTGGTAGTGACTCGGAAGGAGCCTCTGGTGGCTTGGCCATTTACTAAAACTCTAAGTGTTTTTACTGCAACCTACTAAGAGAGGATAAGAACTTCCTGGCAGTCAAAGTAAGTAGCATTAAGGATAAATTTTCATGGACTCTGATTAATTTTTATGCCCCTAATACTAAATTAGGTAGACTCAAACTTTGGAAAAGGATTCATGATCTTAGGAAAGATTATCCAGATGAGAATTGGATGATGATGGGAGATTTTAATACTCCTCTAAAAGAAGTTGAAAAAAGAGGAGGAAACAATACCCAAGTGGAAAGCAAGGTTGACCTTATGTAATTTATTAGTAATGAAGGCTTGTTGGATGTTTATCTTGAAGGTATTGATTACACATGGACTAACAGGAGAGTGGGAGATGAACTTACCCAGGTTAAGCTTGACAGGGTCCTCCTTTCTCATGACTGGTTTGCAAAGTTTTCTTGCTCCCTCTCTTCTATCAATCATATTGGCTCGGATCACTACCCCATTTCCTTTCTTGCTAACCCCTTCAGTGAGAAAAGAAATTCCCCATTCAGACTTGAAAAAATGTGGCTGGCTCAGCTAGATTTTGAAAATAGAATTAGGGAATGGTGGAATATTAAAGTGGAAGGAAAATAAATGTACCAAGTGGTTAAAAAAATAGCAAATGTTAAAGCAAAAGTAAGACAATGGAATAAGTATGTCTTTGATGATATATTCCAAACTAAAAGTAAGATTCAAATTGACTTAAAAGAAATTCAAGATAAGATTCAGTGTACTGGATTGACTGAAGAAATTAGAAAATAGGAAAATCAAGTTCTTGTAGACTATCACAATATCATAACGAAAGAGGAGACCTACTAGATATAGAGATCTAGATCCCTTTGGCTGAAAGCAGGAGACAAAAACACTAGATTTTTCCACCTTACAACAATGAAGCATAAAGAAATGAACAAAATTAATTCTCTTGTTACTACGAGGGGTACTTTAGCTAAAGAGGAGGCAATAAGGAGAGAAATGATGGGCTATTTTTCTTCTCTTCTTTCCAAAGATCAAGATCTAAATTAAAAGAATCAAAAATCCTTGCTGAGTTCCATTACCTCACTGCTCAACTCCAAGGATAACGATTTTATTAAATCTATTCCTAAGGATGAATAAATTAAAAGGGCTATTCACTCTTTTGAAGGAGAAAAATCTCTTGGTCTCGATGGTTTCCAAATTTTTTTCTTTTAATCTTTCTAGAGTATCATTGGGAAAGATGTGTGTGGTGTAGTGAAAGAGTTCTTTGGTTCTAAATCAATTCTTAAAGAACTTAGCTCTACTTTTATAGCTCTTATTCTGAAAATATCAAGAGCTAATGATGCTGACTGCTTCAAGCCTATCAGTCTTTGTAACTCATTGTATAAGATTATGTCAAAGGTCCTCACTACAAGGATTTTAAAGCTTCTCCCTCATCTCATCTCTCCTCAATAGAATGGCTTTATCCTGGGAAGACAAATTCTGGATTCAATTATGGTGGTACATGAGAATATTCATTCATTGGAGAAATCTAAGAAATAGGGCTTCTTGATGAAGCTTGACTTATCTAAAGCCTATGATATATTGGATTGGGAGCTGCTATCCAAAATTCTTCAGGCTTTTAGTTTTGATCATGGAGTGGTCAAACTTATTATGCAATTGGTTACTACAGTGTCCTCATCTATGATTGTGAATGGTGGCTCCTCTCCCTTCTTCAAAACTTCTACGGGGTTGAGGCAAGGAGACCCTATCTCCCCTATCCTTTTTTCCATCATGGCTGAAAGCCTTGGGAGATTCATTAAAAACTAGGTTATTCAAGGGCATATTTCTGGCCTGCAACCTTCTTCAGCAGAGATTAAATGATCTCATGAACAATTTGTTAATGATATGATTCTTATGGGGGAATCTATTGTCAAAGAAGTGAGGAATCTAAAAAATGCTCTCAATGTTTACTCTAACGCTACTGGTCAACTTATAAACTGGGAGAAAAGTTTCCTATATTTTTTTAACACACCTAAAGCTAGAATGAATAAAATATCTTCCATTCTTGGGTGCAAGATAGGGAGGCTTCTTGCCCCTTACTTAGGCTTTCCACTATGTTTGAAAATGGAGGCCAATTTTTGGAATGAAATTCTTGATAGATTCCACAATAAGTTGGTGGGTTGGAAAGGGGCGTCTCTTAGTCAAGCTAGAAAAGTTCAACTACTAAAGGCTACTTTTCAAAACCTTCTTGTTTACACTCTAAGTCTGTTCAAAATTCCTTTGAAGTATATCGACCTTATTGAAAAAATTCAAAATAGGTTACTATGGACTGGAGTTGAAGAGAAAAAGAGACTTAGCTTGGTGGCTTGGGAGAAGGTTTGCAAACCTAAGAAGCTGGGGGGGCTGGACATTAGAAACATAACTAATAAAAATAAAGCCCTATTAGCTAAACAATGCTAGAGGATATTTGAAGATGAAAAATAATGGAATGCAATAATTAAGAGAAAATACCATCTCACTTCTCTTGAAGGTATTCTTCAATCTCATAATGAAATCTAGGGCTCATTTTTTTAGAATAGCATAAGCAAGGGTAAGAACCTGATCAATAAAGGGGCTAGATGGAAGCTGGGAAATGGCAGGAAGATTTAATTCTAGAATGAAAAATGGCTCTCGGATAAGCCTCTTATAGAGAATGAGGAGTGGAATATTGCAATCTAGGAATGTAAAGAGACCATTGGGGAATATGTGAGTGACTACTGGATTAATGAAGATTGGATCAACTTGGGGTTGAGGGAAATTGGATTTAAAGAGGTGAATAAACAACTTAACAACTGGTCCATTGGGGAATATGTGAGTGACTACTGGATTAATGAAGATTGGATCAACTTGGGGTTGAGGGAAATTGGATTTAAAGAGGTGGATTTAAATGAGCCTGATGAACTCAGTTGGGGCCCTTCTATCTCTGGCAAGTTCTCGGTTGCCTCTGCCTTGACTCTTCTCATCCCTTTAGAGGATCAAGCTTTCTATTCTTTGGTATGGAATAAAGATCTAATCCCTAAAATTAACATGTTTTTTTGGTTGCTTGTTCAGAATAAAATCCTCACTATGGACAACCTCATGAGAAGAGGGTTCCAAATGGCTAATAGATGCATCATGTGCTATGAAGAAGCTGAGACATGTAATCACTTAATGATCCATTGCTCCTTTGCTAGAGAGGTCTAGGACTCCATCATTATGTCTCTGAACCTGAAGTGGGTTAAACCTCAAAACATCCAGGACTTTGTTTAGAAATAACAGAGCCCTTTTCATAACAAAAATGCTAAGGATCTCTGGAAACTTTTTTTCCCTCACTTTACCTGGAAAATATGGAAGGAGAGGAACAACAAAATTTTTAGAGATAAAAAAGCTCCCTCCCTATTGGTTGCTAACTCTATTTCTAGAAGTCTTGTGGATAACTATAGAAGTATTGGTAAGAATGATACCAACTCTTGGAATCCTAATCCTAAGAAGGACCATACCATTTCTTAGGAGAACTTGAAGAGAAAAATTGATCTAAATCCTAGAGACAATGTTATGTGGTCTTCTCCTCCCTCGGGATGGTTAAAAGGGAACTTTGATGGTTCTACTAGAGGAAACCCTAGAAGGGCTAGAGGGGGAGGTGTCATAAGAGACTAGGCTAGTAATTGCCTAGGGGCTATTGCTATTCTATTGGGGATTCAAAAAATCCATGTGGCGGAGGCTGAGGTGGTGCTCTATGTGGTAAAGTTGGCTAAAGATATGGGTTGTTCAAAATTATGGCTCGAAGGTGACTCCCTCAACATAATAAATTGTATCAAAGGGAATTCTATGAGCTCCTAGACTATAGCTCATATAATAAACAAAATTAAAATGATAATCAACTCATTTGAGGAATGCCATGTCACCCATATATACCATGAAGGTAATAAGTCGACGGATAGGTTGGCAAATGAAGGTATCTAGAGTGACATCATTAAAACATGAAGAGGGGAAGAAAATCTAAATGATGAGACCATAAGTCTAATCACTTATGATAAAATTAATCACAATGAAGGGAAAATCACTTTAAAATCATGATGACAAGGATGAAACAATTACCATGGAGGGTTGCATGTAAGGTGAAGTGTGGGATCATTATTTCGGTGTTAATGATATATAGATTTTGGGTTATTTTAAGTAATCAGAATAGCCATAGAAAGCAAAGCAGTGAGATGAAGAATATTGGTAAGAAGCCGAGCCAGAATAGAAGCAGAAAGAAAAATATGGGAGGAGGTCTAAGGAGAGAGGAGCCATTTGACTATGAGAAATGGAGACAAGAGAGGAAAGTCTGGAAGAAGATGAGAAAAGGAGGGGTCACTCAGTACATGGAAAAGCTTCATGGCTATGACAAATAGGTAACTTACTTGTTTGTTGATGGCTGAGTTAGAGGTAAAGTCAATTTATGGGGCAAATATTTCCCCCTTACTCTTTCCCTTATGGCCAAAATCACTAGCTTACCCCTGGAGGGAACTCATTTCCATAGAGGGAACCATCGGCTAGGTACTGAAGCTTTTAATCTCTTCCCAAAAACTACTGATGAAAAATCTCTCATGACTAAAGGAAAAGGGGATTATGTGGATATTACTAAAATTAAGGATTTTTGGGCTAAAATGATGAAGGTTATGATCAAGTACTTTATGCTCAACGAGTGCTACTCCAAAATCTACAACCTGCATTTTTTTCTAGCTATTCACTTTAGGCACAATAAGAGGATTTCTTTTCTATACTTTCTTTTGAGCTCTTTGAATAGTAGCATAATAGAGCATAGGAAGAAAGTGAGTAATCCTATGTTGCATGAGGGTTTGATCCTCCTCATTTCTAACTATGCAAGGGATATTATCTCAGACCCAATTCCTAAAAGGGTCATTGGCAAAAGAAAGGAGACCAAAGAGGTTGATAGAAAGGCTGAATCCAGAAAAAAGACGAAGAAAAACAAGAAAAAAATATTTGATAGTAGTGATGAAGATGGCAATAAAAGTGATAGGGAGAAAGAAATGGTTAGCGGAGATGATGCTAATGAAAATAGCCCTCTTTCTTAGGGAAAGGGAAGTTCCAAGGAAGATAATGTGGAGGTGGATTCTGGTAATGAGGAGAGAGCCCTGGAAAAAGAGGATAGGAATCTTGAAGATAAAGAGCAGGAAGAGGATATGAACGACATTATGGAAGATGATAAGGAGGAAGAAGAAGGAGGAAAAGAAGAGGATAATCAAGAGGAAGAAAAAAAAGAGGGAGGAGATGAAGAGGAGGAAGAAGATGCCCAGGACTCCCCTACTAAAGATGATAAGGGAGGCACTCTGGATTTCCCTACTGAAGAATAAAAAGTAGAAGATCATACTGATACTGAGGATGGTAAGGACCTGGCTAGCAAAGAGGATGGTAAACACCAAAAGGAGGACACCTTGGGCCTCCTGGTGGATTAGGTTGAAGAGGAAAAGGAGGCTAGTTAGAACCCCCTTGTTATTGATGAAAAAGAAGAGGAACAAAATGAAATTGATGATGGTATGGACCAGGCTACCATTGAGGAGGGAAATAGCCATAAGGAGGACACCTTAGGCCTCCTGATGGGTGCTGCTAATATGGAAGAGGTTAACAAAGCTAATGGTCAGGGTACTATTCTGGATTGGATTAAGCGAGATATGCAAGAAATGAAGCTCCACCTTTAGGCCATGGAAAATACTACGAATACCCTGACTACTAAGTTGGAGAAGCTAGAGAATAAGGTTTTGGATAAGGTAAAAAATAAAAAATGGAATGAGGATATAACTACTAAAATCAATAAGATAGTTGACAACAAGGTTAAAGATATTAAGGCTAAAATCAGTGACAACAAGAACATGATAAATGAGGTCTTTTGTCACAGTAATGAGGGACTTAGTACTGTTGTTATGAACCTGAATATGCTGCACAACTATCTAGAAAAAATCCAGCTGGAAAAATGACCATAACAATTGATGATGATGCTGGGAATGTTGGTCCTAGAATGAGAACTAGAAAGCACACTCAGAGGAAGATCCCTGATAAACCAAAGGAACTGAAGGACCTGAAATATGCTATCTAGAAGATGGAGGACCTATATATGAAGGCAGAGAAAATGGTAAAAAAACAAATAGTCTGGTCTGGTTGGCAGCTAGGTGTTGCTGGTAGTTTTGCTAGTAACTATTTTTCTTTTCTTTTTTTGTCATTTCTAGGGTTGTTTTCGGTCCTACTTTAGTCTTTCCAGTAGGCATCTCTTTTTGAAAGACTTTAATGCTATATATTTATGCTTCAATGTAAATGGTTTTGGGTTCCATTCAAAACCTATTTTTACCTTAATCAAAAACATCATGATAACATATATAATGATCATTGATCTAGCTAACTTATAAACATGATACACAATCATAATATAGTAGCCACTAGCACATGCATTAGTAAAACCATCAAATCAAATCATAACCCATATAACCTAGATACCATCATAACCTCAATAATCATCTTAGAAATGAACACAAGAATGAACTAAACTAGGTGTATCTCACAATGCTAACATACAATCATATAATGAGAATAGTCACCAAATCATATAAAATAATTAAGCTCATGACAAAATCACCAAGAATAAAATGAGCCACATACTTACAAAATATCCTTAGGAGGTCTAGCATCCCAAATCAGGTATACAACAAGCCAAAACACAATGTTATCACAATCAAGCATTAGAACATAAGAAACTTGCCAATGCAAAAAATTAAAGTAGATCATCAAAAGGCACCAATACATCATAAATCTAAAATTATCATTAACTATAATCATGTATCCATCGAAGCATAATGTATGCACAACCAATCATATATAGAAACAAAGAAAGCATCTAGAGTGAAAATAAGGCATCACAAGATATTTCATCCAATTGTAAAGGCACTAACACATCATAATCCCTAAGACACTTCCATTAGGATTTCATGCAAGAAGCAAGTGAAAAAGGCACTACATCACCCCCCCCCAAGAATAAGCTTTCTCTTGGAAGCCTACAAGTCAAACCTAAAGAGTGCACAAATTAAAAGATCCGCAATCAAACCCAATCCAAAAATAGCCATACAATTCCTTCACAAGTTTGGCCAATCAACACCAACTCCTTACTAGATAGCCTCATAGTTGTTGAAAAGACCAACACACACTAAAAAAGAGCATAAAAAACTCTCAAACTCCTATGAAGGAACACAATACGTGCTAGGAAAAATGCATATCGACGTCTCTACTTAATGATGTTAGGAATAAGGTGTCTCAACCTTGGATAATTCCTATTCTTATTATTTGTTTTGTAAATGTATTTTTTGCAAATAATGAAATTAAGTGTGAGTGTACATGTCTAGTTGGCATGTTGATGTGTCACTCCACTTGATGTGTCAGCATCTTGTGCATAAGGAGATCATGACTAAAATGGTCATGATGGATTCCTATGACATGTAAGAACTATTTAAGGAATGTGCTATGATAGGTGTAAGAGCATCTTATGACTTGGGCCTATTTGGGTGCCCAAGAAGAAGTGGTTGGTGTGTGTAAGAGAATATGCCAAAAATAGGTTGGTATGACAGATTGTCTTACACTTCTCTTGTGACCGTTATTTTTGGTGGATTGTATGACAAGTTTTCATACTCTATTCTAGGGATGGATGCCTATTCTTGGGATTGCATGTAACAACTATGTACATGTGGCTTTGTGCATGCGTCTTGGTGGTTGGATGCCAAACTCCTATTTTGGGTATTTGTTGGGTCTTGAGGAGTCTATATATATGATGTTGCTTCTATGGGAGAGATAATAAGTTTTACTAGTCTCTCATCTCCTAAAAGAACTTGCATTGCAAGTGTGTTGTAGTCTTTGTGTTGAAGATAATACATTGTGCAGGTTTTAGAGGGGTGGGGTTGTTTTACCGAAAGGTTTTTCCCCACTGGCATATCTTTGTGTTTATGCGTTTCAATCTTCTCTATCTATTTTATGTATGCATGGTATATGCTACAATATTATTGTTAAGTAGCTTAATGAATCTGAAATTGTAAGGATTTAAATAGAATTTGCACAATACTTTCCTTAAGAGATTAGTGTAGGAAGCTATTTCCACACCTGAGTTTCCTTACAAGTGGTATCAGAGACTGATCAACTTTTTTATCCTAGTTGTTGGGTAGGGTTTTTTGAGCTAATCTCAAGTTGAGTGGGAGTTTTATGCAGAGCATTCTAAATATTATTTGTAGATTGAGATGGCAAGTTCCTCATATAGTAGAATGGAGGTGGAGAAATTTAATGGCACTAATTTTGAGTTGTGGAAACTCAAGATGGAAGACATGCTTGAAGACCATGATCTATGGGAGGCTACTTCACTTGATGTGAAACTTGCAATGATATCACAAGCGGATTGGGAGATCAAGGATCAGAAGGCTAAGGGTCTCATCAGACTCTATCTAGTAGATGCCATTCTTCTAAATGTTCTTGATGAGACTACTACAAATTCTTTGTGGCAATGAATTGGGTCTGTGTACCAGGCCAAATCTCTGGTGAATAAGTTGTTCCTGAGAAAGAAGTTGTATTCTTTAAGAATGGAGGAAGGTGGATCCGTAACTGACCATCTCAATGCATTCAATTTATTGATTGCATAGTTGGCATCATCCAGTGCCAAGATCAAGGAGGAGGATCATTGTATGACCCTGCTTTGTTCCTTGCCAGATTCATGGGACCATCTTGTGATGCCTCTCAGAAGTACTATAGTCACATTCCATATGGATGATGTGGTGTCTTCACTGCTATCTGAGGAGATGCGACAAAAGACTTTGGATTCATCTAAGGAAGCCCTTGCTGTTCGTGGGAGATCCAACGACAGAGGAAAGCAGAATGACAAGTCAAAGAAGGGTAGATCCAAATCTCGTGGGGGTTCTAAGACTCCTAGAAAGTCCAAGGTGAAATGTTGGAACTGTGATAAAACTGGGCACTTTTGGAGGGACTGTAAAGAACCGAAGAAGAAGAAGAAAGGCTTAGATTTAGCTTCCAAAAAATCTCAAGAAGATGGAGATGCTTTTATTGTAGCTTTGGCAGCCCATGCATCTAATGATGTGTGGTTGGTAGACTCAAGTTCTTCTTTTCACATGACCTCTCATCGGAACTGGTTCTCAAAATATGAAGAGTTTGATGGTGGAAAGGTGTACTTGGGTGATGATTCTCACCTAAAGATAGTTGGACGCAGAAGGGTCACTATCAAATTTCCTGATGGATGAGTAAAGGGAATCAACAGAGTTATACACATTCTAGGTTTGTCATGAAACCTATTATCTATAAGTATGTTGAATGATGTAGGTGTCCAAGTTGTCTTTTTGAAAGATGGATGCAAGATGATGAGAGGTTCTATGGTGCTCGCTAGAGGTACTAGGAGAGGTACTTTGTTTCAGCTTGAAGCATGCATTGCTTAGTGTAATAGTTCTTCTATTTCAAAGAAGAGAGCGGCTATCACTTCATCCCCACCATCTGAACAAGTAGTAAAGAAGCCTATGGCAATGGGTTCCGATGGCAGTGCAGTAAGTGTACCTAAGGGTGCAAACACTTTGGAAGGAAAGCTTCCTATAGAAAAGATGATGTTGTGGCATATGAGATTTGGCCACATTGGTGAGAAGGGTCTTAGGACCCTGAAGAATAAAAACCTCTTTGAGGGGTTAAATGATTGCAATCTCGAGTTCAACTTTTGTGAACACTGTGTTTATGGTAAACAAAATCATGTTTAGTTTTACTCTAGTTCTCACAAATCTTCTGATGTTTTGGATCTTATTCATTCTGATGTATTTGGTCCTGTAAAAGTTCCTTCAATCTCCAAGTCTATATTTTTTGTATCTTTCATAGATGATTATAGTAGAAGGACATGGATTTATTTCCTTAAAAATAAGACACAAGTCTTTAGTCAGTTCAAGGAATTTAAAGCCCTTGTAGAGAATCAGACTAGTAAGAAGATTAAGTGTGTGAGAATTGATAATGGTGGTGAGTTTTTCTCAGCAGAGTTTGAATAGTTCTGTAAAGAATGAGGTATCGAGAGGCATAAGACAACTCCTTATACCCCACAACAAAATGGAGTTGCAAAGAGAATGAACATGACACTGATGGAGAAGGCTAGGAGTATGCTTAGTGGAGCTGGTTTAGAACAAAGGTTTTGGCCTAAATTTGTGGCCACTGCTTGCTATCTGGCTAACAGATCTCCTACATCAGCTCTTGTTGGTAAGACACCCATGGAGGTGTGGTCTGGTAAGAAGCCTTCAATTAGACATCTTTGTGTTTTTGGTTGTGAAGCTTATGTACATGTTCTAAAGGAGAAAAGATCTAAGTTGGAAAACAAAGTCGTCAAATGTATTTTCATTGGATACAATGTTGGTGTGAAAGGATACAAGCTTTGGGATCCTGTGACTAGTAAGGTGTTGTATAGTAGAAATGTTATTTTCAAAGAGCTAACATCTTCTCCTATTGTGCTACAACCAGATGAAAAAAAAAAGGAAAAAGATGTTGTTCAGTTGCCTCCTACCCCTGAGAAGACTGAACAGAGGGACCATGTTGGGTCTAATGATGAGGAGAGCTCTAGCAGCTCTAATAGTTTAGAAGAAGAGGAAGAACAACCTCAACCTCAGCCCTTGAGGAGATCCACAAGAGAAAGAAAGCAACTAGAAAGGTTTGGTTATTCTATGTTAGATTCTAGTTGTGCTTTTGCTTTGATTACTAACATTGATGAACCTAGATCTGTGAAAGAGGCTTTGGGCATGGAAGATGCAGGTTCCTGGATTGAGGCTATGGATGATGAGATGGCTTCATTGGAGAAAAATAAAACTTGGGACCTTGTACCTTTGCCTAAAGGGATAAAATTTGTTGGCTATAAATGGGTGTTCAAGAAGAAATTCTGTATAGATGGCAATGTTGAAAAGTACAAAGCTAGATTGGTTGCAAAGGGGTATTCACAGGTAGAGGGAATAGATTATGGTGAAATATTCTCTCTTATTGAAAAGTTGACATCCATTAGATTTTTGTTATCTCTTGCTACATCATATGATTTAGAGATAGAACAGATGGATGTGAAGACAACTTTCCTTCATGGTTATTTGGAGGAAGAGATTTATATGTCACAGCTTGAGCACTACATTGTTAAAGGTAAAGAATCCTTAGTTTGCAGATTAAAGAAATCTCTATATGGTTTGAAGCAATCTCCTAGGATGTGGTACCTTAAGTTTGATGCCTTTGTGTTGTCAATTGGATTTGTAAGATCAAAATTAGAGCATTGTCTTTATTTCAAAGTTGAAAATGATCACCTTCTTATTGTTGCATTATATGTTGATGATATGTTACTATTTGGGAAGGGTAAGGGTATGATTTTTGATTTTAAATCTCAGCTGTCAGCACAGTTTGAGATGAAAGATCTTGGGGTAGATAGGTACATCTTGGGTATGGAAATCAGTAGAGACAGGTCTAATAAAAAACTTTGGTTAAGTCAGAGTAAATATATGAAGTTTGTGTTGGACAGGTTCAACATGGCAGATTGTAGACCACTTTGTGTTCCTGTTTCTATGGGAACAAAGTTATCTATAGATGATTGTCCAAAATCTCCTAGTGAGGTGGAGGACATGAGTAGAGTACCTTATGCTAGTGCAGTTGGTATTCTTATGTATGCTATGGTTTGTACTAGACCAGACATTGCCCAAGAAGTGGGAGTCCTGAGTCAGTTTATGGCTAACCCTGGACAAGTACATTGGGATGTAGTTAAGAAAGTATTTAGATATTTAAGGGGTACATCAGATTACTCCATATGTTATCATGGTAACTCTTTTGGATCTCCACATTCAATTTGTATTCATGGGTTTGTGGATTCAGATTGGGCAGGTGATATTGATAGCAGGAGATCCACCAGTGCTTATGTGTTCACTATGTTTGGTGGTGCCATTAGTTGGATGAGTAAGCGACAACCTATGGTTGCTTTGTACACTACAAAAGCTAAGTACATGGCTTCTACTCATGCTTGTAAGGAAGCCATTTAGCTTAGGAGATTGTGTTCTGATGTTGTTGTTGATGCGAAATAGATTACTATTTGGTGTGACAATCAGAGCGCTATTTGCCTTGCAAAAAATCCAACTTTCCATGCTAGAACGAAGCACATTGATGTGCAGTTTCACTTTGTGAGAGATATGGTGGAAGATGGAAAGGTAAGTTTGGAGAAGGTAGATACTGTGAAGAATGTTGTAGATGCATTAACAAAACCAGTGGGCACTAAGAATTTTAGATGGTGTTCGGAGTCTATGGGCCTTTTGGCCTATAGTGGTTAAAGTTCATGTTATATTCTTGTTGCTCTTACAAGGTGTTCGACAAGTGGGAGAATGTTAGGAATAAGGTGTCTCAACCTTGGATAATTCCTATTCTTATTATTTGTTTTGTAAATGTATTTTTTGCAAATAATGAACTTAAGTGTGAGTGTACATGTCTATTTAGCATGTTGATGTGTCACTCCACTTGATGTGTCAGCATCTTGTACGTAAGGAGATCATGATTGAAATGGTCATGATGGATTCCTATGATGCGCAAGAACTATTTAAGGAATGTGCTATGACAGGTGTAAGAGCATCTTATGACTTGGGCCTATTTGGGTGCCCAAGAAGAAGTGGTTGGTGTGTGTAAGAGAATATGCCAAAAATAGGTTCGTATGACATATTCTCTTACACTTCTCTTGCGACTATTATTTTTGGTAGATTCTATGACAAGCTGTCATAGTCTATTCTAGGGATGGATGCCTATTCTTGGGATTGCATGTAACAGCTGTGTACATGTGGCTTTGTGCATGGGTCTTGGTGGTTGGATGCCAAACTCCTATTTCAGGTATTTGTTGGGTCCTGAGGAGTCTATATATATGATGTTGCTTCTATGGGAGAGATAATAAGTTTTACTAGTCTCTCATCTCCTGAAAGAACTTGCATTGCAAGTGTGTTGTAGTCTTTGTGTTGAAGATAAGACATTGTGCAAGTTTTGGAGGGGTGGGGTTGTTTTACCGAAAGGTTTTTCCCCACTGGCATATCTTTGTGTTTATGTGTTTCAATCTTCTCTATCTATTTTTTGTATGCATGGTATATGCTGTAATATTATTGTTAAGTAGCTTAACGAATCTGAAATTGTAAGGATTTAAATAGAATTTGCACAATACTTTTCTTTAGAGATTAGTGTAGGAAGCTATTTCTGCACCTGAGTTTCCTTACAAATGAGCCATAAAAATTTCCTCTCTACCTCATCATGAGGTATTCAACTACAAAATAGTGCCCTCTAGGGTCTCTTTGAAGACCAAGGCACCAAAACCTCTCAATTAAAAAACTAAAGAACAAGGGGAAAGATAATCCCTAAAGGTAGAAATATACTACCATGCTCATTTGGAGCAAGTTTAACTCCATCTAGAGTCTCACTTATTCACCCAAGAATTTGCAAAGATGATGATGCTCTATCCAAATACACTTCTCTAAGGGACACTAAGTCTAACCTAGGATACTGAGAGGTACAAGAATAAGAGGTTTCCTCTCACAACCAAGAGAACTCACACTATGGATGCTCAATATTGCACTCCTTCCACATGAAGGGATACATGTATTGCCAACTAAACACAAAGCATATGAGTAATATGATTTATTTGATGTTGAAAGATCAACTATAGATAAAAAAAGGGTCAACCAACTCAGCTAGACCACGGTCCCACCTTCAACAAGGTGAAAATGAGTCCTACACTCACATCCTTAACCAATCTCAGGATGGTAATATATGTCCATAGAGACTATGTCCACTTCTAGCTTGAAGCTAGGAACAACACGCTACTAGGAATTCCTCTAGAGAAATTAATCTCCAACATAGGGTCTCAAAAAGAGGGATAACATAACATAAATATATAGTCATAAGGAGACATGGCCAAGGGAGCACTGAAGAATGGAAAAGGAGACTCTCTATCCCAACACTACACCAACCAAAGGATAACTTAGGGAATCCATTATAGAAGTATCCCAATGAATACTCACTAGAAACTAATAGCCTAAAATAGTGGTGCCTAAAGAACCTCCACAACCACTCCTAGATAGGAATGCACAAAATCAATACATGGTCTTGAGACCCACAACCAAGGTTAAACCTCATAGGTAGACTCTGTCACACCCAACCATCAAAATTAAGCAAAGCCAATTGAGAGAAAATAAAAGATCTCAATATCACAAGCTAGGGAGCAACCAAAATCAAAATAAGCATGCATACTAGAACTAATGAAAGAATTCAAGCTCAACTAGTACTAAACAAGATAAGAATTAAAATTAACAAAAAAATAGCTACCAAAATCAACCAACTGTCCTTAACAATTTACATAAAGATCATGCAATTTATAATCTTATAAAATATGGTACACATTTACTGATCAATTGTACAATGTATCTACTAATATCCATAAAAAAGAGGTGTAAGAATCCCCAAATTCAAACATTTTGTAATTTTATTTCCATAAAATTATTGTTTAAATTTATTGCACACATGTCATCACCAAGATTTTTTATTTGATATCCTTCAAAAGAAGGATGAAGCTACATATGTTTTCATGTAAATTTTTTATAATCATGGCTCCATGTGGACATGAATTATATTTTTTATTTCCTTAATATTTTTTGTATGCAGGGTAAACTGAACTATAGGTGTGACTAGCTACACTTGTGTACTGATGTAACAAAAAAAGTTATCATAAAAAACTCACAGGAAGTTACCCCAATGGAAAATAATTCACAAAAGGGTGATCAATGTAGCATTACAAGTTGGTATAAGATCCTAGAGGTTAGCCTAATAGATAATATATACCAATGGAGAGATGGGGCACTGGGGAAGAGAACATATTGGCAAGAGCTAGGCCAAAGGCATCAAATGAGAAAAATAAAAGAAATGAATTGATGTAACACATACTGATGATCCCTATTGACAAGACATAAACTAGAAACAAAAGGAGTTTCTGTCTTGTCAATAGCTGATGAGGCTATCGATAAGACCTACCCTGATGAATACAAAGGAAGGAGTCTATCGGCGTAGGCTTTTTTGATAAAAGTCATCAAAATAGATAAAGAAATCTGGATATGTATTTTTGAGCTCCTCTGATACTCAATGGATATATCAATAGGACATACATTGAGAGCACAAGAAAAAATAATTGGGAGGAGTCACACTAATAGGCTTATAGACACAACAATAAAAATAATCGACAAATATTTTGATGTATCTTGATGCTTGATGATACTATCAAGATGATCTATACCGATAAAGGGAAAGACAAATGTCATCAACATAACTAGAGGCATTGAAGAATGTTGTTTTAAGTCTCACTGACCCCTAATAACTACAATGGATTATGCTATACCAATATGAGATCCAAAAGGTAATTTAGATAAGGAGTGTTGATTTCACATCGATGAAAATTGGGCCAATGAGGGTCATAGGAATAGCCAATACCCATTGAGGGTCATCATGTTGGGGTTCTAAATAGGCCTTCACTCCTACAATAATCTATTTTAGAGCCCTATATTTTAAGGGCAAGGGTAAGGTAATGGGAAGGTAAGTGGGGAGAAAGTCATTTTTCTAGAAACCTTCCTACTAAGTTATTAGATCCCCATAGAATATTTTTTTGCTCCACTGTGTTTAGAGAATAAAGTGGATAGGGAAGCGCTATAGCATGGACATATTTTCAACCTTCAATCTCAGAAACCCCTAATCCCTAGTGTAGAGATATATGACATGACATGGGATAAAACATTATATTATTTTCAATTCAAATCTGAAGGATTAAGGAAATAAGCTTTGTGATGGGAACAATCAGAATTTTGTGAGTGAAGGTTTAAGAGATGCTAGAATTTTAACCTGCTGAAAAAATGGTATCGATGGAGGATGATATCGATAAAAAATTAAAAATATAAAAAATGACCTAGTTAAAAAAATCAAATTCCCAAGCTCTAGTTAAAATCTTAGCTTTTCACAAGGTGTTTTGGCTTTCTAACCAAACTTAATCTGGAAAGTAGGTAGTTATTATTTAATTATTTGATTAGTTTTTTCAAAAACATTTATAATAGGGTGGTGCCTTTTCACCTTAAAGGGGTGTGAAAAATATTCAACCACATATATATATGTGTGGTGTAAAATTTAAAGAGAGAGAAGCATTGATATTTGAATCAATATCAATCAACAATGTAAATATTTTATTTTCTATTGCACTTTCTGCAAGTGATTTATTGTACATAAGACTTTTTGAAGCATTAATATAAATCATTATTTTATGTAATTTGGAGTTGTGGATTTGATCATTCTAGATTGATAAATCCTTTGTGATTTTATCTCCAGAAGATAAAGCTTCTTTAAGACTTTGTGTTTGGAAATTATTCTCGTTATTCTACAATTTGATCATTAGGATTATTAGGAACTAGTAATTCTATCTTATTGGTCTCATTAAGCTTGGGTTAAATTAAAAAAGACTAATTCTAGTGTAACAGAATAATCAAAGACATTGAAGAGGAGCAGTTGATAGGAGAATTCAGGTGGTGTTCTCTATCTCACTTAGTCATACATAGGATTAAAGAAGGAATTGTCTCTATTACCTAATAGAAGAAAGGCATTGGTCTATCATCCTTAATTGAATTCTTTGTCTGAAAGATTACAAGTAAGAATAATTAATACATATTTAAAATAAACAAGATATCACTACATAAAAGCATTCAACATATTCTCAATACAACAATCAAAAGATAAGTTTAGTGATTTATAAATTGTAAAGGATACAATTTGATCTCCCTCAAGACCCAATTGCCATCTTGAGAGATCACCCTAATTCAAAGTACAACTACAGATTTTCTATAAAAATTCTTAAGCCCAGAGTTTGGGTTAAGGAAAAAGTATACCTGCCTTGGTCTTGTGGAGCCTAAAGTGTAGGGGAAGAGGATTATAATTGATCATTCCCACTCATTGGAAAATTCAATTGGAAAATGCAAGCATTGAGTTATGAAATCTCACAGGATTTCCAATCTATTAATTTGGAACCAATAGATTTGCAACTCTACTGGGGATTTTTAAAAAAAAATACAAATTCTAGAATCTCTGTAAAAGTACACTCTATTGGAAGGAAGCATCTAGAAGAAAATAAACAACATTTTACTTGAAAATAGGTGGAAAATATATTATTTAGAAAACATTTCAGTTAGTGACTTTACTAAGGGATAAGATCCAGAAGGAGATGAGAATTTTCCTTTTTGAAAGAAATGGAAATTTGATTTTAAAATGTATCAAATTAAATAACCGTTTCAAAGAAAAATATTTATTCCAGATGGCATCGGGCTATTAGATCTCAAGAGATTTAAATGCATCCCAAATAAGTTAGTTCGTAAGCTTTCATGACTAGTACCAAAGTTTCATGGAGAATGTGATGAATCAAAATTTCAGCATTTGGATGCATTTTATACATTCATAAAGGATTGTGATATTTTTACAGAAGATTACATGATGAAACTATTTGTCAAGAAATTAAAGGATTATGCAAGAGAATCTTATGAATTATTACCTACATAGAGAATCTCATCATGGAGGGAGTTTGAGAAATGGTTTCTTTATGTGTTCCATGATCTAGGTGAGGAGAAAGAAAACATGTGGTATGAACGAGACCAGAACTAGAATTACATTATGGAGTTAGGATCCTATATGTCTCCTTTGGATAAATTATACAAGAAAGATATAAAGATGAGTCTATAATACATATGTTCATAAGGATGTTTGAAATTTATCAGGAAATATCTTTAAATATTAAGCCTTCATTAACCAATAAAATGTATGAGTTAGGAATCTTGTGTGATCCTCGGGTGAGACTTATTCTCAAAATTATGCATGAAGATATGGTGGAAGATGATGATGACTATAGGGAGAAATGTATAGATTTGAAATAAAAACTAATGATGTATAAAGAGAAAATTTTGGACCAGTTTGAGGAAGAATCTATACACGTTGAGACTTATGTCAAAACAAATATCAATGAGTGAAATAATGAGGAAAATGATCTTATCAATACGGAAGAAATTTTAGATTTATTGGATATGGAATATCATAAACATGTTAAAAAAAGTGGTCCAACTTTTTTCTCATTCTACCAAAACAAATAGATTAATGAATCAATGCATATGTAGGAGGTATTTGGTGAAATAGAAAATGAATCTTAGGAGGATAAAACATTTTATTATGATGAAAAAAAAAAATCTGAAAAATGTCTTCAGAAAAATTTCAAATCCCTTATATGGTGAAGTACTAAAGGAACCTGGCAGAATATTTTGTGGAGATATATACATAGATAATTTTTCTACAATTTCAAATCCACTATTTGAAGAGGATGGAACATTTATAGAAAATAAGGACATAGCATCACATGACTCATATAATGTTGGGACAAAATTGTTGGCAAGTTGGCTATACTGATGTGTATGACTTAATATAGTGTTATCATTATGGCAACAAAGTCATATAGTATTTTGGAGTCAGCACACTTGATGAGAAGATAAAAAATCGGTTAAGTATTGAAGACTGAACATTGTACAAAGTTCCTACATCTCAAAGCATCAGTGCATGTGCGTACAATTGATTTATGATGTGCACCCTAGAAGTTAAGTTGGTTGGACTATATTCATGCTTAGTCTATAAGCACATGATCATATATGCAAGTATGAGAAAGATACATGTAGTTGAAGTTGCACAGCCAGTGTGTGCCAGTGAAGAACAAAGTAAGAAGCCGACTATTATCATTTTGAGTTGCGGCTATATTATAATGATGTAAAGGCTATGTGCCTATTGTAATTAGGTTGTCGACATGTATATATGTTTGACTATAAACACACTTAAGCCAATTCATTTGGAAGCATTGTATGTAATAGGTTTAAGGGCTGACCTAGTTATTTATTTTGTATGTGCATATAAATATAAGATGCACCCGTTGTAATTAGTATGGAAGTTGATAGAGAGTTGTGATAAGTAGAAGATAAGTGAGAAAAGATACTATAAGATGTATTAGAACTTTGCAAGAGGTTAAAGCATCAACACATCAAAGGAACTGATCTGAAAAGTAGTGTCATAGTGACAGTTCATCCAACAGATATAGTGTATATCTGAGATCAGAAGGTTGTAGCCTTCACCACTTGAGTAGTGAGCTCTAGGAAAGTGTGTCCACTCCCGTAACAGGGACTATTGTAAAAGAATCCTTGTTAGGAATAGTCCCAGGAGATAACTGAGAGGTGGGGGTGAATCAGTTATCTACAAGTTTCAATTCTTTATCCAATTAAGTATACTTAAACATAAAGCATAAACACAATGAAAGAACACTTGAACACAACACAATATTTTGGCTATGGGGAAACCCAAATAGGTAAAAACCATGGTGGGAATTGACACCCACTAATATTCTGCACTAGTGTATTATGATCCTTGTTAGAAGATCCTTAACCCTGTTAGGAGTTTCTTTACAATATATTTAGTATAGTAGACCTGGTCAAGGGTCAAACCCTGTTAGAAGTCTTTTATAATTTTCCTTGTTAGGGGAGAGGATACACTATTTGAGAGCTCACTGCTCAAAGGAGAAAAGGCTACAACCTTCTGAATAATAGATACACACTATATCTGGATCTTGGTGAACTGCACTTTGACCTGCTATCTAGATCAGTTCCAATGTATAGCACAAATACTTTACTTGGTCACATAGACCTTCTTATGATGGCTCAACACTTCACACACTCTGCTCTGCTTAATCAACCATGAACCACACTCAAGTAATCACAAATGACTGCCTATAAATATCTTTCCTCTAAATGATATAATCAAGTTGGCTTGTTAGAACCACCTTGAAATCATATTAGAGAAACCATAACAAACTTTTATAAATATTTTGTCAGCTCTACTATGCATGCAACATAATTTGGGACTTGTCTAATAAGATAATTGTAAAAGTACGCTACACACTATCAACTCTACCAAAACAACTGTATCTTTCTCCTCAAACTGAATTACTTCATGTGCTCTTAACCGAACATCAATAATTATTCTCTAAGTTTAACTCCAAGGGCGTATACCCCAAAGATAGGTGCAACTCTAGAACCAATAAAATCTATGTCGACTCTCCTAAACAAATAGAGTAAACTGCTATTGGTGAATAGTGACTTCATAACTTCACTTCTACTAAATATCAGACTATGCGTCCATAACTAAAACATCACTAACATGTCTTCAACATATATCCAAGCACACAAGACTCCATGATAACTGTACAAACAACCATATATATAACACTGCTAACACCAATTTCTATATAACTATCTGTACTAACAGTTAACCTCTGCAACCATGATATCATGCTGATATCATGTCCATGCTACATATACTAAAGGCTTACTGTATAAGACTTCCACGCATTCTACTTTCCATATGTTGTCATTAATGACAAACATACAGTCAGTACTGGCCTGCTAGCAAATCTCCAACAATCTCCCCCTTTGACATTGATGGAAACATGTGGAATGAAAAACCACCACCAACTCAAGAGAGCATTCCTTTTATAACATTCTCCATTTCCTCATCAAAACTCCCCCAAAGATGAATCCTCCATCTACTGCAATATTTTTCAATATTCTCCATTTCCTCAACTGTACTACTTTCATAACTGTATACTACTCCCCCTTAGTATATTACTCCTCCTTTTGCTTCTTTTTTTCATGACTTTGTATATTGCTCCCCATTTGACATCAATGGAAAAGGGTGCCATTCATTTTAAGTACCGGTACTACTCCTGAGGTAGAGTAGTCAACCTTCCATCAGTCCCAGAGGACTGATGCCTTTCCTTCTTTCTTTTAAGAAGAATCAGGGAAGGGAATTACTCCCAACTTCTCCCTGAGATACTCAAAAGTATCCTTAGGTAAGGGCTTTGTGAATATATCTACCAACTGATCTTTGGTACTCACATAGTCTAGCTTGACTTCTTTCTCTGCCACTTTCTCTCTTAGGAAGTGATACTTGATCTTAATGTGCTTTGTCTTTGCATGCATCATAGGTTCTTCGACATATTGATAGTGCTAGTGTTATCACAGTGAATAACAATAGGATAATCAATCTGAATTCCAAAATCCTTTATCATCAGCTTGATCCAAACAATTGTAGAACAATTCAAGGCTGCTGCTGTAATACCCCAAAATTGGCACCTATTTAATTTCATCAATTTTGGTGCATTATCTCAATTTTACATCACCAAAGTCCTAGTTCCCTAGGCAATTTTCTCCCTCATACCTGACTTAACTTGACTTGATGTCAATTGCAAAGACCATTAATTGCAATAATCAAACACTAAAGTTAATTCCTAAGTCTCTTTGACTTTATTAGCTAAATTATCTCTATGATACATTAATTTAATTGTAAAGTCCTAAGTGCTTTATAATTAAATTAAAATCTACCCTCTTTAGCTAATTACACATAAAAAAGGAATTAATAATTACTTGATATTCGAATGGACACACTTTTTTTGAATTGATAATTCAAAACATTCGAAAGGTCACCTGTGTGGCATTTTCCATTCTTTTTATTAAGTAATTATTGCATTTTTGTCTCAATGTGGGAATGAAGGGTTAGGAGTTTCGAATCAAGAAACTCTTCCTCCTCCTCTTGGCTCTTCTATTTATTTGGGCTCTTTTTCTTCATTAGGGAGGGCAATTTTTGAGAGCATCCTTACTATAGCATTTTTTAGTCTCATATCTCATTATTTTCAAAGCTCTTTTATTGCATTATCTAGTTTAATTTCTCATATTAGTGTAATGGCATTTCACATTTAAATTAAATTTGCTTACTTGTTCTTAGTCTAATATCATCTTTATTTCAAAATCAAATAAAAATCTGCATTTCATATTTCTTTCAAAGTTTTCTAGATTAATTGCATTCATTCTTAGCTTAGTTTCATTTTGCTCATATTTTCTTTCAAATCCTCCATTGTTGAATTGGTCTCCCGGCTGTTGGCTCTCGTTCTGAGAGTATTCAAACACCCCATTCACATAGGAGGCAACAGGTCGCCTCACCATGGAATTTGGATTGAGTTCTTCATACTCTCTCTCGAATTCAATCAAGTAAATAATGACCATGTTGTGTTGTGACCGTGGGGCAGAAAAGATCAATTTCTGGCCTCATTCTTGATTGGTTTTTCAACTTTAGTGTTGGTTTCATGCCTTGTACGGCCATTTACAGCTTGAAAAACTTTTAATATAGTAATTAATGGATAGAATGATGAATCCTCTTTCTCATGCTTTTGGTTTGGTTCATTTTTATAAAGAAATGAATAAGTTATGATCATTTTGGTGAAAGTGGGTATTTGCAGATTTGAGATTCTCTGAATACAATCAGATTGAAATGTCTGGTATGGATAAATTATGAAGAATCAGGATCTATAATAATATTCATTGGAAAGATACGTGAATTAGCTTTCATTTTATTTTGGTTTGAATTATTTTTATGCAGATTTGTGAAAGTTATGGGCATTTGAGTGAAAACTAGTTTTTAACAATCTGCATTGGAGTTGCAGGTAATGATTTATTCTTAGAAAATGATTTATGAATGGGAAAAATAAATGGCTTACATATTTGGAAACTAGATTAATTAATAGTTATTTTTAATTTAGTTTGGTTTCATTTTGATTTTTTTTGAGAAAGATATGTGACTCCCTAGGCAGGGCCTGTTGTTTTAAATCTGATTTATGACAGAACAATTGCAGTTTGAAAACATTATTGGTTGAGGAACCAAATGGAATCATAAGACCTTATAATTTTGGGAAATGGTAGTTCTTGATGTTACCTAAAAACTTAATTCTTTTCAGAAATTTTAATATTGTGATTTTATGGGTCAAATAAATCAATCTTTAAAGACTGTCTTGAAGACAGCAATGTTACATATCTTACAGTTTGCCATTGATTTGTCTTGATTCTATACTTTCGGATGTGTGCTAAATGCTGGATTGCAAATATTTGGACCTAAGGTGAGTTCTTAAAATCTTTATAACACTTGGTTTGGGCATAAAATTAATCTCTCATGTGTTTGGCTTGAGTGTTTACATGCTTTCATAGAACACATTTCAATTGATGCTCTTAATGAGAAATGAATGAACATAGATTTTCTTTCATACAAGTTTGTGTTTAAGTGCATGCTTGTCTTTTACACCTTAAGTAATTCTTGGTTTCAAATATCAAAATATCTCAGTGAGTAATTGAGGGCATGGATTCATTCCTTGTTTACATGAAGAGTTAAATGCACCACTTTGTGGACTCACTTCATGTTTACTTGGAAAGTTAAATATTCCATGATTCAAACCCTCTTGCACTTATGAGTAGTATTGATTAGCAGTGTTAGATTACTTGTGATTGATCTAGATTGCTATCTTGGGTTATTGGACTCGCTAATCCACCGGCCCCTCATTTTCGCCCTGTGGTTGCAATCCCAGTGCCACATTAAAGGGGAGGGGTCTACAGGAAAGAAGCGTTAATTGTTCCACTTGGCAACCCTTTTGTGCTTTTTGGAACTCACTTGTTTTCTAGGGTGTGGACTCACTTTGAGTTTGTGTGAGGAGTTAAATGCACCACTTTGTGGACTCACCTCACATTTACTTGAAGGGTTAAATGCACCACCTTTAGTGCTTTTCAATACTTTTTGATAGAGAATTACTTACTTTTCATTTTTTTAGAAGGCCTGCTTGGGGATTTCATCACCTCAAGGGATGACCTTAACTCCCGTGTTCCGGCGGAGTATAAATATCGGGAGGTGAATCCAAAGACACCTCTCTTGGGAATGAGTTAGATTTCACTCTTGGCTAAGCCTCAAAGAACTTTATACCTTTGAGAAGTGAAGGAGGAGATTTGGGTTACCGTCTCCCCCCGGCTGTGTGATTTCTAATTCTTCTCATCTACGAATTTGTGCCTCACATACCTTGCGTATATCGAGGAATCCCTTTAGAAAAGCCATGTATATCCTTGTAGACAACTTGCTAGGATGTTGTTGTGTTCTAAGTGCCTGCTAAAACATTTTCAAGAACATACACAAGTAGAGTCCTTAGGGAGTAGAAATACTAGGTCACTATTCATGTTCATGCGCAAGGTTGCTTTGTCCCTTGCCCATTGCTTGAAGACTGTTTGATTGAACTCCTTGATTGCTGTCTTATGTGCTTGATCAATGACATAAATCTGATCTACCTTTTTGTCTGTGATCTATTTTTCTATTTTCCTGTCGTTCACCGTCAGAAACTAGTTGTCCTGAGTTAGGAATCGATCAATCTTTGCTTTGACTCATATTGTCTCTCATTAGTCTACCTTATCTCATTGTGCTCTTGTACCTTGTGTTGCGATTGTCTTATCTCAGCTGTTCTAGCCATCTCTTTTTGACAATTCATACCAGGTTCATCTTGCATCTTGGCTGTTCTAGCCATTTATCTCCTTTTCGTTATCTTAGAGACAGAGTCTAGCTTTATCCCGAATCTTTGCTCGTTACATCTTTGTCTATGACTGTCACGACTCGAAGTGGCAAGACTTATCCCATTCAGAATACTGATCAAGATCAAAGTGAACCTCATAATCAAGACATAGGTCATCCCAAATCTATTGCAAAATCTAAACTTCGTGAGGAATCCTCACATTCTCCGTCATTCCAAAAGTATTACAATCCATTGTTTCAGATATAGTCTGACTTACTATTTCAAGAGTATTATAACCCATTATTTCAAGACCAGCAAGACTCTAAAAGGTCACTTTCTAAAATTAAACCTATTGATCCTTTTGAACCTATCAACTCTTTCACGATCTCTCATAATACTACCAACAAGATGGGAGATCCAAAACCTTCAAAGTTGGTTTTCAATCTCAGCTCTAACATGCCAAAACCCTCAAAGTCTATCTTTAATCTTAGCTCTAGCATGCAAACAGTCAATGCCACTGAGAAGGCTACAACAGAAGCTCAACCGCCTTCCAGATTTGTTAGAAACAAACCTTGGATCCCTCACTGTGACATGATCATTTCTCCAGGGAGCAAGGATACTCCTAAACCCAAAACTCCCTTTGTCTTGCGAGGCCCTGCACCTCCCTCTTATAACTACACAAAATCTCCAGCTTGTGCGAACGCTATCCCTCGATCTCGTGCAAAGATTGTTCTCAAAGGTCCCGAACCTTCGAGATCCAGACCAAAACTATCTATGGATAAAGCCCTCGCTGAGGTGAACGTCCCCAAAGATCTTGATCTCAACCAGTTTCAATCTATGGTGGGTCATTTAACTTCGCCTCACTATTTGTGCTTTTCCAAAGAAGATGATCATTCCTTAAGCCATCCGCATGATGCTCCCCTGCACACTGAAGTTATGGAAGGTCCCGAGCATATCCCCCGCGTCTTCATTGAAAATAGTGCTAGCCTAAATACTTGCTCTGCTAAGATGCTTACTCAAACGACAGATAGCTTTGTTCCCACCAATAGAGAATCCACTGAGTTCTATGAGGCCAAGCTAAAAGAAATAGAAAAGACCTTAAAGATCAAAGATATTGGCATGGGGGAATATCAGATTGAGTCCGTCTTGTCATTGACAACTCTCCCTCCATCTCCACATTCCTATGAGGAACCTTTTGAAGATGGATTTGGTATTAGCTATTAGAGCTATGAGCTTGACCAACCTAGCTACAGCTTTCACTCGTGCAAGGATTCAGATAATGAAGAAACACAGATTCAGCATATGACATATGAAAGACCTTTGAATGATCAAAATTCTGATTCAGACTACCAGAAAGAGTCTTATCTACCTTCTCAAGTGCTTCAAGAACATGATCTTGGTCCTCACCAGGAGGATTTTATACACTCTACTGAACAGATTTCTACTACTGCAGCTACTACTGAATATGTCACTGCCTCTAATGGCACACATACTGATTGGGAGCAACTGTTGGATGCTTCCCTTATCTTTGGTATGCCTCAAGGTATGCCTATTCTAGATTGTGCTACCACTTCTACTGTTGAACAAAATCCTACTACTGCTGATTCCAATGATACACATACTGATTGGGAGCAACTGTTGGATGCTTCCCTCCTCTTGGGTATGCCTCAAGGTATGCCTATTCCAGATTACTCTGCTGCTTCTACTACTGAACAAGATCCTGCTGTTGAAGAAATGTTTCCTTTGACAGATGATAGTGATGAAGAAAGTCTGCCTCTGACTATGTCTCTAGCTGAATCGGACTCCATATCAGATGCTACTACAGAAATACCAGTTGATGCTATGAACTTATATGCTAGTCTTAACAACTTAGAAAGAGGAGAAAGTTATGATCCTCCAGATCAAGCTATTGATGATGATCCTTTCCATCCTCCTATGGAGATCATTCCTATGGCTCCTAGGCCATCTACTCCAAGCTATACTCCTACTGCTCCAACAAATCATGGGTATGTAAGACCCCATTTTGTTACAGCTTCATGGAATATTGGTAGATCCAAAATTGAAATGGTTCCTATTCGTGCACTCTTACCACCTGAAAGGGGACCTGACTCTTGGAATAGACCATCTTGGTTAGGCTCACATAATATTCCTCCAAACTTATCTGACTCTTCTAGGATGACTCATAATCGACAATGCTCTATGGAAGATTACTTTCTTGATCTACCTGATGCATTCATGAATGATGAGGATGATACTGATATATTTGCACTTGAGCCCATCCCATTGACTTCTCTTCCCCCTTCATCTCCCAGAAAAGTGGCTCATCCACTTCCATTTCCACCTCTCCACCTGAACCTGTCATATAAGCCTTTTTCATCCACAATTCCTGAGTCTTTTGGAAGTAACTTGGATGTACAACATAAAAATAAAAATAATGAGAATCCACTTATATCTTAAGGTCACCATGTCCCATCTAATCGACATGTGACTACGAAGAAAGAAAAGAAACAAAGGTGTTCAAAAGACCGCAAAGGTCCTCAAAAAGAAGAAGACAATCAAAAGCCAGAAAATAAAATAAAAAATGGATCTCAAAATCCATTCTATAGGCATTGTCATCAAAAGCACCTCAAAGTAAAGAAGAAAAAATTCAAAAGCTATGTGGATTCCAAAGAAAGAAAAAATCAAAGTTGTCATTCAAGCTTCCAAAATTCTCATGCTTCCCTCCATTCCATCACCCTTGCCTCTCATACTTTATCCTCTTCACTCCATCTTGCCTTGTCCCAAAGTGCATATCAGCATCTCCTCATTGCTAATGACATGACTAAGAGAAATCTAGAACGTACTCTCCCTAAGCGTTTAGAGCGTGGGAAATCCGACAAAGAGTTAAGGTGTGTCCATGAGGATATTTGTGGGTCTCACTTAAGTGATCTTTCCTTGACTATGGATCTCTTGACTGTTGGACACTACTGGTTGGCTCTCCTGTTACTGCTACAACATCTGGTTTTGATTCTGCAACTTCTCAGCTGGCTATTGCTACAAATGACTGCGTTCTCAGAGATTCCTACTAAAGGAGAGAAACTCAAAGAGCCCATCAATGCTCTTCATCTAAGAAGTTCTACAACTAACATTCTCTATGTGCTCATGTACATACTTATTGGTCCTAAAAAAATCCTAAAAATTGATATATTGCAAAAAATCCTAAAAATTGCAAAATGTCCTGGCAAACAGGCGCTTTGATGTATCTATTATCCTGGTGAAAACCTGGTAAACAGGCGCCTTGATAATACCAAAAAAAATAGAAAATGTGAAAAATACAAAAAAAATGAAAAGATCAAAAATACAAAAAAAAATGAAAAGATCAAAAATACAAAAAAAAAATGAGATATTCAAAAAATACAAAAAAAGCAAAAAAAGAGAAAAGTACAAAAAAATTGAAAAAGAGAAAAATGTGCCATTGATGAAAACCTGGTAAACAGGCGTCATGGTAGCAAAAATAGAATCTCTGCCAAGATGGTGAAAACCTGGTAAACAGGCGCCTCTTGTTTTCCTGAAGTAACATCTCATCTCAGCGTAGCTTGGCTCTTAGTTTCCTGCTTTAGTTTCCTTCCTTTCCTGCTTTAGTTTGTTTTCCTGCTTTCCTGCTTTAGTTTGTTTCCTGCTTTGGTTTGCTAGCTCATGCGCTTGTCCTTGAGTTTTCCTCGACTCTTCATAGATTGGAACTGGTTCACACTTGGGGGCACCTGCCTGGTCTAGGAGGCATTGTCCTATCACTTTCGGAAACTCTTTTGAGCATTGGTCGCCAGTGGTTCCCACTATGCCTGCCTGCGGATACCTAGCTTTCGTTCGATCTCTCTTCTTCGGGATTTCTCCCTTGTATCAATCACCAGTGATTCTCATTACGTCTGCCTACTATCATTATCTCATTGAGACTTCGAGCGTTATCTTTCCAAATCGACTTCAATCCGCTTGAACACGAGCTTAAACTGAAACTAAAACTAAATGTGTGTTTCTTTGAGGCATGTTGAGCTTTGTTTTCTTTGAGTGTTTGTTTGTTTGCTTTCTTTGCTTTCTGCTTGTTGGTTTAGTTCCAATGATCCAAAGAATTCATTTAAGAGGGGTGTCCGTCTGTAAGAGCCTCTATCTCATATTGGATGGCCATGCGTACCTCGACTCCTTTTATATGGATGCTTTGGTGAGGTTGGTTCTTCTCCTTGTCTTTTGAGTGACTTCTTTCTGCTACTGATGAAATTGCTAACGCTCATCTTGCTAAGTGAACGTAGGGGTCACTGTGAGCACTCTTTGGCAAAAGAAAGATCTCCTGCGTGCTTGGTGTGTTTGTTTGCAAGAGACATTCAGGTCATTCTAGCATTTATGCTTTAATGCTTATGTTAACTTGCTAGATTAAAAGGAATAGGTGTTCAGGTCATTCTAGCTTCTTGTGCCTTAATGCTTACACCTCATTCCGACAAATTTAAGACTTATGTCATATTCATATTCTCATGTTGGGGAGAATTGTATGGCATCTTGCGATTGTCCCGTGCTTAAACGAGCTCAATGATGATAAATACGATGAGTCCAACAGCCGAGTTCGGAGGATTGCATTTGTTCATCCTAGGGCTGCATTTAGACTTGCATCTTTCATTCTAGGCTTGCATTTGGAGCGCTTTCTTGTTGCTCTCTTGATTGCTTTCTTCTGGATCTGCTCATCAAAGGTTCTCATCTTTTGTCCTAGTCTCATCTTGGCTGCATCCTTTTTCGAGATCGAAATCGAAATCTGACATCTCTAAGTGGCTCGAAATCACGTTTTAAATATTGGACTCCTTTTGGATCGGATGCTTGTGCAGTCAGCCTTCTGGTGTCATCTTCCTACCAGATCCTCATCTTTGCATCATGTTCTCAAATCTTTGCTTCTCTTCATCAAGTCAACCCTAGTCAAAATTTGGTCAACTATGGTCAAACTTGGTCAACAGGACCTCTGCTTTGCTCCGTTTCACTTCTATAGCTTCGCGAATCTAGTCTAATTGCTTTTGCTCTGCAATCTCTTGTTGTTTATCATCCTTCTGACATGTCATCTTTCAATTTCGCTCCCGAGGGGGCAGGATGATTACATCATTTGAATCTTGTCGAATCTATTCTTGAATCAGTCTGATTTGAATCATCAGTCCTCATTGCTAGGGGCATCTTCACACCTCGCATCTTGTTATCTGGAAATCTATCTCTTAGGTATCTGAGCAATCTAACTCAGATCCTCGAGGATCATTCTTCGTTCTGGAGATGGTTCTTGAAATCTTTTGGGTATTGGGGCAATCTAACCCTAATTCCTGGGAGTCAAGCTTCGTTCTGGAGATGACTCTCAAAATCTCTTTTAGACCGTTATCTGGGCAATCTAACCTGGGTCTCGGAGGACTAAGCTTCGTATTGGGGCAATCTAACCCTGATTCGGAGATAGTCCTAAATCTGCATCTTCATCAATTGGTATTGGGGCAATCTAACCCTGATTCTGGTTCTCTTCTAAGATCGTTGTCTTCGCAATCTAACTTAGACTTCGAAAAATTTATGCTTTGATCTGCTTTCATCTGTCACTTCAGACTATTCTTTGAATCAACGCGCTGTTCGCACATCAATTCAAAGAGGGGCAAATGTAATACCCCAAAATTGGCACCTATTTAATTTCATCAATTTTGGTGCATTATCTCGATTTTACATCACCAAAGTCCTAGTTCCCTAGGCAATTTTCTCCCTCATACCTGACTTAACTTGACTTGATGTCAATTGCAAAGACCATTAATTGCAATAATCAAACACTAAAGTTAATTCCTAAGTCTCTTTGACTTTATTAGCTAAATTATCTCTATGATACATTAATTTAATTGTAAAGTCCTAAGTGCTTTATAATTAAATTAAAATCTACCCTCTTTAGCTAATTACACATAAAAAAGGAATTAATAATTACTTGATATTCGAATGGACACACTTTTTTTGAATTGATAATTCAAAATATTCGAAAGGTCACCTGTGTGGCATTTTCCATTCTTTTTATTAAGTAATTCTTGCATTTTTGTCTCAATGTGGGAATGAAGGGTCAGGAGTTTCGAATCAAGAAACTCTTCCTCCTCCTCTTGGCTCTTCTATTTATTTGGGCTCTTTTTCTTCATTAGGGAGGGCAATTTTTGAGAGCATCCTTACTATAGCATTTTTTAGTCTCATATCTCATTATTTTCAAAGCTCTTTTATTGCATTATCTAGTTTAATTTCTCATATTAGTGTAATGGCATTTCACATTTAGATTAAATTTGCTTACTTGTTCTTAGTCTAATATCATCTTTATTTCAAAATCAAATAAAAATCTGCATTTCATATTTCTTTCAAAGTTTTCTAGATTAATTGCATTCATTCTTAGCTTAGTTTCATTTTGCTCATATTTTCTTTCAAATCCTCCATTGTTGAATTGGTCTCCCGGCTGCTGGCTCTCGTTCTGAGAGTATTCAAACACCCCATTCACATAGGAGGCAACAAGTCACCTCACCATGGAATTTGGATTGAGTTCTTCATACTCTCTCTCGAATTCTATCAAGTAAATAATGACCATGTTGTGTTGTGCCTGATTTAGAGGTCACATTTAGTCACATACAGCTGCAACATACTCCACTTTTGTTTTTGACAAAGAAATACAATTTTGTTTCTTGCTTGTCCAAGTGACAAATCTATCACCAAGAAACACTACTCCACCTGATGTACTCTTTCTGTCATCAACACATCCTGGCCAATCTACATTAGTGTACACATGAAGCTCAACATTTGCTAAATTAGGATACCATAGACCATAATCTATAGTGCCCTGCAAGTATCTGAATATTCTCTTTACTTCCATGAGGTGACTTTGCTTAGGTTCTATTGCAAATCTTCCAACTATGCCAACTGCATTAGAAATATCAGGTCTAGTTTGAGTAAGATATATGATTTTACCAATCATAGACTTGTACAAAGTTGTATCCACTGCTAGTGAGTGATATTCTTTTGTAAGCTTGCATCCAGTGATCATAGGGGTTCCTACTGGCTTGCAATCATCCATCTTTAATTTCTTCAGTATCTCTTTCACATACTTGGACTGATTAATGAAAATTCCTTTTTTTGGCTGCTACACATTTAGTCCCAAAAAGTATTTCATAGGACCAATCATACTCATCTCAAATTCATTCTACATTTCTTTGGCAAATTCTGCACTTAGTTTGTCATTACCTCCAAAGATAGTGTCATCAACAAATATAGCTACAAGTAGTAGACCTTCAAATGTCTCTCTAATGAATAGATTACAATCTGCTACTCCTTTATTGAATCCAATCTTTATTAGACATCCATCTAGTCTCTCATACCATGCTCTAGGGGCCTGCTTAAGTCCATAGAGGGCCTTCTTCAATCTGCATACCATATCAAGTCTTTTTGATAAGGTGAATCCTTCTAGCTGCTCAATGTATACTTCTTTCAAATCTCCATTTAGGAATGTTGACTTGACATCCATTTGATATACTTTGAAGTTTTTTACTATAGCATAAGCTAGAAACAACTTAATAGCTTCTAATCTTCTCACAAGTGCAAATGTGTCTCAATAATCAATGCCTTCTCTTTGTGCATATCCCTTACATACTAACCTTGCTTTATTTCTTACTACTATACCATCTTCATTCATCTTGTTTTTGAATATCCACTTTGTTCCAATCACATTCTTATCACTAGGTCTTGGGACTAGTTCCCAAGTGTCATTCTTAATAATCTGATCAAGCTCTTCTTTCATAGCATCATGCCAATCTGAATCATTACATGCATCTTCAACACTTAAAGGTTTAATCTAAGATAGTAAACATACCGCTTCACTGCTAGCTGAGTTCTATGCTTGTGATCTCATCAATACTATAAAACATTTCCTCAATAACTGTCTCACTAGTGGAGGGTCTGGGTGCTTCTTCAATCATGGGTGAGTAATCATGATATCTTTCTTGAACCATAAAATTTTCATCAATCTTTACATGAGCACTTTCATTGATCTTTTTCAATCTTAATTTGAAACATCTATTAGCTTTACTTTTAGTAGAGTAACCAAGGAAAATACCTTC
Organism: Chamaecyparis obtusa; assembly: GCA_027943335.1. NCBI lineage: Eukaryota > Viridiplantae > Streptophyta > Pinopsida > Cupressales > Cupressaceae > Chamaecyparis > Chamaecyparis obtusa. The sequence continues at coordinate 1,794,517 of BSBK01001059.1, forward strand.
ATCACTTCTTGCATCAAACTTGCCTACTGCTTCATCCCTCTTGATGTGGCACTTGCTTCCAAAGATTCTGAAGTATTTTACTATGGGAACATTACCAAACCATAGCTCATATGGTGTTTTGTTAGCGCTAGGCCTCAATTGAATTCTATTGATGGTGTAAACTATTGTATTGACCGCATCTCTCCAATAGGTGTGTGCAACTTTTCCTTCAATCATGATGGTGTGCACTGTATCAAGAATGATCTTATTCCTTCTATCTACAATTCCATTCTACTAAGGGTTTCTAGGTGCACTTAACTATCTTTTTATGCCATGTTCTTCATAGTACTCATAGAATTTGCCAGAGCTGAATTCTCCTCCTCTATCTAATCTCAAACATTTTATCTTTAGTCCAGATTCATTCTCAACCTTGGCTTTGAATATTTTGAACTTCTCAATGCTTCTGACTTATCTTTGAAGAGTGCAACCCACATCATCCTAGTATAATCATCAACAAACAAAATGAAATACCTTTCACCATAGTATGATCTTGTTTAAGTTAGACCACATAGGTCTGTATGAATCAGATCCAACTTGTTCTCTGCTGAATTTTGCTTTCTCTTGAATGAATTTCTCACATGCTTCCCCATCACACATTTCCTGCATATAGTATCAACTGGTTTTTCTATGCTAGGTAGATCTCTTATTGCCTTTAGATTACTTATCTTTACTATGTTATCAAAATTGATATGACATAGTCTTTTGTGCCACAACCAACTGTCATCAACTTTAGCAACAAAACAACTTGCTTCTAAATTGAGTTGAAAAATATTACCTCTTTTCTTTGAGCCTGATGCAATCATAACACCATCCTTGTTGTTAATGATGCATTTTTCATCTTTGAACTCCAACTGATAACCTTTTCCAAGTATCTGTCCAACACTAAGAAGGTTATGTTTCAAACCATCTACATAGAGAACATCATCAATACTATTCTTTCCATCCAAGGTGATGGCTCCTCTACCAACTATGGGTTTAGGAGTGTTATCTCTGAATCTAACCATACCACCATTGTATTTGTCCAAATGAACAAATATTTCTTTATCACCTATCATGTGATGTGAACAACCACTATTTATAATCCAGTTTGTCCTTATATCAGCTTGTGAAATCAATGCTAGCTCTTGATTCTCTTTCTTATCTTCATGAACTATCTTATTATTCATTTTGTCTATAATAGAAATGAATCCAATTTCTTCTTCACCTGATTCATCATCTAAAATTCTCACCTGATTCATCATCTGAAATTCCATCTCTGGCATAGTGGCATTCCTTAGAGTACTTAGGCTTGTAATCCTTTCTGAACTTTATAGCTCTAGTAGGACACTTAGATGCAAAGTGACCAATCTTATTACATGAAAATAACTTAAATGGTATTTGACCTTCATATTTTCCTTTTCCTTTATTTTCTCTTTTGGAAATCATAGCAATATAATCATCTAAAGTTTTCTCTTCATCATCATCATCAAAATTACTAGAAGTGTTTGCAGATTTCTTACCATGAACTGTTGCTTTGAAGGTTGTCTCACTTTTGGTTCTGTCTTCAATATTGAAATCTCAAAAGCTAAGATTTTTCTAATCAAGGTCTCTCTCTTGAAATTAGATGTAAGCTGCATGGTCTCATCAAGGATGTTGATCTTTCTTTCATATTCTGGAGTGAGAGCAGTCATTAACTTGTCCATAATGTCCTCTTCTAAAATCTCTCCACTATTATTTTTGATACCAGCAACTACTTCATTAATCCTCTGATTGTAAGCTCTGATATTTTCTTCAGCCAGCATCTCTAATGCATTATATCTTTTCTTCCATGTCTTTTTATGCACATCCTTTTCTTGTTTGTCTCCTTCAAATATGTCTTCTAGGTGCTTCCATATTTTGTGGGCTGTATCTACCTTTTTAATTTTTTAAAACTCACCATCAGATAGGGCACTGATAAGGGCTTCTTTAGCTATAGCATTCTGATGAAACAATTCCTTTTTCCTATCAGTAGCATCATACTTCACAAGGTCTTCTAAGGTAGGAATCTTGGCTTCTTTGATAGTTACATCAAAAACTTCAAAAGCAATGCACCGCAAATGGGTCACCATCTTGTTCTTCCAATCAAAATAATTCTCTCCATCGAACTTAGGACTTTCTTTCCTGAAGTATGCCATCTAATCAATCTTAAGCTTTTAAACTTTCTCTCTGAGGCACTTGGCTCTGATACCAATTGTTGGGAATAGTCCCAAGAGATAACTGAGAGGGCGGGGGGGGGGGGGGGGGGGGTGAATCAATTATCTGTTGGAAATATTCAAGACTATCTAGGTTACTGAGAGGGGAGGGGTGAATCAGTAATTTCAAAACTTTTAATAAATTCAGATCTTAACCATATTTCAGATAACATTAGATTGATAATCTGACTGCATGCATGAGTAACAGAAAGAATAAAACATTCACAACACTTTGAACATGGAGATTTGGTGACCCAAAAACCTTCCAAATAGAAAGTAAAATTGGGGTGGGGATGATACCCATAAAACTTCAATACTGTAGTATAAAGTTTTCCGGTTAAGGCTTACAATGATCACTTCTGATGATTTGCCCTATTAGGAGCAATAAGGACTACTAGGTCCACCTTGTTAGAGGATTTACAAACATACAATAAAGTATGCACTCGGTTAAGAGATTTTACAAAGACTGTTAAGTCTACCCGGTTAAAGGATTTTAAGCTGATTCACCTCTTAGGATGAAATAGTAGATCTCTTACTTGCAACTGTACTTGCTAATTGAGATTCTCTGATGTACTGATCACCTTCTGTGATGGATAGATCTTTTTTACTTCTTATACTACTGTAGCCCTTTGTAATTCACTTATCTTTGCCTTTCTCTCTTTTTCATACTTCGCTACTTCACACCTTGGATATGATACAAACCATTGTTTATATATCAATCCAAAACAATTACAAAATAATTACAAAGTCAGCTCTTAAACGAGCTAACACAAATATTACTGAGTCGGCCCAAATATAGTTACTCGATTACTGCAAACTAACTCGGTGACTTTCTGATACTCGGCATCCACTGTGTTACTCGGCATCGTCATGCTCTCGGTAGAAGTGGAGGCTCGGTCCATACTAACCACTCGGTTGTAGTTTCAAACTTGGTCTATACTGGAGACTCGGTAGATATAGCATCACTCGGTAGAAACTGAATTCCCTATTTACCATGCTAGCACTCAGTAAACACTACTCATTTCATCACTCGGTAATGATAACTTGGTAAGCACTGTGACTCTCAGTTTGTTCGATAAACACTATTTTGTCTTCTCGGTAAACACTGTCCTGTCTGCTCAGTAAACACATAGAGTCTGAATAAGTGTTGTCACTAATGAAAAACATACGTAATGCCAACAATCTCCCCCTTTGGCATTAGTGACAAAACACTTATTACCCAAAACTTATATACACAATCATGCTGATACTAGTTTTGATTTTTCAAAAAAATTATCTTTGTCATACTGCTGTATATACATTTCATGTCTCCCTCATACAGTATATATACAAATATCTTATTTCACCTCATACTCATATTTCCTTTTCTCTCATATACTTTCTCCCCCTTTCATATCTCATATATCTTATATACTTTCTCCCCCTTTTTGACAATAATGCCAAAGGTGTATATACAAATATTTTACACGGAGATACCAAAATGTGAGAGAAAATCAGAATGTACCTTTCCAATTAGTGCTAGAGTTCTATCCCAATTCTCTTGTAGAATCTTGCATGTATGGAGTGCAACTTGGACTTTTGCAGAGAGTTCAATCATGTGATCTGCAATTGAAAACTGATTGTCATGGATCAATGTTTTTGAGTATGCAATATGCTTCTACATTGTATCCATGATGGGAAGGATTATGTCTTGAATATTTATTAATGTTGATTTGATCCTTGCATCTTCTTTCAATAACTCTGACTTCTTATCAGATAGGAATCTGACTGTCATATGATGTGCAGAGCTTAAACTAGGTTCAAGTTGCAAATTATGTGCACTGATCTTCAGATCCTCATCAATCTTATTTATTTTGTCTTTAATCTCCTTTGAGAAGTCGGCAACATTACATACTTTGATAAAAAATGATGTTACCTTGGAATAGGAGGACTCAATGCTAGTCAAAACTAAAGATAACCCTACCTGATTGATAGCTATTTGCTGAGCAATGTGCTCAAGCACTTTATTTTCAAACTTCTTCTCAGCCTTCTCAAGAAACTTATCTGATCTAGAGGAATCCTCATTGAACTTTTTTACTACCTCTGCTAACTACAACAAAATGTGTTGAGAGGAATCAACTTCAACACCTATTGTTTCTGCCAAAATGTTCTTGGCATCCTCAATGATCTTATATTCCTTATCTCTTTCTTCTTTTAGTTTCTTCTGCTTTGCTTTCTTTTGGAGGAGTTCACCAATTGTTTGCATTTGGTTTGCTATGAGGTTTGCAAAATCTAATTGGGGAATTTGTATCTCCTCATCTAAATCTATATCTTCTACTACACTCTTACTCAAAAATTTTGTACTCGGTTGAGTCTTTATACTTATCGCCTTTGTAGTAGAAATTATTGTAGACATAGTAGGACTTGTAGTGAAAACTGATAAACTTCTGACTGATGGGATGCTAACTTGAATACTTGATAAATAAAAAATTGAAGTATTTAGAACTGTAGAATCTGAAGTACTTACTGCTGAAAAACTCAAAATTGAAGAAGGTACTGAAGACTACAACTCGGTGGAAGGAGGCTGAAGCTCGGTGGATGAAGTGGTAGCCACTTCTGTCATTGATACATTGAGTTGTGCTAGTGATGATTGGACATTTGATGTATTTGAGGGAGTTGTCACAATCACACTTAAAGTTTTCTCCAGGCTAGATGTAGTAATTTTTACTAGAGAGTGAGGAAGTGAGGCAATCACCTTTGTAGCTATTCGAACTGGATCATCTTCCTCAACATTCTTCTTAGCTTCCTCGGTAACTTCTTCCTCTGCTTTTTCTACCTCAACATTATCAATTTGAACTACTTCTTCTTCTTCTTCTTCATCACTATCATCTTCAATATCTTTTATTATCAAGGTTTCAGTACTCGGTTTGTGAAGATGATAGATGTTTTTCCAAGTAGAATTTGCACTCTTCACAACTGACTCTATATCTTTGATCAAAATCAAACAACCATTGAATTTTAGTGTCATCTTGCACTCATTTTCTATCAATGCCTTATTTATTTCATCATTTTTCAAACTTGGCATCAACTGTCTTAAGGTTTGAGCATATATGTCCTTGACAATTTGTCTTGCATTGGACCATTTCAACTTGACTTTATCCAATAGAACACCTAGAATTTGAGAAGCCATATCATCAGGTGAGTACTTCCATTTTCCCATTTTCTCAATAACAACATCTTCAATTTCCTATTGCTCTACCTCTGATCTAATTTCATATTTGAGAGATTTGAAATTTGCAATTCCAGATCCTTCTCTCAAATCCTTAATCTTTTGTTCAAATGAGGGAGGAGGCCTTTTGAGTACTATATCATCATTGACTTTACCTACCTTTCCCCTTGATATTTTCCTTGTGAATATTGCAGTGGATTGCTCGGGTTCCTTGGTGATGGTTACCTTTCCTTTCTTCTTTACAGGCACTTGTTCATCCTTTCCTTCTTCTACAATATCCTCTCCTTTTCCCTTGGTTAACATTAGAGGTGTGCTAGATTGCATCTTGGCCATCCTCTTTCTACCTTTGTTAACCACCTGTGGAAGTTTTATGCTTAGCTCAATTCTTACCTTAGCTTCATCATATGTTCCAAAGTATGGAGCCTTTGGATCAACAGGTTGATTTACTAGGGCTTCAATTATATCCTTTGTTTCATCAATGTTTACCTCATAAGGAAGAGGTTTCACCCATACAATCCTAGGCCTTACTGCCTGAATGTATACTCTATCACAATCAACCATGAAATAAACATCATCTTTATAATCTTCCACCAGCTTTAGTGCAATCTAGAATCTGTTATTCATCTTTTCTTTAAAAGATTCAAAATAGTTATCCATTATGCATACAAAATTTTCACTCATTTTTGCAATATACTGATTTATCTAATAAAGAACAAGCACATCCTTTCTCCATTTTACCATGCCTTTTGATGGGAAAAACTTTTGAGCATAGAAAAATAAACAAACCAATAGCGAGCCAAACTTACATGGATTGTTCTTTGAGGTTTGGATGCTCTCCATAATCTTGTTGAACTATTTCAACAATAAATTTTCTAGGTCAAATGATAGATTGTTCTTCACAATTTTATAAGCTAGGTCAACTGCTTCACACGGAACACTATTCTGCCAACTTGAACTGTATATCTTGTGAGCTATGACATATGTGCCAAATTTTAGTTCTACATCAGTAATACTATTTATTCTCATACCTCTACCATCCCATTCGGCTAGGGTTTTCTTTTCCAGCTCTACCTGACCTAGGGTTCTTGTAGATTTAGCCTTGGCAAGCATGGGAAGACCAGTGATTTGGTGAATCATCTTCTTTGTTATTTCCACTAGTTTCTCAAGCCAAATTTTACCTTCATGCACTCGGCTTAGGATATATCTAATCCATTTTATCTGGAAACTCTGAGGCAAGTGGGTGATATGTGTCAAACCCTTATCTTCCAAATGCTTATGTTTTAGTTTGAGAACACCATCAACACACAGTTCATCATGAACAACATCTATCTCTAGGGTTCCAAGCTCTTGAATTGTACCTTTAAAATGACTGTGAATGTCATTTACAAGAAGTACCTTTGGAGGAATCTGAGATTGAGCTCCACTTGGATCTAGGGTTTTTGTAATCGTGGGCATGAGTTTGAAATCCGGTGCTTTCCATTCTCCTTGAACTAAAATTTCCAAACCTTTCTTTACTTTGGTGCTGGATGATGCCATGCTAGCTCGGTAAAAAAAAGAAAAATTCTTCAAAGAAATTTTTGCTACAAAATTTTACTTCGAATCGCTTGATCGCACTAGAAATTTCTCTGCTCATGTTTAAGCTTAGAATTGTTACCTTTATTAGGCAAAAGGCTAACAACAATTCTAACTGACAATGGAAACCTCTCCTAGCTATGGGTAGACTATGATTAGAGAGGAATCTCTGGATTCTAGGCCGGTTCCTATAAAATATTGGCTATCACTTTACTAACCTAAAAAACTTGATGGGAAAAGGATAAAGGGAACTTTAAAACTTAGAAAATAAAGGTGATACACCAATGACTGATTCAGAAATCAGAAAGGAAAACAACTCCAGACCTAGTTCACTATGAAATTCAGATGTTTGGAACACTTTTCACCATATAGACTAATGAATTTGATAATCAGGGATTAACCACAAATTAATAAACTCTTAGCAACATACATTTCTCAAATAAAGTTTGATTAATCAGATTTATCAATCTGGAAGGAACAATGAAACATTCACTTCCAAAATCAAAATTAAAAAAATGAACACTTACTAAAGAAGATGGAAAGGAATGATAATCTGAACACAAAAATGACCTGTAATCTGGTATATTTCCTTCACAATTTCTACAAAAATGGTTACAAAAGTGGCCTAAAAAACATCTAGGAACAATATGTTCACTAAAATGCCTTCTTTTCAAAATCTGCAACCCTTAGAAAAGAAAATCTTCCTTCCTAAAAAGGCCTCCAAAACCCTAGTCTGGGAATACAAGGCCTCTAGAAATTGCCTTAATTTGGCCATAATTGGCTCCAAAAATATAGCCAACATGCCATTTACACAAAGAAAAACATTTTCCCTAATTTTTGGCTAATAATAAGGAATAAACATTCCTTTTACAATGAATTACCAAAAATTAAGAGAAAGAAACTAATATTAAATAAAAATTTAATACTAATTATATTATATATTCCTATCTCTAAATTTATCCCCTATCTTAGATAAAAATCTAAGTGTAAAATATCACAAAATGATGAAGTCGATAAGACTTTCATCTAATTTGGAATTACAAACGTGAGGGAATAGAGATGAAAGGTGGCCTCTTGTTTATATTTTCAATGTGCAAGCTGGCACTGTCATCTGCAACCACATTGAAGAGTTCTGTCACTTCCATTTCATCTTGCAGACTCCAAATTTTATTTGATTTCATTTGGTCTTTGCTTATTTGTGAAAATTTAGGGAATGAAACCCTAATGTTGTAGAAGATGCATCTTTGAACATTTTGAATGACTAGGAGTTTGCTGGAGATTTTGGTTTGAAACTTGAATCATGCTGAACTTGATTTGCTGATGGAGGAACTTATGCTGTTGAAACTTGAGATGTCTAAATAGGAACTCTGCATTTTACAGGAATCTATAAGTTCATTTTATGAACTCTCTGTTACTATAATTTTTGTTAAAAAAGAAGGAAATCTGGAAGTCAAAACATGCCCTCTATTATTTTATAGATGCTTCTTTGTTGGTTTGAAAAGAGGTACTGCTTGTTTGAACAATATATACTCACAGCTTAAGAGTTTGAAACTCTCTATTTTGCCTTGCGTTGAATACTCACGAGTTTGCACTAAAAATGTGCCTTCCATTCTGGTGCATAATTTACTATTTATTTGTAAATACAAACATAATATTTTGCATTTAAACTTGCACATATGGATTTCAAAATATGAAATCATTGCTGTACCTTACACACTGTTTTGATGCTGAATGTGGACTTCATGTTTCAAATTGATACTTGGCAAAAATGAACTCAAAATAGTTTTGAAAGGTTGAACACTTACTGTTAACATTGTATCACTTTTCTTTGTTTGAAAATGCACTTATTGCTTTCAACAATATACTTACGGTTTCAAACTCTCTGTAACTTGCGGTTATCATTTTGCAATGATAGCATGAATTTGCTGTTTGACTTTCACCATTTATCTCTAGAAATAGATGCCATTCTCTGAATAAACACTCTTTCATCTCTCTCTGTTCATACTTGTCGACATGCAATATTTACATATATTTGTTTTAAGAAGATAATAGCATAGAATATTGAGTTGAAACCCTTCATCCTTTGCATAAAATGTGGGCTTCTATTACTAAAAATGTGAGTCTTTTCCATTTGAACCTCCTGTTAATGTCTTGTTCAAAAATGTGTCCTCTATCAATGCTCTTCAACTTCCATTTGCTGGAAACGTGGGGTTTCTTTGTTTGAACTTTTATGTTTGACGTTTTGTATCCAGTTCATATTCGAACATCGCAGATATACTTTCAGTTTTGTAAAAGACATCAGATGGCTTCATTTCTTCTCTGCACTTTACATTTCTAAGTTCAAACATGAACTCCATTACTGATAAAAAGCACTTGATTTCTTCAATGTTTGTTTATTTGATATGAACTTCTGTTTCAACTTGACAATGTATAGATAATTTCCAATCTTGAATTTTAACAAACTCTGAATTATTTCTTATAAAAAGAAACACTGGAAACATAGAATGAACTCTTAGCTTTGCTTATTATCACTTGTAATAAAAATGTACCCACTGTTACTGAAGACTCCTCAAGGCAATTGATGAACCTGTACTTTCTATTTATGAACTATGATTTTGCCAATGATGGCAATCTTCAAGTGATTTTACTATTCTTTTGCAAGCACAAGAACATCTGAAAATATGCATACATATATAGAAGATGTTTACTGTTGTTTATAAATGCACTGATGCTTTCAACAAGCATACAACATGATGACAAAGAGTGTCATTTCCTTTCTTTACATATTCTACTCCAGTAAGAACATGAACTTGAATTTTTTATTGCTCCTTCAAAATAAGAACCTTATTGTTTGAATCCTTGAGTTCAATCTTTTCAAAAGCGTGATCTACATTCTAGCATTTGATATTGATATGAATCCTGTCAGAAATTGAACATATGAATTGTTTTTCTTATGATTTTTGACAAGTACTGAAGAATGTGAACTATTGGAATTCTGAGAAAAATAACACCAGCATTAATGAAAATCCTGTAGCAAATCTTGTACACTTTCTTTCTGATACTGAATTTGTCATTTTATGATATTAAGTACAGCAAGATGCAAATGTTTTATATTTTGTTAATGAAGTTTGAGCACGGGCCCATGACACTCATCAACAACAAAATGCTTATGATTGAGGTTCGAACACAGGTTCGTGACACCCAGTCATAACATTTTGTAAACATTTAATTATGACTCAATCTTGAAACACTTGTAAAATATTCAATATTAAAATCATTGAAAGTTCTGAAAATGTACTCTGTTTGTGATGAAATCAACATCTTTTAGTGAAACAATTTTGATTCCTTTGGAAATCAGCAATCTAGAACTTCCTGTAGCAATATGGCATGGGAAACCAACTTGTTCTGCATCTTCAAAATGACTGAAAAGTGAACCAGTCCACTATTATCTGCAAAACACTTGTTAATTACCTACAATACCAATAAGATACATATTCTAAAAAAGGTTTCTTAATTTGGAAACATACTAAGTCCCTTTCATTCAGATTCTTGATTTGTTCAAAATGAAATCACACACCACAATAGGCACTAAAAATGAAAGGTTTCATGCTCCAAAACACGTCCCTTTAACACTTTCTTGTAGTGAGTGATAATTTTCATTTACTTGCTACATTTGTTCTTAGATTGATATGCAGATAGTAACAAATAGCTGATGTATGTAATTTTTTTCCTTGTATTGCTTAGATCCATCAGGATCTAATCATTCTTTCTTTTCTTTTTTCAGGTGATGCTGCCTTAAGGACCGAAATGTAGATGGAGACCTGGGTATGACTTAGATGCAGGGACCTGACAGAGTCTAGCAGAACCAACATGAACAAAATGAGGCAATGCATGGGAACCTTTTACACATTTAGCTTTTTGTTCCTAATTTGAAAATGTACTTTGTTTATTGAATCATGTAATATGAATCAAATGACATTTGTAATACATTCTTATGTATGCACAATGTAATGATCAATGATAAATTTTCTAATTTTGTAATAATTTGATCAATACTTAGAGTACATTAGTAAAATCTGATAACAAATGTAGTAAGTAGATGCAAACTAATAGAACCTACAAGATAGTGTTAATTAGACAACTTGAATGTGTAAAATTCTTTTAGTACCTATTGTGTTGTGTGGTTAGATTTTGGATAACAATTTTGGTGACTTCTGCTGGATGTCTGCCTGCTAGACATGACCTATAGACTTATCCCAGGGCTTGCAAACTTAGAAAACTGAACCATGAATGCAGCTTATTGAAATGAAAATGCATCTATAACTAGACTCATGCAACGTAGAAAACTTAGACTCAAAACAACCTAAGACCTAGTGTTGGAACAACACTTATTGAAAATGAAAAACCTAGGCAAACCTAACCCTCAAAGGAAAGCTTGAGGTGTATTCCATTAACTTGAATCTGTAGTTCTTCTCCTTCACTTGTGGACAACTAAAATGCATTATTTTCCTTGCAGGCTATTATGACAAATGGGCCTGACCAAAAATTATCAAATTTTCCATGCTGTCCTGGCCTACTTTTCAAAACATCCCACTTTAGAACCAGGTCTCCTTTGAAATCTCTGAACTTTGCCTTCTTGTCAAAAGACCTTTTAGTTTGAGCTTGTTTTAGCTCCATTATATCCAAGGCATTCCTTCTATCTTCTTCTAACTTAAGTAAATCAACATACCTGATCTTCAATGGGTCTTCTTCCTCGAATAATAGCATCTGATCAGCAAGTTGTAATGCTGGAAACTCAGTAGAAACTGGCAATCTAGCCTCTTTTCCATAAACTAGGACATAAGGTGAATTCTCAATAACCTATTTAGGAGTTATTCTGTCAAGCCATAGGGCTGCCTTCAATTTTGAGTGCCAATCTCTTTTATTTTCCTGTAGAATCTTCTTGATAATCCTTGTTAGGTTCTTGTTAGTAGACTCATCAAGACCATTACCCCGAGGACAATAGTTTGATGAAGTGTTGAGGTAAACTCCATTTCTAACAGCCCATTCTGTGATAGATAAACCAATGAAAGCCATAGCATTATCTGAAATGATGGATTGAGGAACTCCAAACCTGGTAATTATGTCTTCATAAAACCTTAGAACAACAGGTCCAGTAGCTTCCTTTAATGCAACAACTTCAATCCACCTTGTGAAATAATCAGTAGTAGTCAAAATCCACTTATGGCCAGCACTAGAATTAGGGTGAATAGGACCTATGAAGTCCACTCCCCACTTTGCAAAAGGTTGATCAACAATAATAGGTTTTAATGGCAATGCTACTAGCTTTTGTTTACCTACAAATAATGCACACTTTTGACACTTCCTAGCCCAAGCATAAGCATCTTTGAAAAAGTCAGTCCAATAATAGCCTACCCTCAATATTTTCATTGCTATAGTCTTAGGACTAAAGTGACCACCACATGATCCATCATGAAATTCAAAAAGTATTCTATTTTGATCCATTGTATCAACACATCTTAAAAACATACCAGAATAATCCTTTCTGTATAAAACACCGTCAATAAGGACATAAGGAATAGATTGCAATCTATAGTACCTTCTTTGGGCCTTATTAAGGTCACTTGGACATAATCCAGTCTGAAGATACTTGGTCATATCAGATAACCAGGTTGCTGAATTAAAAATTAGCACTGTATCAATCTGAGAATCATCGGTTTTATGAGGAATTTTAGTACTTTCCTCTTCATTTGCAAGTTGGGCACAAACACCTTTCCCTCTTACCAGCTTGGTAACATGTATTTTAACATCATATTCCATAACTCTGGTTATCCAACCAGCATGCTTCTCATTTACATCCTTGCTCAATAAGAATTCTTTAACACTTGGATGTGCAACCATGAGATGCACTCTGTTATTAGCAATTAGATGTTTAAACTTTTTCAATGCCTTGATAGCAGCAAGTACATGTTTCTCAACAAATGTGTACCTTTTCTCGTAGTCATCCATACATTTTCTAAAGAAAGCAATTGGTTGCTCCTGTCCTTCATCATTTTTCTGAGCCAGCATAGCAGAAATTGTATCAATAGCACCATAAGCATATAAGATAAAGTCTTTATTAAAATCCGGATTAACTAGAGTAGGGGCTAAAGATAGAGCCTGCTTGATCAGCTCAAAATTCTTCTTTCCTTCTTCAGTCCAACTAAATGCAACATTCTTTTTTAGCATAGATGTTAATGGTTTCAACAAGTTAGCAATATCTGGAATGAATCTACGTACAAAATTGATCCTGCCAATGAAACTCTGCAAACCCTTTTTATGTTTAGGCAGTGAAAGTTCTAGGATTGCATGAATTCTCTCAGGATCTATTATTGTACCTTCTTTAGAAACCTTATAACCTAATAATTTGCCTTCATGAACAGCAAAAATAAATTTCTTAGGATTCAAAGATATGCCAAATTCTCTGCATCTTTGCAAGATTTGTCTTAAATGGTCAATGTGTTGACCAGCTTCTTTACTATAAATGGTAATGTCATCAAGGTAGACTAAAATAAACTTATACATAAGATTTTTGAAGGCCATATCCATTGCCTTCTGAAAGGTTTCCCCAGCATTAGACAATCCAAAGGGCATTCTTTTGTAAGCCATAGTGCCCCACTTTGTAGTAAAAGTTGTTTTATACTAGTCTGATTCTTTAACCAGAATTTGGTTATAACCAAAATAACCATCAAGAAGAGAAAATCTCTCTGATCTAGATACATATTGTAGAATCTGTTCCATGGAAGGAAGCGGATGTCTATCTTTCAGAGCCACCCTATTTAGATCTCTGAAATCTACACATAATCTAATCTCACCATTCTTCTTCCTAACTGGAACCAAGTTAGAAACCCAAGATGTATGTTTAATTGGAAAAACATTATCTCCATGTAATAGTTTTCTTAATTCCTTGAGCATTAAAGGCTCTAATTTTGGGTTAATGGGCCTTTGTCTCTGTCTGATTGGTTTTGCATTGGGCTCTAATTCTATAGTATGCTGAGTAAGCTGATGATCAAAGCCCTTAAGATCAGAATAGTCCCAAGAAAAAACATCACTAAATTCCCTAAAAAGATCAATGAACAACTCTTTTTCCATAGGAGAATTTATCTTACCAACTTTAAGCCACTTGTCTCTAAAAATCTCAACTTCCTCATAATGATCTTGTTTAACCAGCAAGCTGGTTTTACCTTTTCTGAACTAATCATCAGTATTGAAAATGGATTCCAAGCTAACTAGTCCCTTTGGCAACTTACTGGACTTCAATTGGATAATCTGATCCTTAATTTACTGATTACTCTTGCCATCCTTAGGAGCTAAGAAATCATTAGTTTCTGTAAGAAAAATCAAAATGTGCTCATCAGTATTAAAAACCTGCCAATATGCATCATTATCAGGTATAGAAGGCCTGACAACTACCTTAACATAAGACTGATCAGTAAATAGTCCTTTATTTTCTATTACATCAGCTTGAGTTCCAATTGCAGCTAGCCTATTTGCATGCAGGTTTTGTCTTCTAGGTATAGATATCACATTAAAAGCATCAAATTATGCTATCATATTAGATACCCTAGACTTGTACATCTTTAACAAATCTTTTTTTATATAATTTAGGCCTCTCACCTGTCTAACAATTAGCTCACTATCTCCAAAAGCTCTGAGACACTTAATACCTTTCAGCCTTGCCCATTCTAGTCCCTGTATTAAGCTCTCATATTCTGCTACATTGTTGGAACAAGGAAAATTTAGTTTATAGGCAGCATAAAATTTATCACCATTAGGAGATACTAACATAACTCCTACCCCCACACCATCTTTGTTCCTTGAACCATTAAAAAATAGATCCCAAACCTGATTAGACTCATTAGATTCATTTTCTTGATCCATAACTAGGTTAGGAATAATAGCATCAGACTCAAACATCATGTAATTACCAAAACCAGAATCAAAAGATTCATCTTTATGAGCATTTCTGAAAGCCCATTCATCTAAAACAATATCTGGATACGCTTCAGTTTTTGTATTGTAAGATGAATATTCTGGAATCTCATCTTGTTCCATGTTGATACAATTAACATTGATTGGACTAGGATTATATGGCTTAATGTGGTTTATAGATAAGGATTCAGATTGAATGGTCACTCCAGTACCATACCTTGTTTTAAAAAATAGGTGTGACCAGTTAGATGAAAAATAGCCATCAATTTTAGTTGTGAAATCTCTGGATAAACATATAGCAAAGTAGGCTGGCAGGTCTATTACATAGATATCTTGCAAAATAGAAAAATTTGGGCAAGAATGAAGTGTTAAGCTTACATTTTTTACAACTCCTAAGGTTTTTATAGCAGTACCATCAAGCTGTACTACACCTTTTTCAAGAGGTTCATATTTGAGATTCAATGAATCAACCACCTTTTTTGGCATTATAGTGCTGGTAGCACCACTATCAACCATGCAATTGTGAACAAGCTTATTTCCAATAATCAGAGTAACATAAAAAGGAGGAGGTTTCTGGTTTGGAGTATTTTTACCTTCCTTTTCTAATGTTTTCTGAACATTTGCAGACTTTTGATCAGCTGAAACTGTTGATTTTTCAATATTTGCAATCTTTTTAATCTCCGTACTTGTTGGCTGCTATACTTTTCCAAGCTTACTTGCCTCTTTTGGAGTCTTTTCTTGAGATTTTGAAGGCTCAAAATTAACCATAATTACACTTGGTTGCTATTGTATAGCCTGGTGTGAATTGCTTGACAACTTTGACAAACCCTCTTTCAGAATTTCAATTCGGCCAGGAATATGCAGAGTGTCCCAAGCGGACAAGGTAACATTAGTTTTCTTCATAGTATCAACAATATTGAAAGGAACTAAAAACTGTACCTTGCTTGCTGATCTAGGTGATCCTTGATCAGCCCATTTTGGATTTTAATCTCTAGTAGCAGTAACTGTTGGATTCCTCAAGATAGATACTGGTGTACTAGGAGCATTTTCAGCAGTCCTATCTACTTCAAGAGCTCTCTTTTTTTCTCTGGTATTGGCTGCAATTGATGTGTCCTCATTAAACCCACAAAATTCTTCTTCTTGACAATTCAAAAACCCGGTTTCAATACTTGGATCTGCCTGATTTTGAACCTCTTCAACATAAATATTCTGTTGTGAATTTAATGAATTCTGAACCATAAGAGCTTGATTCAAAATACCATTAGAACATGTTGATTGGTCATGTGCTTCATTACATGGAAAACACCAGTCAGTAGCAATATTATTTTGGGAAGGTACAATGTCCCTAACAACATTAAGAGGTGCCAGATTGTACTACCTATTGGGCCTCATGTTCCAATTCTGCCTATTTGCATTGGTATTTCCTTGAAACTATTGCCTATTAGATTGAAAATTGGATTGATTTGGGTATGGTGTAGAGGATGAACCAACAAACTGGTTCTGAACAGCAGGGTTAACCTGAGATTGATTTCTCTTAAGTGCTACCAATTCATTCCCAAAAGACTGAAGTAAACTCTCAATTTTTTGCTGGCTGTCCTTAATGGTTTGCAACTCATTCGGATAAGCTACAAGAGCTATTTTTGAGGGTTTATAAGATGGGAAAACTACTATTGGTGGAACCACTAATGGCATGTTTGCTTGAATATTAGGACAAAAGGGCATAGGTGGCCTAGGTGCTATCTTTCCTGCTTGAATAAGACTATTTTCTGCCCTAATTGCATAATCATAAGCTTGAGGCAATGTATTACCCCCCATAGACTGGATCATCATAGATATATCACTATTAAGACTCTTCAAATAATATAGAAATGCATAGTCAGCTGAAGGCCTTACTATAGCAGGAATCCGATCCCAAGTCTTTTGAAACCGTAGATTGAAATCACTCATTTCCTCTTGTGGAGCTCTTTTGATTGTCATCAATTGCTCCACAAGAGACAAATTATCAGACTTATCTTCAAACTATTTGGATAATCTCTCACCAAGCATATCCCATGTAGAAATAGAATTCACTTGAAGGGTTCTGAACCAATCAAGGGCCTTACCCTTGAGGGATGCTGCCAGTAGCTTCAAAGCTACATCTTCCTTAGTGATATGATGCACATTGCACAAGGTTGCAACATCTCTAATATGCTCAATAGTAGTTATAGGACCTTCTCCGTTAAATGTAGGTAGTCCTTTCAGGGCAGGTACTAGAATATTATTGTGATTTGCAATCCTTAAAGGACTGCCCTGATCAAAAGTGACAAATGACAAATTTCTAGCCATCTGTTGTTGTTGTCTTTGCTGTACAATTGGTAAAATGGGAGGAGGTTGTACAACCTTTCTTTGATAAGTTTTCAGATGTTGAGGTGTTACAACAACACCACTTGTAGAAGCTTCTGGAACAGAATGGTTAATAGATAAACCTTCAAAGCTTGAAAAATCAAACCTAGAATGATTTATGTCAAGATCCTCTGGTAGATTAAATTCTTCAACAATAACCTCAAGTTCCTCAGAATTTGTAGCTTGCTGTTCAAAAATAGGGTTATCAAAAGATGAGAAATTTGAATTCAATGAGATACCTCTGGGATCATGAAACACTCTTCCACCTCTGGTTGATCTTCCACCTCTTCTGCTTGACTATAATTCTTGATAAACAAATCCTTCTTTATTTGCTCTGGTAGGAGTTCTACTCATCAAAATTGACACTTAGAGCTGTGTCTAAAAATTTGAAACCAGTACACATCAAACAGCTCAAAACTGGGAAGCAGTTCGTGTCCCACCGGGCGTGCCAAAAATTGTTCAGGCTTAGAATTGTTACCTTTATTAGGCAAAAGGCTAACAACAATTCTAACTGACAATGGAAACCTCTCCTAGCTATGGGTAGACTATGATTAGAGAGGAATCTCTAGATTCTAGGTCGGTTCCTATAAAATATTGGCTATCACTTTACTAACTTGAAAAACTTGATGGGAAAAGGATAAAGGGAACTTTAAAACTTAGGAAATAAAGGTGATACACCAATGATTGATTCAAAAATCAGAAAAGAAAACAACTCCAGACCTAGTTCACTGTGAAATTCAGATGTTTGGAACACTTTTCACCATATAGACTAATGAATTTGATAATCAGGGATTAACCACAAATTACTAAACTCTTAGCAACATACATTTCTCAAATAAGGTTTGATTAATTAGATTTATCAATCTGGAAGGAACAATGAAACATTCACTTCCAAAATCAAAATTAAAAAAATGAACACTTACTAAAGAAGATGGAAAGGAATGATAATTTGAACACAAAAATTACCTGTAATCTGGTATATTTCCTTCACAATTTCTGCAAAAATGGTTACAAAAGTGGCCTGAAAAACATCTAGGAACAATACGTTCACTAAAATGCCTTCTTTTCAAAATCTGCAACCCTTAGAAAAGAAAATCTTCCTTCCTAAAAAGGCCTCCAAAACCCTAATCCGGGAATACAAGGCCTCTAGAAATTGCCTTAATTTGGCCATAATTAGCTCCAAAAATATAGCCAACATGCCATTTACACAAAGAAAAACATTTTCCCTAATTTTTATCTAATAATAAGGAATAAACATTCCTTTTACAATGAATTACCAAAAATTAAGAGAAAGAAACTAATATTAAATAAAAATTTAATACTAATTATATTATATATTCCTATCTCTAAATTTATCCCCTATCTTAGATAAAAATCTAAGTGTAAAATATCACAAAATGATGAAGTCGATAAGACTTTCATCTAATTTGGAATTACAAACGTGAGGGAATAGAGATGAAAGGTGGCATCTTGTTTATATTTTCAATGTGCAAGCTGGCACTATCATCTGCAACCGCATTGAAGAATGTGACCTATTGGCATTCTGAGAAAAATAACACCAGCATTAATGAAGCTCCTGTAGCAAATCTTGTACACTTTCTTTCTGATACTGAATTTGTCATTTTATGATATTAAGTATAGCAAGATGCAAATGTTTTATATTTTGTTAATGAAGTTCAAGCACGGGCTTGTGACACTCATCAATAACAAAATGCTTATGATTGAGGTTCGAACACGGGTTCGTGACACCCAGTCATAACATTTTGTAAACATTTAATTATGACTCAATCTTGAAACACTTGTAAAATATTCAATATTAAAATCATTGAAAGTTCTGAAAATGTACTCTGTTTGTGATGAAATCAACATCTTTTAGTGAAACAATTTTGATTCCTTTGGAAATCAGCAATCTGGAACTTCCTGTAGCAATATGGCATGGGAAACCAACTTGTTCTGCATCTTCAAAATGACTGAAAAGTGAACTAGTCCACTATTATCTACAAAACACTTGTTAATTACTTGCAATACCAATAAGATACATATTCTAAAAAAGGTTTCTTAATTTGGAAACATACTAAGTCCCTTTCATTCAGATTCTTGATTTGTTCAAAATGAAATCACACACCACAATAGGCACTAAAAATGAAAGGTTTCATGCTCCAAAACACGTCCCTTTAACACTTTCTTGTAGTGAGTGATAATTTTCATGTACTTGCTACATTTGTTCTTAGATTGATATGCAGATAGTAACAAATAGTTGATGTATGTAATTGTTTTCCTTGTATTGCTTAGATCCATCAGGATCTAATCATTCTTTCTTTTCTTTTTTTAGGTGATGCTTCCTTAAGGACCGAAATGCAGATGGAGACCCAGGTACGACTTAGATGCAGGGACCTGACAGAGTCTAGTAGAACCAACATGAATTAAATGAGGCAATGCATGGGAACCTTTTACACATTTAGCTTTCTGTTCCTAATTTGCAAATGTACTCTATTTATTGAATCATGTAATATGAATCAAATGACATTTGTACTACATTCTTATGTATGCTTAATGTAATGATCAATGATAAATTTTTTGATTTTGTAATAATTTGATCAATACTTAGAGTACATTAGTAAAATCTGATAACAAATGTAGTAAGTAGATGCAAACTAACAGAACCTACAAGATAGTGTTAATTAGACAACTTGAATGTGTAAAATTCTTTTAGTACCTATTGTGTTGTGTGGTTAGATTTTGGATAACAGCTCAATATGCTGATATTCATGGTGAAGAATGAACTCTATTTCATGCTTTTTGTTAAAATTTTGTCATTAATGCTCCGTAGGAATTAGGGTACTAAATTTGACAGACTGTCATCCACTATGCATTAAATGCTCGATGAAGATTCCGCAACTCGGAGAACATACGAATTCATACTGCTCCGACCTTACTCGGTAACCAAATGAAATTAGGTTACTCTCGACCTTGCTCGGTGGTAACTGATATCGACCTTCTGGTGATCCTGCTGTATCTTGCATACTGATTTGGATATTTCTTCCTTTCAATTCAGGAACTGTTTGGAATATGTCTATGAAGATACAGTTCCAGTGCTTTCTTGGAGACTTAGTTAGAGTTGATAGAGCCAATCTCTTCATGAGTGACTTCATTACTTGGACTGGTTTGCTTGGTAGGTTTAGGAATCCACTATTGTCTCATCTGCTTCCTGATGCTATTTGCTTTTGCTTTCTTTTCATATTCAACTTTGCCTAAATTCATGCAGTTTTTAGCTATGTGACCAAGCTTAGTGCATTTATAACATCTTATGGTAGTATCCCTTTTTCTCAAGTGATGCCTTACACAATTCATGCCAATGTGCCCATATTCTCCACAGTAATGACATATACACCAAGTTTTGTAATCCCAACCAAACATTGCTTTCATAATTTGTTCTGCTGGATTGGGTGTTTTAGTTCTGCATTCTGATGCCTTATGACCTTGTTTGCTACATTTGTGACATTTGCCTTTAAATCTTGGTTTCTCCTTGCATTCATTTGCTTTATGACCATGCTGATTGCAATTGTAGTATTTTCCATTGAATTTTGCTTTTCCATTATTCCAACATTTGTTTGAAGTATGACCAATTTTGCCACAGTGATTACAAGTGGGTTTCTGATTCTTTTGAGTACCTTGTTTGGAGGATTCACCGTCCTCTTTGTATCCAAGTCCTTCTTTTCCTTTTTTCTTATGAAGGTTTTGTTCATACACCTGATTCATATCTTCTTGAGATGTCAACATTCTCTCATTGATTTGCCTTTCAGTATCTGGGTCATTCATCAATCTTAAATTGATTTGCTTTTCAGATCTCAGAGTCAAGATTTCTTCATTTGCATTGGAGACTTGATCAATAAGGTTTTCTAGCTGAAGGGTTTGATTCTAGATTTCATTGTTCTTTCCATCTATTTCATCTTTCATCTTGTTTCTTTGTTCCAAGATTTCACAAAATCTTGTTGACTGAATTTCATGTTCTCTTTTCAATTTTCTTACCTCTTCTTGCAGAGATCCACTCTTTTCTAGAAGTTCTTTGATTGCATTGTTTGCTTCATCTGAGCTACTTGAAGGGAAAAAGTCTTCAATCTTTTCTTCAACATACTAGTGGTCATTAATCTGATTTGCAAGTTCCTTCCTTCTTTTTAGGGATTGGGAAAGATGCTCTTTTGCTTCCTTGAGTTGAGTTATGGCCATTTCCAGATCTAGCTTTTCATTCTCGATTACTTTGTTAAGTCTGAATATCTCCATTATCCTAAATCTTTTCTCAAGTTGTCAAACTTTATCCTGAGAACCACAATGCTCTGATACCAATTGTTGGAAATATTCAAGACTATCCAGGTTATTGAGAGGGGAGGGGTGAATCAGTAATTTCAAAACTTTTAACAAATTCAGATCTTAACCATATTTTAGATAACATTAGATTGATAATCTGACTGCATGCATGAGTAACAGAAAGAATAAAACATTCATAACACTTTGAACATAGAGATTTGGTGACCCAAAAACCTTCCAAATAGAAAGTAAAACTGGGGTGGGGATGATACCCACAAAACTTCAATACTGAAATATAAAGTTTTCCGGTTAAGGCTTACAATGATCACTTCTGATGATCTACCCTATTAGGAGCAATAAGGACTGCTAGGTCCACCTTGTTAGAGGATTTACAAACATACAATAAAGTATGCGCTCGGTTAAGAGATTTTACAAAGACTATTAAGTCTGCCCAGTTAAAGGATTTTAAGCTGATTCACCTGTTAGGATGAAACAGTAGATCTCTTACTTGCAACTGTACTTGCTGATTGAGATTCTCTAATGTACTGATCACCTTCTGTGATGGATAGATCTTTGCTGCTTCTTATACTATTGTAGCCCTTTGTAATTCTCTTATCTCTGCCTTTCTCTCTTTTTCATACTTCTCTACTTCACACCTTGGATATGATACAAAACATTGTTTATATATCAATCCAAAACAATTACAAAATAATTAAAAAGTCGGCTCTTAAACAAGCTAACACAAATATTACTGAGTCGGCCCAAATATAGTTACTCGGTTACTAAAAACTAACTGGGTGACTTTCTGATACTTGGCATCCACTGTGTTACTCAGTAACATCATGCTCTCGGTAGAAGTGGAGGCTCGGTCCATACTAACCACTCAGTTGTAGTTTCAAACTTGGTATATACTGGAGACTCGGTAGATATAGTGTCACTTGGTAGAAACTAAATTCCCTATTTACCATGCTGGCACTTGGTAAACACTGCTCATTTCATCACTCGGTAATGATAACTCGGTAAGCACTGTGAATCTCAGTCTGTTCGGTAAACACTATTCTATCTGCTCGGTAAACATTGTCCTGTCTACTCGGTAAACACTGTCCTGTCTGCTCGGTAAACACAAAGTCTAAATAAGTGTTGTCACTAATGACAAACATACTTAATGCCAACATTATCTACAAGTTTCAATTATTTATCCAATTAAGTATACTTAAACATAAAGCATAAACACAATGAAAGAACACTTGAACACAACACAATATTTTGGTTACGGGGAAACCCAAATAGGTAAAAACCCTGGTGGGAATTGACACTCACTAATATTCTACACTAGTGTATTATGATCCTTGTTAGAAGATCCTTAACCTTGTTAGGAGTTTTTTTACAATATATTTAGTACAGTAGACTTGGTCAAGGGTCAAAATCTATTAGGAGTCTTTTACAATTGTCCCTGTTAGGGGAGATGATGCACTGTCTGAGAGCTCACTGCTTAAAGCAGCAAAGGCTTCAACCTTCTGAATAATAGATACATACTATATATGGATCTCTGTGAACTATGCTTTGAACTACCATCTAGATCAATTCAACTATATGGAACAAATACTTTACTTGGTCACATAGACCTTCTTCTGATGGCTCAACACTTCGCACACTCTGCTCTACTTAATCAACCATGAACCACACTCAAGCAATCACAAATGACTACCTATAAATATCTTTCCTCTAAATGATATAATCAAGTTGGCCTATTAGAACCACCTTGAAATCATATTAGAGAAACCATAACAAACTTTTATAAACATTTTTTCGGCTCTACTATGCACGCAACATAATCTAGGACCTGTCTAATAAGATAATTGTAGACGCACACTACATAGTATCGGCTCTACCAAAACAATTGTATCTTTCTCCTCAAACTAAATTACTTCATGTGATCTTAACCAAAAATCAATAAGTCTTCTCTAAGCTTAACTCCAAGGGTGCATACCCCAAAGATAGGTGCAACTCTAGAACCAATAAAATCTTTGTTGGCTCTCCTCAACAAATTGACGAAACTGCTACTGGTGAATAGTGACTTCATAACTTCACTTCTACTTAATATCAAACTATACGTCCATAACTAAAGCATCACTAACATGTCTTCAACATATATCCAAGTGTGCAAGGCTCCATGATAACTATATGGACAACCATACATAGAACACTGGCTGTTACTTTGTCAGGAACACTACTGACACTAGCTGCTATATAACTGTCTGTACTAACAGCTAACCTTTGTTCCCATGATATCATGTTGATATCATGTCCATGCTATATATACTGAAGGCTTACTATATAAAACTTCCACACATTCTAATTTCTATATGTTGTCATCAATGACAAATATACAGTCAATACTAGCCTGTTGGAAAATCTCCAACACTCCTAACAGGGTCCAACCCTTAACAAGGTCTACTATATTTAATGCATTGTAAAGAAACTCCTAACAGGGTTAAGGATCTTCTAACAAGGATCACAAAACACTAGTATAGAATATTAGTGGGTGTCAATTCCCATCGGGGTTTTTACCTATTTGGGTTTCCCCGTAACCATATTGGTGTCATGTGTTGATTTCATGTTTCATATTTATGTGGATGTTTATTTTAGTACTTAAGCTTTTAAGTTTAGTTTAAAGATTAAAGCTAAAAGATAAAATATAGTGAACACTGATTCACCCCCCCTCTCAGTTTTCCCATTCCTAACAATTTTTATCAGAGCTCTGGTCCTTAGCAAAGAAGTTTAACCACTTGGGGAGATCATGGACAAAGCATAAATGAAACATCTGAAAAGAAATTTGGAAGCTTCCCTTGAAGACCTAGACATATCTGAAAGAGAAATTGAAGAACTAAAAGAAAAAGTCAGTGATGCTCAATTAGTTATCAAAAGGCTAAGAAGGGATCTGAAAGAATGTTCCACCAGTGAATTGGGGATAATGGTTCAGAAGCTGAATGAAGAAAATACATCCTTAAAAGATCAACTTGAAGAATTTGATGATAAAATGATCAACAATCAGGAAGTCTATAATGAACAAGTCAAAGATAACCTTCAACTCAATGAGGAATTAAGGCAAGAAAACATAGAAATCTTGGAGCTAAGGAACAACAAAGAAAGCTTGGAGTCTGAATTAAAAGAAGCAAAGAATCACATTGAAAAATTACACACAAGTTCTGATGTGATAGAATCTCAGTTATATGAAAGAAGAGCTAAAGGAGATACTAGCTACATCAGATACAATGAAGCACAGAATAAGATTGACAACATGTGAGCAAGAATGAATGCACTAGAAGACTCTACTGTTACTAAGAAGATTGAAGATCAACCAAAGATAATGGTGAACCACCTAAGAATGAGCACAAGCTAGTAGACCACACTTGCTCTGCATGTAACAAACATGGACACATAGCAAGGAACTGTACAGAGGTAAGACCTTTTAATGGTTACTGTTAGTCATGCAATAAATTTGGTCATAGAGCTATGAATTGCAAGAATAGTAAAAAGAACAGGATTCAACATGATCAGAGAAATCAGAATCAGACAAATATAAGAAGTTCTCAGAATGTTACATGTCAGATATGTAACTATAATGGTCACTTAGCTAGACAATGTAAAATAGTGACTCATGTCAATGCATCAAGGAATATAAGGTCTCTAGTCATTTGTCACTCTTGTAACAAGGTTGGACATATCTCAAAGTTTTGTAGATCAAGGACACAAGGTCAAGAAAGCCCTAAAAAGACCAAAGAACTAGTATTAGATCCTAAAGGAGAAGTTAATTTTGTAAAGGCCTTAGATGATGCGAGCTTCATTTGGTCAGAAGGAAAGAAGGTCAAAGTTGATGAGTATGTATTGGATGCATCCACAGTGGATGCACCCTCTACATTTGGATGAATGGCCCTAAGGGTCATAGGGGGAGCTAATTTAGCTCTAGACCCCTGTGTGGCTGGTATACTCACTCTCTGAGTATGCACCTTTGAACTTAAGCTTTTGGATAATAAAGGAACCTTCGTGCAAGAGCGCACATACTAATTATTTGCAAAACAAAATTTGGAAGTTTTTAAGTGACAGCCTAGTTTACACTGAAAGTATTAATGGCAGAATTTTCACTTTAAGTACATAGAAAGATTTTTTATTACTCATTGCATTCGAATTCAGAGTGATTGGAGGGAAGAGAGAGGTTTAGAAGTTATTGTGAAGACTTGCAGATTGATCTATCAGTGATTAGCAGTACATTTGCTCAGTTGCAGAAACTCTTGTTCATCGTGTCGATTCAGAAGTCTTCAGATTATCTTAGAGAACATTTGGAAAGTGATAAAACAAGTAAGTGATGGCCACTCCCATAGTATTTGATGTTGTAGAAAAGAAAAGATATGTGTTTAAGAAGCATCCATTTAAGTCTACCCTAGATGACTTAGAGGGAGCATTCTCCCACATGCCTATGGGTGTTATGTATGTTGAAGACATTAGGGCATACATTTACTATAAGAAGGAACCAGTTGTAATACCCTAAAATTGGCACCTAATAAATTTGATTAATTTTGGTGCATTATCTTCAATTTTACATCTTCAAAGTCCTAGCTCCCTAGGAAAATTTCTCTCTCCTACCTGATTTAATTTGACTTGATGTCAATTGCAAATACCATAAATTGCATTAATCAAATATCAAAATTAATTCCTAAAGTCCTTGACATTAATTAGCTAAATTACCCCTATGATAATTAATTTAATCCTAAGTCCTAAGTGCTTAGAATTAAATTAAATCGACCCCATTTGGCTAATTACCCATAAAAGGAATTAATAAATATTTAGTTAATTGAATGGACACCTCTTTATTTGAATTTAACAATTTGAATTACTCAAAAGGTCACCTCCCACGTGTGGCAAATTCCATTCTTTTAATTAAATAAATCATGCTTTTTTTTCTCAAATTGGGAATGAAGAGTCAGGAGTTTCAAATCAAGAAACTCTTCATTTCTCTTCTGGCTTTTCTATTTAATGGACTTCTTTTTCTCATTTGAAGAAGGCAATTTTGAGAGCATCTACACTATAGGCATTTTTTAGTCTCATTTAATTCATTGTTTCCAAAGCTTTTATTGCATTAGTTAGCTTAATATTTCATTATTAGTTGAATCTTGCATCTCATATTAGATTAATTGGCTTATTTGTTCTTAGTATAATATATCCTTTATTTCAAGTTCTCTAAAACTAAAAATCTACATTTCATATCTCTTTCAAAGCATTTCTAGATTAATTGCACTCATCTTAGTTTAATTTCAATTTTGCATATAATTATAGCTTTGAAAATCCTCCATTGTGGGATTGGTCTATGGTTGTTGGCTCTCATTCTGAGAGTAATTGAACACCTCATCCACATAGGAGGCAACAATTGATTCAATCGATGTTGTGAGATGGACAATTCATGTTCATACTCACCATCTCATGATTGAGCAATGACTATGTTGCGTTTGTGCCTGATTTAGAGGTCCACATTCAGACACATATTTTGGCACCCATCGTGGGGCAAAAAATCTGATTTCTGGCCTCATTCTCATCTTTGTCTAATAAAAATTCATGCTCTAGCGTGCGTTTGTACTGCTTGTGTACAGATCTTCACGTGAGAATCTAGAGCATCCTGCGTGAGATTCTGCTCCCTATAGCACTTCCTCGTGCGAGAGTGTGCGGCCTCACACAGCAACTTGTGTTTCCTCATGTGGCACCTGTGTTTCCTCATGTGATGCCTATGTTTCCTCATGCAACACCCATGTTTCCTCATGCAGCACCTATATTTCCTCACATGCCAAGGAGTACTTCCTTGCATGAGATTCCAAGATAGTGGCCTAAATTTTCCTACTTTTTGTCTTTCTGTTTCAGATTTCTAATATTTTTTTGCTTGCTGTTGCTTAGTATTTTCTGTCATTTTCATAGCATAACAGTTTTCTATAGGATGTTTGACCAAGAACTAAAACATGCTAATGGTTTGATTGCAGGCCAATAGTTGAAGATTGCTAAAAATGTCGTGTTTATTTCTTGCTTTTATTCACATAGTCTAAATAGGGCTCTGTTAAAATTTCTTGAGGATTTTGATAGTGAGTAGGGAATTTGGCTCTTCATTACATGGAGGTGATGACCATGAATGAACCTAAAATCCTAATGATCTTACTAATATGACAAATTCTTGGGGAAGCGGAGAAAGGTAGTGAATCTTTACGCTTCTATTAGCTAGGGGATTATGCTCTTCTCTCTTTGAGAGAAACAGAAACCCAAAAGCTTGTAGTTGTGGTGGAGTGAAGCTAACTCTATGATGAACCTTTTTGATGTGTTTGGGTGAGGAAATGGGATAATGAAGTATGCTCTTCTCCCTTTGGGAGAACCCCCAAATCTAAACCAATTCTAGTGTCACCTTTAGAGGGCCTGTCGGTATTGAACCTCTGGGAATGACCCAAGTGAGTACACACCTTTTTCTAGTGATTCCACCTCACTATAATAAAGAATAATTTGTTGAGTCTAAAGACTCCAAAGCCATGGTAACTTCTTATTCAAGACTTTGACTATCATCTTGAGTAAGCCTTGTTTATTGTACTGAGTGGCACTGCTCCCAGCCCTACTTGTGGGGGTGTACGATTCTCAAGTGTTGGTGTGGCTGTGAGGCCTCAACCTTGTATCAGGGGCACTGAAGGTTAACATGAATGAAAGCCTATTAAAAAATTTCCTTAGCTAGTGGCCTACCTAGTTCACCTCTGAAAGGAGTCATAACCTTTATGCAAGGAGGGGGAAGAATCTCTCCCATAGATTCCATCATAGGCATACACCTAGATGTTTGGAGGTGGTTGAGACACTAGCCCCTACTACAAGGGTAACCTTTGAACATACACTATTGAGTCCTTGGAAACACCAAAAAAATGGGCACCCTCTAGGGGGTGACACGGCTGTGTGAGGTGCACGTATGCATTCAAGCAATGGGGAAAAGGTTTTGGCTTCTCACCATTTTCTTTTTAGGACTAAGCTATGTGTTTGTTATCGAGTCTTAAACATTGTCCAATTCATTATTGAACAAAGACTCCCCTAATGCTATCAAGTTGCTTTGTCCTTGATAGATCTATTAATGACTACTTCTTGTTTCACAACTGCTTGATTTGAACCTTTGTGTCTTTAAACGAATGCTTGAAATCCTAAAATGAGCTTGTTGATTAAACTGTTCTTCAAATCTATTAGGAAACTAGATTTTTTGTCAGACATTAGTTCAGACTATACTTCAAAATTCAACTTTTATCTCAAAAACTGTGCCCGATTATCAGATTTTGTATCTTTCTCACGTGAGGTTTCACACTTTAGAGCACTTTCTCGTGCGAGGCCTTGTTTTCTCATGTGAAGATTGGTGTTCTCTCACATGGTCTAGTACTTTCTCACATGAGACTATAGCACAGTTTGCAAAAATAGAGACCTATTTTCTATTTGACCATTTGACTTTTATTTGATCTTCTTTTTGTCAAAGGTCTATTTTTCTACTTTCCTATCGTTCATTGTTAGAAACTAGTTGTTTTGAGTTAGGAATCGATCAATCTTTGCTTTGAATCATGTCATCTCTTGTTGGTTTACCTTATCTCTTTATGCCTTTTGTATCTCATGTTGTGATAGTCTTACCTTAGCTTTTCTAGCCACCTCTTTTGATGATTCATACTAGATCCATCTCCCATCTTGGCTATCCTAGCCTTCCTCTCTTTTGTGTTGTTCTTAGAGACCGGTCTAGCTTTCTCCTAAATCCTCTCTCATTTCATCTTTGTCTATGACTATCATGACTATAAGTGGAAAGACTTATCCTATTCAGAATCCTGATCAAGATAGAAGTGAATCTCCCAATCAAGAGATAGATCCTCCTGAATCCGTTGCGAAATCTAAACTTTGTGAGACATCCTTGCTTTCCTCATTGAGCACTTTGAAAAGTAGTTCGTCTCAACCATCACCTTTGGTGTTTCAAGAGTGCTTCAACCCATTGTTTGAAGCTCAACTTGGTTTCTCATTTCAAGACCCAGATAACTTGTACTTCCAAGAAAAATCATTGTTCCACAACTTTGGAAGATCTCTTAAACAGACTAGTCCTATTATTGTGCTAATTAATCCTATTGAGAATAGTCCTATCATTGAACCTAGTGGTATCATTGAAGATATTTTTCCACCAAAATTGGTTAAATCTTTTGATCTTATTCATTCACCAAAGGTTACCTTGGTTGTACCTTGTCAATCTCATTCACATCACTTTGTCAAGTCTCTAGATACTACGCAAGTCTACGACATGATGGTAGATTCATTTGATTTCCAACTGGGCAAGTATTGTCAAAACTCTGATCAATCTCAAAAAAATCAATATTAGGGTCAATCTTCTAATGAACCATGTCATGCTCCACCTAGGAATGAGCAGCCTCATGGTCAATCTCAATATAACCAAAATCCATTCCACCATGATGATCAATCTCAAAGCAAACCTCAAAGTGGTCAACAACCTACCTACTTCTATTGTCCTCCTCCATTTGATCAAAACCAAGATGATTAGCAACAAGATCAGGCTTAGAGTATTTATGAGATCCTTGGGACTGAACTTGAAGTGATAACTCAACAAGATATAGATGCTACCAAAGCTAATAAAGGTCTCATTAGGATTATGGAGATCCTTCTTTTAGAAGAGAAAGAAAAGTACTTCCTTGAGCTAGCTAAACAAGGGGCCAAGTTACCCCGAGACTATCACGTTGAAACACTTGTAGCTAAGGAAGAAGAAATTGAGACCACAAAGTTGCAAAAGATGGTCTAAGAAATGCAAGATCAGATTAGTCAACTTGTGAGGAATAGAGGTCAACCCCCTCAACAATTTACAAAGGAAAGTATTTGTCCTTTTCCTTTTGATAGAAGCATTCATATGCCACCTTTTCCTAGAGGTGTAGAACTCCCCAAATATGACAAATACTTGGGTACAACCGATCCCCAAGATCACTTAAGGGAGTTTGGTGCATCATCTATGGAATTCATGCACGATCAAACATATCTTATGTGTCTATTTCCTCGAAGTTTGGGTGGACCTGCTATGGAATGGTTCTCTAGATTGCCTATTGGTATCAAACCTTTTGATGAAATGGAATATCTTTTTCTTCAACACTACTCACATAACATTCAACATCCAGTCAATATCCAAGATCTTTGCAACTTAAAACAGTGACAAGGAGAACCCTTCCTAACCTTTCTCCAAAGGTGGAGGTAGTTATGCATGAAGTGTCCTCATAAATTACCAAAGTCTAAGAGACTTGATATCTTCTTGGACAATCTTGTCCCTAATTTTGGATACTAAGTACAGTTGCAAGGTCCTCTTACTTTTGATAGCATGATCAGACAGGTAGTGTGAATAGAGGCCTTCATGATCAAGAAGGGAGAGCTAACTTTAAATAAGGACAATAAACAAGGATTCTCCACAAACAAGGATAAAGGAAAGACTGACAATAAGAACCGAGAGGTGGTAAATGATGGAGTGGTGGATAATGTTACTGCGAAGCCTTCAAAGCCTTTTTTTAATCTTACTTCTAGTATACAAGTAGCTAAGGCTATCGAAAAGACCACAACTGATAATTAGCAACCTTCAAAGTTTTCTAAGAACAAAACTTGGTCCAAACGACCCAAGTGTGATTTCACCCCTTTGGGAGAGCCTCTTGATGTGGTCTACAAGACTCTTATACAAAATCATGTTCTTAGTCCTTTGGAAAAGTGTACTTATGACCCACAACCATGACCTTACTGGTGGAACAATAATGATTATTGTGACTATCATCAGAATATTGGTCATAAAACTTCTACTTGTCTCCAACTGAGGCATAAAGTACAAGATCTCATTGATAATGGTGACATCATTATGGAGAATCATAATAAGAATTCAGATCACCAAGCTTTCAAGGATCCTTTTCCTCCTCGTGAGAAGGGAGAGTCTTCAAACATTAAGAATACCAATACTAAAGTCAATTACATGTACACTAATAATGACAATGTCATTGGTATGATCGAACCTATCAAGATGGAATATTGTGATATGATCACTTCTAAGGGGAGTGACAATGCTCCAAAATCTAAGACACCTTTTGTTTTGCATATTTCTACATCTTGTTCATCCGAATTTGAACAATCCCAAGGTTGTGCTAATGTTGTCATGCAATCATAAGGAAGAGCTATGTTGAAAGGTCCTGATGCTTCTACATCCACTCCTAAGCAAATAGTGGATAATAGAATTGATATTCCTACATCCATTCCTAAGCAAAGCGTGGATAAAACTATTGTTGGCCTTGCCAACAAGAATATGAAAACTGTTCCTATAGCTGGCTCGGCTAGTTATAGTATTTTAGACCAACTTCAACGAACTAATGCCTAGATTACCATTTTTGAGTTGCTAAAGATCTCACTTGCTCATAGTAAAATTTTGGATAAGACTCTTGCTGAAGCTAATGTTCCCAAGGATCTTGATCTCAACCGGTTCCAATCTATGGTGGGTCATTTTACTTCACCTCATTATCTATCTTTTTTTGAAGAAGATGACCATTCTTTAAGTCACCTACATAATGCTCCCCTGCACATAGAGGTCATGATAGGTCCTAAGCATGTTTACCATGTGCTCATAGATAATGGTGCTGGCCTTAATATCTATTCCGCTAAACTACTCACTCAGCTAGGATATGATGAGAACTGCATAGATCCTCACAAAAAGATTACCATAAAAGCTTATGATGAGGAAGAATGCAAGTCCTAAGGCTTAGTCATCCTACCTATCCATGTAGGTCCTATTGAGAGAGATGTTACTTTCCAAGTGCTTGATATTCCTCTCACCTACAACATCTTGTTGGGTAGGCCTTGGATTCATGACATGCAGGCTATTCCATCCACATACCATCAATGCATCAAGTTCCCATTTCATGGGGTAAGAGTCACTATACCTGCAAATACCAACTTCTCTTGCAATACTCTTACGTAAATTACAAATAGTTTTGTTCCAGCAAATAGGGAATCCACTGAGTTCTATGAGACTAAGTTGAAAGAGATGGAACAAACTTTGAGACTTGAGGATACAGGCATGGGAGAATACCGAATGGAGCCTATGCTATCTCTTGCTATTTTACCTTTGTCTCCACATTCTTATGGGAGACCTTTTGAAGAAAAAAAAGTCCCTAATGCTCCTCCTTAAATAGTTTATGATGGCACCTTTGTGAGGGCCTCTATATCTTTAGAAGATGAGGATGAAGAAAGAGCTATCAGAGCTTGGATCCACAAAGAAAAAGAGATAGCTGAAACAACCACTCCAGATTTAGAGCAAGAACCATATAGTGAAGCTTTCAAGATCATGAAGCACTTTGGTTATAAGGGGAGTGGTCCCATAGGAAAAAATGATAATGGCTTGCTAAAACCTATTGAATCTATAGGCCACCGCACAAAAGATACTAGTGGCTTAGACTTTAAGAAGACTCCCTTTCATTTGGGGACCAAGAAATTTATGTCAGCTCCTACGCCTAATCCTAAGCCTGAACCTAAACATGAACAAGAAATTGAAGATACCACTCTAGAAGTGAATCCAGAGAACAACTCTGATGAGGATACATTTCCATATCCTATCCCTTCAGATCTTGTGGCACTTCTTGCTGAACCTGATGAGCCTATCATACCTGTTCATATGGTAGAGTTTGATACTGATACTTGTTCTGAGGCTGATTTTGATAAAACCTCTTTAGTACATCAAGTTGCATATGAGGAATGGAAAGCAACACTAAATGATGATCCCAATTTTACAGGGGAACGATATAGGCCACCATATTTTCAAAAGTACTATGAACAAGAACAACTTCAACAAGCTATCAATGCCACAAGGGATAATAATGGGATTGATGATGTTGCTAATGAAATTCCTACATCAAGTATGGACTCACATGAATATGAGTTTGACTCTTTGTCTAATGCCACTTATGATGTAGACATAGATACTGTTCACGTGTATGAAAGACTCTTCAAAGTAGGTGAAGGGTCTAGCACTAGGCCGCACGAATTAGATGCCACTAATGTTAACATGTCCTCTACCTCTAATATAGGGTCTTATAGGGATTCAAATGTTCCTTTGGATGAGATCACTTTAGGCCTTGACTTGCTCATTAGCGCTTTTGAGGGTTATACCGTAAACATAGTTGAACCAGTCACTACTTCCCTTTCACTCCACCATCCCGATCTAATAAACTGGAACTCCCCTTTTGAATCCAATGAAGTCCTAATGTTCTAGACTAATTATGATCTAGCCTGTTACCTCCATGCAATTGAGCCTATGATGTCCTCCACCAGTAAGAGCAATGTCAGCATGATAGAGGCGGATATCAAGTATCTCGGTCAAAAAATTAAAAGAAGAAAAAATAGATGCTCTGATGGTGAAAACCACTTTGTGGCAGTATCATAGCCAAAAATAGTAAAAATAAAAGATGTATCCACAGGTGAAAACCTCTCTAAGGCACCCAAGGATGAGATACTTGATTCTCTTCTGAGCCACTTCCAAGAGAGGTCATCAGTATTGATTGAGCCGACACAGTTGGTCAATTTGGGTACATAAACTACTCCATAGATCATTCACCTAGCACAATCATTGTCTACTAAAGAAAAAGAAGAGTTCACAAAATTCTTTCAGAGCAAGAAAATAAACTTTGCATCATTTTTCCATTGCACCAGGTATCAAACTTGTTAAACAGAAGCTGGGAAAAATGCATCCTCATGTAGCACTTTTGGTCAAAGCAGAACTTGAAAAACTCCTTAAGGCAAGCTTCATAAGAACTATTGATTATGAAGAATGGATTTCAAACATTGTTCCAATCACTAAACATGACAAATCCATTTGGGTGTGTACAGATTTTAGAGATCTCAATAAGGCATCTCCGAAAGATGACTTCCCACTCCCTAATATTGATATGATAGTTGACATGATAGTAGGGTATGAGATGTATTCATTAATGGATGGCTTTTCTAGCTATAATCAAATCAAAATTGCACCAGAGGATCAAGAAAAGACCACTTTTACATGTGCTCAGGGGACCTTTTGCTAGAATGTCATGCCTTTTGGGCTTAAAAATGCTGGAGCAACATACCAGAGAGTTGTTACTACTATCTTCCATGATATGATGCATAAAATGATGGAGGATTATGTGGATGATACTTTAGCCAAAAGCATGTAGCGAAGGACTCACCTCATAGATTTGGGTCCCATTCTTGACCGTATGGAACAATTTAGTCTTAGGCTTAATCCGAAGAAATGTGCTTTTGGTGTTACTTCTGGGAAACTCTTGGGCTATATTATTTTAGCTAAAGGCATAGAAGTGGATCCTGAAAAGGTACAAGCTATTATGGACATGCCTCCACCCAAAAATATTAGTCAAATGAGAGGATTACAAGGAAGGCTACAATCTATCCGGTGCTTTATTTCACAATTGACTGACAAGTCACAACCATTTACTAAAACTTTGCATAAGAATGTGACCTATGAATGGAATGAGGAGTGTGACAAAAGCCTTGCTCAAATAAAATAGTATCTTGCTAACCCCCCAATTTTGATGCCTCTTTTTCATGGGAAGCCGCTTATACTATACATATCAGCAACAAATACATCTTTGGGCACTCTCCTAGCTCAAGAATATTAGAACAACAAAGAGAGAGCTATATACTATATCAACAGAACATTGGTTGCCTATGAAATGAACTACTCTATCATTGGTATTTGCTTCTCAGAAATTATGGCATTATATGCTAGCTCACACCACCAGGCTTATTACAAAAATTGATCCATTAAAGTACTTGTTGAGAAAAGCTGCCCTCATGGGTAGGTTAGTGAAATGGGTAATGATCCTTAGTGAATTTGACATTGAATATGTGGAAAGAAAATCCATTAAGGGACAAGCGATTGTTGATCAACTGGTAGAGGCTCCTTTGAAAGATCACCAACCTTTGAGTATTAAGTTTCCAAATGAATCCATTATGCTTCTCACACATCAATCTTGGAGCATGTTCTTTGATGGATCTTTCACTCAACAAGGGTCTAGTGTAGGCATTCTATTTGTTACACCTTAAAGATACTCATTTCCAAAGGCATATAAAATGTTGTTTCCTTGCACGAACAACATAGATGAATATGAAGCTCTTATTAATGGAATGAAGATAGCCCTTGAATGGTGTGTTGATGAGCTCAAAGTCTTTGGGGATTCTTAGTTAATTATCAATCAAGTCAATGATGTCTACCAAACAAAATATGACAAGCTAATACCTTACAAAAGAATGGTAGATGATCTCAAGCAATACTTTGCACATATTTCTTTCCAGCAGGTTCCAAGGACAGACAATAAAGCAGCTGATGCTATGGCCACTCTAGCCTCAATGTTACAAATGCCAGAGAATGATTTCAGACACAAGTTCCTGGTGGAGACATTACACTACCCTACTTATGATAATCTTGAATCTAGGATAATCTATTCAGTCATTGGACATGATTCATCCCGCTACCACCATATCTTTTCCTATCTTCATGACCAGATCATTCCTGATACCTATACCCGAAATGAGAAATGTCATCTCATTCATATTGCTTCATAGTATGTTCTCATAGAAAATGACTTGTATAGATGAGGTTTAGATGGTACTCTTCTTAGGTGCTTAGAACCCAATGAGTCCAAATGTGTGTTGGCTGAGGTACACAAAGGTATTTGTGGGTCTCATTCTAGTGGTCTGATGTTAGCCTGGAAACTTATTAGAGCTGGATATTATTGGCTGGATATGGAAAAAGAAGTTGTTCAATATGCCAAGACCTACAAGCAATGCCAATTTCATGGAAACTTGATCCATGCTCCTGCTCATGAACTTAGTCCTCTCATTAAATTCTGGCCATTTCAACAATGGGCCTTCAACTTGGTTGGTCAGATCCATCCTTCATCTTCCAGGGGGCACAAGTTTATTATTACAGCTATTGATTACTTTACCAAGTGGGTTGAGGTAGTGCCTCTAGCTATAGCTGATGGCAAGACTATTGCTATGTTCATACTGAACTATATCATTTGTAGATATGGCATACCCTCATCTATTATCACTGACAATGGGGGATAATTCAAAAATAAGGACCTGATAGACTTGTGTACTAAATTTAGAATTATTCAGCATTGGTCATATATCTATTACCCTCAGGGTAATGGCCAAGCAAAGGCTTCTAATAAGACAATTCTAAAAATCTTGCACCCAACAGTTCATAAATCTGGTAGAGATTGGCATCTCCAGATTAATCTGGCATTGTGAGCCTACAAAACAAGTATCCAGACACCAACGGGGGCCACTCCTTTCACCTTGGTTTATGGAGCAGAGGTAGTATTACCTATTGAGGTCAAGATTCTAACATTGTGAATCTCTCTGAGGAGCCTCATCACTGATGAAGATAATAGAATATCCCAACTTCAAGAGCTTGAGTTACTTGATGAATGTCGGAAGGTGGCGTTCGATCATCTTTGAACATATCAAAAGAGAATGTCAAAAGCCTATAATAAGAAAGTCAGACAAAGAGAATTCCAAGTGGGTGATCTTGTCTTGAGAGAGAACCCCAAAAATCAGCAACAGCAGGCCCAGAAAGGAAAATTTGAACCAAACTGGCTTGGTCTGTATGTCTTTACTGCAGCATTTGGGTCTGTCGCTTATAGACTCTCCACCACTGAAGGAGAGCAACTCAAAGAGCCTATCAACACTCTTCATCTAAAGAAGTTCTATAGTTGAGACATTCTTAGTATGCTCATGTACATATTTATTGGTCCTGAAAAAATCCAAAAAAATGATATATAGCAAAAAATTCTAAAAATTGCAAAATGTCCTAAACAAATGATCATCTTAGTGAAAACCTCACAAACAGGCGCTTTGATGTATCTATTATCTTGGTGAAAACCTGGTAAATAGGCACCTTGGTAATAATAAAAAAAATTGAAAATTGAAAAAATACAAAAAAAATGAGATATTCAAAAATACAAAAAAAAAAAGAAAAGAGAAAAGTACAAAAAAATTGAAAAAGAAAATGTGCCATTGATGAAAACCTGGTAAACAGGCGTCGTGGTAGCAAAAATAGAATCTCTACCAAGATGGTAAAAACCTAGTAAATAGGCACCTCTTGTTTCTAAAGCTACATCTCATCTCAGCATCACTTGGCTTTTAGTTTCCTGCTTTAGTTTGCTTTCCTGCTTTCTTGCTTTAGTTTGTTTCTTGCTTTTAGTTTGTTTCCTGCTTTAGTTTGCTAGGCTCATGCTCTTCCCTTCAGTTGTCTTCAAGATTTTCCTCGAATCATCATGGATTGGAACTGGTTTGCACTTGGGGGCATCTTCCTGTCTAGGGGGCATTGTCCTATCGCTTTTGGAAGTTTTTTTTGTGCATCAGTCACCAGCGATTCTCACTGCGTTTGCCTACCGATGCCTAGCTATTTGTGAGATTTCTCTCCTTGAGGATCTTTCATGTATCAGTCACCAGTGGTCTTTCACTATGCCTACCTACTGATACCTAGCTTTCATTCAACCTCTCTCTTTTAGGATCCCTTCTTTACATCAGTCACCAGTGGTTCTCACTGCGCCTGCCTGCTGATGTTTCACTAGTATCTTTGTGAGATTTCTCTCCTTGAGTATCTCTCATGTATCAGTCACTAGTGGTCTTTCATTGTACTAGCCTACTGATACCTAGCTTTCATTTGACCTTTGTCTTTCAGGATCCCTTCTTTACATCAGTCACCAATGGTTCTCACTCTGCCTACCTACTGATGTTTCGCTAGTATCTTTTGAGATTTCTCACCTTGAGAATCTCTCTTGTATCGGTCACTAGCATTTCTTGCTGCATTTTCCTATTGATACTTTGCACTTTGATATCCTCTTGAGACTTTGTCTCTCATGATGGTCACCAGTGGTTCTCACTGTGTCTACCTGCTATCGCTATCCCGTCGAGACTTCGAATGTTGTTTGCTTCCGATTCGACTTCAATCCGCTTGAACACAAATTTAAAATGAAACTGAAAACTGATGTTGTGTTCCTCTAAAGCATGTTGAGCTTTTTTCTTTTCTTGTTTGTTTTCTTTATCATTTCTCCTTGAGTGAATCTAAGACGTCTTTCTTGACTAAGAAACGCAAAGACTGGGGGCATGATCTTTCCTTTGCTTTCTATTTGTTGGTTAGTTCCAATGATCCAAAGGATCTATCTAAGAGGGGTGTCCATCTGTAAGATCCTTCATCTCATATTAGATGGCCATGCGTACCTCGACTCCTTTTATATGGATGCTTTGGTGAGGTTGGTTCTTCTCCTTGCTTGTTTTGAGTGAATTCTTTCTGCTACAAGTAAAATCACTAACGCTCATCCTGCTAAGAGAATGTAAGGGTCACTATGAGCACTCTTTGGAAAAAGAAGGAACTCTTACATGCTTGGTGTGTTTTTTCACAAGCAACATTCAGGTCATTCTAGCAATTGTGCTTTGATGCTTATGTTAACTTGCTAAATCAAAAGGAATAGGTGTTCAGGTCATTCTGGCTTCTTGTGCCTTAATGCTTACACTTCATTTTGACAAATTGAAGACTTATGTCATATTCATATTCTCATAATTGCAATGTTAGTGAGGATTGTATGACATCTCATGATCATCCTATGCTTAAATGAACTCGATGATGATAAATACGACGAGTCCAACAACCAAGTCCTAGGGCTTGCATTTTTCATCCTAGGCTTGCATTTAGCTTAGGCTTGCATCTTCATTATAGGCTTGCATTGGGACTATGTTTGGTGCTCTCTTGATTGCTTTCTGCTCATCAAAGTTCTTCATCTTTTGTCCCGGGTCCTTCTTGGCTGCACAAGTGTTTGGTCCTAGCTCTCGATCTTCGGAACATACATTTTTTGATTAGTACCTATCATATATTGCTACAATCCTGGATGAGATGATTAGTACCATATTCATTACATATCCATTGTATTTTCATTTCATTTTGCATCCATAAATTCATTTTCATATACATATACATGTGCATCCACTATAAGCATAACTCAAAATCATACATTACACATATGCATACATTTTATCCATCTATCATTGCATTATCATAAGAAATAAAACATGTGCTTTTCGTACATTTCTATCCATACATCTAAGCATATAGGAAAACATCTCATAAGCATCATACATCAAAGCAATATACAACAAGTATGATGATGTCAAAATTTGATCTTGTATATATATATATATATATATATATATATATATATATATATATATATATATATATATAAATATATATATATATATATCAATGTCATGTACAAAAAGTAGGTGCTACTCGAGCACAGTATCAAAAATGGGCTACAATAATGCTATATATCAAGATCCACTCCCACTAGGAGGGGGTGGAGGTGGCGGAGCCTGTATTGGTCTCTGCGGTGGAGGAATAGGTCTCTGGGGAGGTGCCTGCTACTATGGTGCCTACTGTTGTGGTGCCTGCTATGGATGAGCCTGTGGAGGTACTATTGGTGGTGCTTGTGGAGCTCTTGCAAACTCAGCGAATGGTGGCACCTACTTTGATAAATCTAGTATAGCCCTGTAGTAAGCTGCATAATAATAAGCTACTTGGGCAACATCATATCTCATCTCCAGCCTCACGTGTGCCAACTCAGCCCATAGCTATTGAATCTCAGTGTCCCTATTTGCCACTCAAGTCTCCTCCTTGATAACCCATGTGTGATAATCATCACACTCCCACTGCACTTGCCTGACTCTCTCTCGGCTCTTCCTAAGAGCCTCCTATAACTAT
This sequence comes from Chamaecyparis obtusa, assembly GCA_027943335.1. Lineage (NCBI taxonomy): Eukaryota > Viridiplantae > Streptophyta > Pinopsida > Cupressales > Cupressaceae > Chamaecyparis > Chamaecyparis obtusa. Next base: position 1,835,081 of record BSBK01001059.1, read on the forward strand.
GGAGTACTCACCCCATCTGGAATGTTTGACATATCTATGTCATCACTCGACAGTGCCTACTATGATGTATCATCTGTGTGCTATCTTGTGGACCTTTGTTGGGTCCCACTACTCCCTACTCCTGTATCTGATCCCATGGCTCTCACTGGGATGCTAATATGTCCTATCCTAGGCCTTAGTGCTCTCTAACCTGCTCTTTACTATTGTGGCGCTTGTTGTGGTGGGGCCTGTGGTGGTGCTTGTTGGGCTAGTGCCTGCTAGTCCTATGCCTGCTGCTGCTATGTCAGCTATTGCTGGGCTCCCGCACCAGTTGGGTCTGTGAATCTAGGATGTAGGCACACAATCAATTGATCTCTATATGTAGGCATCATCCCTGCATTGGTGACACCCACCATGTAATCCCATTGCATAGCTGGTATGCATGCCTCTATAGCACATCTCCCAAGATCCAACCTCGCATGCCACCCCTTCTTCTCCTCATCGAAGAAGTGAGCGTAGGGGTAGTACTCCTGAGATATATCCTACTATCTACCAAATTGGCGTAGGACACATGTGAGATGGAACATCTCAATAGCATGGACACTCTACCTGATCAATGGATGTGAAACAAACATACGAGATAGCTCCCGATGAGCATCATCCCATGGCTCTGTGGCCACCTAGGGTCTCCATACTATAGTTGCCATGTCATCCAGCTGTCCCCTCCACTGCTCTGTCTTGCCTAGTAGGGGCTGAGTCATGACACCCAAATATTTGTAAATGTATGGCTCCAAATGCTATCGTGTATCATGGAATACTGGCCTTCACATGGGGAGATGCTCCCAGGCCCAGATTTGTAATACAAAGACTCCCACTGCCATGGTTCTCGCACTCCTGTAAACAATCTCATGCATCTTGTGATACATGTGGGCTAGCATACACTCACCCCATCCAAATCTCACTACTGGTTTGGCCAGCATCCTCTGCAACATGGTGCCCTAGCCACACTATAGTCCATGATGCCCTCGATCTAGAACAAGGTAACAGCTTAGGAACATTTCCAAAACAACAAGAAATGGGTGAGCACCGCCATATTTGCGCATCAAGTCCTCACACAAGATGGCCCGACCCATCACTAGATCATCCTGGAAGATGGTCCTCAAGGCTATAGTCCCCTACTGTGGTTTTGAATCATACTCTATGTGAGTACCATGAATGGGAATCTTCATAATCTGGTATATGTCCTCCGAAGTCACTATCATCTCTCCCATGGAAAAATGGAACGTGTTCATCTCTGAATGGAAACGCTCTACCAATGCAGTTAGAAGGCTGCGATTTACCCAAATGTTGGGAAAATCACATAAGTATCCCAATCCAAGAGCATCAATGTGAGCAGTGTCTACATCTATCAATCTCTGGACTAGTGTGGTAAGGACAGGATGGTATGTCCTGAAGATGACATCGGGGAAGTCAACCTGCAAAGCAAGCGACGACATTGGATCAGTATCTCAAACATGATGATTTTCAACACAACAATAGCAAATACAACATCGCATCTATTCTAGATGAGGCTCTGTGACACTCTACTTGACTGATTTCACTCAATTTGACACAATTTTGGTAAATAGTTTCAAACTCTACAGCAGTCTTTCACGTGAGAAAATTGTTCTCTTGCGTGAGAAAACCATTCTCTCGTGCAAGATAGGAATAGGCCTCGCACAAGATCCTAAAATCTCATGCGGGAACCCCTTTTGGCTTGCACGAGTTTCTAGATAGAGCCCACATGAGAGACCCCCAGGCCATGTGAGGAAACTATTTCCTCGCATGAGAGGAGACTTGGGCCCACGTGAGGAAACTATTTCCTCACGTGAGATTATTAGAACATGGCCTAAACCTTGCTAAATCTATCCTCATTGACCTAGAAAGCTATAAATATTGAAATGTAGGGAAGTTTATTGACTACTTATAGGTGCGTCATACTCTGGTGGTCGGGCGTGTCATCGCGAGCACTCAAAGCGATGTGTATGTAGTGGAAGACCCTCCATTTCTCTATCAAAGCTCAAAACTCACAAGAAGATAAAAGTGAATAATAAATTGAAAAATGACCCCTCTGGGCCTTATATAGCTTTTGACCTAATTTTCAAAAGTGCTCCATTTTGCGTGAAAATTGCACCCTTGACTAAATCGATTGATTTGAATCCATTTTTAGGATCGAAATAGAAATCTGACATCTCTAGATAGCTGGAAATCACATTTTAAATTCTAGGACCCTTTGGGATTGGGCGCTTGTGCAGTCAGCCTTCTGGCATCATCTTCTGACCAAACCCTCATCTTTGCATCATGTTCTCAAGATCTTTTCTCTTTTCATCAAAGTCAACTCTAGTCCACTCTAGTCAACCATGGCCAACTATGGTCAAAATTGGTCAACAGGACCTCTACTTTGCTCTGATTTGCTTCTACAGCTTCTCGAATCTAGTCTAATTGCTTCTGCTCTGCAATCTCTTGTTGTCAATCATCCTTCTGATATGTCATCTTTCAATTTCACTCTTGAGGGGGTAGGATGATTACATCATTTGAATCTTATTCTTGAATTAGTCTGATCTGAATCATCAGTTCTCATTGCTAGGGGCATCTCGGTGCCTCGCATCTTGCTATCTAGTCATCTATCTTTTAAGTATCTAAGCAATCTAACTCGGATCCTCGGGAATCAAGCTTCATTCTGGAGATGGTTCTTGAAATCTTTTAGGTATTGGGGCAATCTAACCCTAATTCCTAGGAGTCAAGCTTTGTTCTGGAGATGGCTCTCAAAATCTCTCTTAAACCATTATCTGGGCAATCTAACCCGGGTCTTAGAGGGCTAAGCTTTGTATTGGGGCAATCTAACCCTGATTCTGGAGACAGTCCTAAATTTGCATATAAATCTCATTCTAGGCATTGGGGAAACCTAACCTCGATTCTCGTCTTCTCTCAAGACCGTTGTCTTTGCAATCTAACTTAGACTTCAGAAAATCATGCTTTGATCTATTCGGTGTCTTGGCAACCTAACCTAGACTCCCTAATTTCTTGTCATCTGTCACTTCAGACTATTCTTTGAATCAACGTGTTGTTTGCACATGAATTCAAAGAGGGGAAAATGTAATACCCTAAAATTGGCACCTAATAAATTTGATTAATTTTGGTGCATTATCTTCAATTTTACATCTTCAAAGTCCTAGTTCCCTAGGAAAATTTCTCTCTCCTACCTGATTTAATTTGACTTGATGTCAATTGCAAAGACCATAAATTGCATTAATCAAATATCAAAATTAAATCCTAAAGTCCTTGACTTTAATTAGCTAAATTACCCCTATGATAATTAATTTAATCCTAAGTCCTAAGTGCTTAGAATTAAATTAAATCCACCCCATTTGGCTAATTACCCATAAAAGGAATTAATAAATATTTAGTTAATTGAATGGACACCTCTTTATTTGAATTTAACAATTTGAATTACTCGAAAGGTCACCTCCCACATGTGGCAAATTCCATTCTTTTAATTAAATAAATCATGCTTTTTTGTCTCAAATTGGGAATGAAGAGTCAAGAGTTTCAAATCAAGAAACACTTCATTCCTCTTTTGGCTTTTCTATTTAATGGACCTCTTTTTCTCATTTGAAGAAGGCAATTTTGAGAGCATCTACACTATAGGCATTTTTTAGTCTCATTTAATTCATTGTTTCCAAAGCTTTTATTGCATTAGTTAGCTTAATATTTCATTATTAGTTGAATCTTGCATCTCATATTAGATTAATTGGCTTATTTGTTCTTAGTATAATATCTCCTTTATTTCAAGTTCTCTAAAAATAAAAATGTGCATTTCATATCTCTTTCAAAGCATTTCTAGATTAATTGCACTCATCTTAGTTTAATTTCAGTTTTGCATATCATTATAGCTTTGAAAATCCTCTATTGTGGGATTGGTCTATGGTTGTTGGCTCTCATTTTAAGAGTAATTGAACACCCCATCCACATAGGAGGCAACAGGTTGATTCAATCAATGTTGTCAGATGGACAATTCATGTTCATATTCACCATCTCATGATTGAGCAATGACTGTTGCGTTTGTGCCTAATTTAGAGGTCCACATTCAGAGACACACACTAGTAGGATTGGCCAGATTAAGGGTGCACATGGAAACCATGCTAAAATGAGACAAAACTTTCTTGGATGAATATGCGAAATGGAATGATCACCCTATAGTGGAGTATGCTATGGCATATGAGTTCTATGAGACAGAATGGATTAAAATACTTTTGAGTAGAATTCATGATGACCTATTTTGGATAGGTGATGTGCCAGTAAAAATCACTAGTGACCTAATATATGAGATGGTAGGCCTATCTAAGACTGGCGCCATCCTTCTTGCGGGCAAGGATGTTAGGAAAATTGTTGAGCAAACATGTAAGTCAAGTAATGATAGGCGCGGGATGATAATTGAGCCTATTGAGCAAGCTGACATCAAATTGATGTCCATGATACTTGGATATAGGTTTCAGCACACCAGCAGGGTGAATAGTGTGTCTGCGGCCACAATTCTAGCAGCCATTAGACTTGTGAAGGAAGATGGATAGTTCAATTTGTGTGAGATCTTGCATGCACATTTGATTGATAACATCAAGGCAATCATGCATGATAAGACCAAAATATTCAGGTTTGGGTGTTTGATCCTTTACATGTACCTTCATATAGTTGGGAAAGTATCATATTTATATTTGGACAAGTCCATTCCAACCATGCCACAAATATCTTACAAGGCATACATTGAGGGTTCATTGAGAGATTACATAACATCAGAGTTGAAGATCTTTAGGGCCAAGATGCAAATGAGGTACAAAATTCTAGAAAATAGTGTTGAGAAATACAAGGATACTATTTGTTTTATGGTTGAAATAGATACAACATGCATGGAGGAAGTTTTACCTAGAACAAAGTGGATTCATCCACTTGGATATGAAGTAGATGAACAAGTTTTAGAAGCATATGCTCAAGTATTGCTTTCAGCTCCTACTAACCCTAAGGAACCAAGGTGGGGAACTTATGAGGAAAAGACAAGAGAGATAGATGCTAAACTTAACAACGCCTCAACAAAAAGAAAGGTTTCTAAAGTCACCTTAGAGATCTTAAGAATACATGGAGTGTCTCAAGTAGATCTAGACAAAGAAAAAGAACAAAAGATTTCTTTAGAATTAGAGAGCACAAATGCAACAAAGGTAGAATCACATGATCCCAAGTGGAATAAGGTAAAGATAGAGAAATCTGATGAATAGGAGGATAAAACTGATGATACTCCTTCTACGCCCAAGGAAACCATTGACCCTACTGCTCCTCTAGAGTATAAGACAATAGAAAAGAGGAAGAAAGAGGTTGGCACCAGTCATCCATCCTCGCCAGAAAAAAGAAGCAGAAAGAACACTCAAGCTCCTCCTAAGGTAGATTTCAAACCTAGTTTAAAAGTGCTAAGTGCCAGAATAATTGATGAGGGAAGAATTGATCAAGTAGGGAAGTTTTATGGAAAATATAGTGAAATAGACAAATTTGAGATACATGGTATGATAGTCAAACACATGCTGAAGTTCAAGAAGACAGTCTTGGAACTTAAGACTATGATCCCTGACAATGTGTGGAACATCCTAGAATTCCAAAAGAGACGGGCTATTGAAGAAGATCTACGGATAAGGGAGAAGATATTAGATGAAACCCTTCCTGTATGCAAGCTAGAAGAGAAGAATTTTTTGTTAGATCTGGTGAAGCCTCACCTCAGGACCAAGACAAGAACATTAAATATAATGGATAAAAACTATGAATTAGTTTCCAAAGAAATAGAGAAAGCCTTTGAAAAGGTCTTTATGAACAGGCACATGCATCCACCTACTGCACCCAAAGCACAAGTATCCATAAAGGAAGTCAAGGTGGCAAAGCCCACTAATGCATTAGTAATAGGTCCTTAGGATTCAGCTCCTGCAGTGGAAGTACAATCAGAGGTAGATGAGTCTGCACCCACTATAGAGTCACAAAAAGACAACACAATTATCATTGATAATGTGGAGATAGCCATGGCGGCCATAGATAAGGATTTGGAAAAGTTTTAGGAAGCTTTTGTTAGCACCCAAGAAGCTGAAATTCTTTGTGGTAGCAATTCTCCAAATCCACAAGAAATTTTGATTGAGGACATCACAGTAAAAGAAGGAGAAAAGATAGAAAAAGAAACAGAAAAGAAAGAAAATGAAGTAAGATTTAAGCAAGAAATAATGGAAAGAACTCCCATCAATCCATCACCCTCTGCATTGTTGTCAAGTTTGACACCTGACACAACTAGTTTGGACTCTTGGGGAGAAGAAGATCTGATAAAATTTAGCGTCCTAGCCATGGAAAAGGCCAAAGAAAAACAAGTGATGAGGAATCCCCTCTTGGTAGAATCAGTAAACAATCTGAACAATTTTTTGCCAGAGGACAAGAAAGTGTCAAAGATACACTTTATTGATGATGTGAGTACATTCATCTCACATTTCAAAAGTAATTTATCAAGCCTTGAAGAATCTGCATCCCTAGTTGCAGAAGAAAAGTACCTGAAGAAGAGGTTGAGTGAATTAATGAGCAACTTTGCACTTGACCTAATCTCACTCAAGACTGGTCAAGCATCCTTAAAAGAGTTTGCAGATCAAGGAAGAAGAGTCATTGCGGAATGCATGGATCAGGATAAGCTTATTGATGCCCATTTCAAGAAAATAAAAGAGGTAGAAGCTATGATTTAACAAGTCAAGATTTTAGTGAAAGACACATCCACGTATGTAAACATGTGTAATAATGTATACCAAGGGAAAATAGATAAGATTGAGAAGGTAGAAAAAGAAATGACAAAGATCAGGGCAAGGCAAACACATCTTAGGAATTCTCTTGCGCCGTCATTAGATATACTCAGTCAGAACATCAAGGACATAGACACCACAATCATAACATATGATCATGGTCCTAGCATTGACTTGAAGAATATGTAGAAGCTACAGTATGCACTATGCACCCATCTCCAGATAGTAAACTCTTTGATCACATTTTGGAAGAAGGAGATCCAAAACCTAAAGATAGCATATCTGGATGTTTTCCCTCATTGAGTATATGTAGATATAGTTTTTGAAACACCTTTTTCATTAATGTCAAAGGGGGAGTTGTGTATATAATATGGATCACAATATGTATAGGGAGATATAAGTGTATGTATAGAAGACAAAAAGTTTTTTGTATTAAGGACAGTTAGCAACTTGGCCATATTCCTTTGTTGCCATCAATGAAAAAGGGGGATATTATTGGAAATTTGTCTATACTGATGTATATGAATTAATATAGTGTTTTCATTATGGCAACAAAGTCATATAGTAGTTTGGAGTCAGCGCACTTGATGAGAAGATCAGAAATCGATTAAGTATTGAAGACTGGACAATGTATAGAGTTCCTGCATCTTAGAGCATCAGCGCATGTGCGTATGATCAAGTTATAATGTGCACCCTAGAAGTTAAGTTTTTTGGACTATATTCATGCTTATTCTATAAGTGCATGATCAGATATGCAAGTATGAGAAAGATATAGGCAGTTGAAGTTGCACAGCCAGTGTGTGCCAATGAAGAACAGAGTAAGCAGCCGACTGTTATCATTTTGAGTTGCGGCTATATTCTAATGATGTAAAGGCTATGCACCTATTGTAATTAGGCTATGCACATCTTTTATTGTAAACATGCTTAAGCCAATTCATTTGGAAGTGTTGTATGTAATAGGTTTAAGGGCCGACCTAGTTGTTTATTTTGTATGTGCATATAAATATAAGATGTGCCCATTGTAATTAGTATGGAAGTTGATAGAGAGTTGTGATAAGCAGAAGATAAGTGAGCCAAAACACTATAAGATTTATTAGAGCTTTGCAAGAGGTCAAAGCATTAGCACATCAAAGGAACTGATCTGACAAGTAGTTTCATAGTGACAGTTCATCCAGCATATCTGAGATTACAAGGTTGTAGCCTTCACCACTTGAGCAGTGAGCTCTAGGATAGTGCGTCCACTCCCTTAATAGGGACTATTGTAAAAGAATCCTAATAGGTTCTGACCCTTAACAAGGTCTACTGTACTTAATGCATTGTAAAGAAACTTCTAACAGGGTTAAGGATCTTCTAACAAGGATCACAAAACACTAGTACAAAATATTAGTGGGTGTCAATTCCCACTAGGGTTTTCACCTATTTGGGTTTCCCCGTAACCTTATTGGTGTCATGTGTTGATTTCATGTTTCATGTTTATGTGGATGTTTATTTCAGTACTTAAGCTTTTAAGTTCAATTTAAAGATTAAAGCTAAAAGATAAAATACAGTGAACACTGATTCACTGCCCCCTCTCAGTGTTCCCATTCCTAACAAAAGTCACATACATTATTTAAGAAGGAAATAATTATTGTCTTGGGTCATAAGGTAAAGGATACCTTTACATGTTTTGGTGATCAAATTGATGAAGAAATTAGACTTTGTAAAAGTGATGACTTGAAAAATTATAGTGAAAATCATCTTGGAGATATGGAGCACACTTGGAATTCCAAAGTTGAGGGAAATTGGTTTTCAAAAGTAAAAGAAAATAAATATGGGGAGAATGTAGGGTTGTTGGTAAAAGGTGAATCAAATAGTAAAATGGATAATCAAATTTATGAAAATTTAAGACATTACCGAGAAAATCATCATAAGATAGATTTAACATATAGAACTAAAGTTTATGTACAAATGAGATTAAATCAAAATGTGATATTTTTATTTTACATAAATCATGACTGAAGAATATAAAAAAACCCTAAAGGAGATACACATAATAAAATGAGATATGTCAGAAATCACTCAATTCAAATAAAGAGACCTTTGGAGAGATATTACATGAGAATATTTCATAATGTGAACATCCAGCGAGATGATGAGGATATTTTTAAAATTGTGATGTTATGTGGAGATGAAAACAAAATATATGACAAAGGGAAACTTTAATTTTCATTTTAGGGGGCCTAGAGTTACCAAATAAAGTTTTGATAGTAAGATACAAAGGAGGGGTGATCAGCATATGGTCTAATTCTCCTAGAGATAACTAGAATATTTCTATGCTCACAGGGAGTATACATCCCCAGAAAGAGCCTGGTGGAGCTCTAAATTTTTGGCAAAATTTGGAGTTCCATATAGTCATAAAACCCTAAAAATGGCCTCCTAAAATCCACTCCCAATAATTGATGAGATGATAGATCACATGACATGGGATAAAACATTATATTATTTTAAATTCAAATCTGAATGATTAAGGAAAGAAGCTTTGTGATAGGAACAATTAAAATTTTGTCAGTAAAGGTTTTAAACATGTTGGGATTTCGATCTATGCAAAAATGGTATTGACTTGGAGGATTATAACGATCACAAATTAAAAATATAAAAATGAACCACTTCAGAAAATCAAATCTCTAAGCTCCAAATAAAATATTATCTTTTCACAAGGTGTTTTGGATTTCCGACTAAACCCAAATCCGAAAGATAGGTAGTTATTATTTAATTTGTTGATTAGTTTTTCAAAAAAATAATTAATAGGATGGTGTCTTTTTACCCTAAAGGGGTGTGAAAAATATTCAACCAAATATATATGTGTGTTTTAAAATGTAAAGAGAGAAGCATTGAGATTTGAATCCATATCAATCAACAATGTAAATATTTTATTTTCTACTACACTTTCTGCACGTAATTTATTGTACATAAGACTTTTTGAAGCATTAATATAAATCAATATTTTCTCTAATTTGGAGTTGTGTATTTGATCATTCTGGATTGATCAGTGCTTTGTGATTTTATCTCCAAAAGATAAAGCTACTTTAAAACTTTATGTTTGGAAATTATTCCCGTTATTCTACAATTTGATCATTAGGATTACTAGGCACTAGTAATTCTATCTTATTGGTCTCATTAAGCATGGGTTAAATTTAGTAAGACTGATTATGGTGTAATAGAATAATTGAAGACGTTGAAGAGGAGAAGTTGATAGGAGAATTTAGGTGGTTTTATTTGTCTCACTTAGCTGTACATATGATTAAAGAAGAAACTGTCTCTATTGCCCAATAAAGGAAAGGCACTGGTCTACCATCCTTAATTGAAGTATGTGACTGAAAGATTACATGTAGGAAGTAGTAATACATATTGAAAATAAACAAGATATCACTACACAAAAGCATTCAACATATTCTCAATACAACAATCAAAAGATAAGTTTAGTGATTTCTAAATTGTAAATTATACTATTCTATCTCCATTAAGACCAAATTTCCACCTTGAGAGATCAAATTAATTCAAAGTACAACTACATATCTGCTATAAAAATCCTTAAGCCTAGAGTTTGGGTTAAGGAATAGGTACACCCCACCTTGGTCCTATAGAGCCTAAAGTGAAGGGGAAGAGGATCACAATCAATCATTCATGTTCCTTGGCCAAGTTAGTTGTAAATTCCAAGCATTGAGTTAGGCAAGTCATAGGATATCCAATCAGTTTATTTAGGAACCAACATATCAGAATAGCCAATCCCTAATGAGGGTCATTGGAATAGTGAATACCTGATGAGTGCATCAGAATAACTTATGGTGATATAAGATAAAAAGAACTACTATGAAGAAAGGGAAATCATGTCAACATATGTCAATAGGGTAATGTGATGACATTGGGGTATGATATACCAATGAACCTAACAAAGTAACAATACATAGCGGAGTAATAAAATTTGAGTTATCTCGATGACTAATAAGGTTATCAAGATGAATTATACTGATGATGACGTAAAAAGTATCAGCTTGTGGAAGAGGAATATTACATGATGGTTGCAAAAAAGATAATCTGCTAAAAAGTGCATTCTAGTTTTATATCGATAGGAGCTACCTCAATAAATATCATCGGTGTAACAATTACTATCGGTATAGCATTTTAACAGACTAGCCAGCTCTTGATGAACTTATCAGTATTACCTATGCTAATTGAAAAATGAAATCAAGGCTTTGGAGAAGAAGCAAAGATATAGTTATACTAATGGTGCCAAGAGAAAACACATGTCGGTGGGACCTACACCAATGGAGAACCATTGATATATCAGTTGTTTGATTCTTGAAAAACTACCAAAGGATGCCATTAAATACATAGATCAAAAGAATTAAGAGGCTCACATGAGGCATTGAAATCACTTGATTGCTTAAATATTTGGTGAAATTTTTGCACACATACACCTCTAAAGGCTACAAGGAGAAAATAAAGGAATACAAGGCCCTACTTGAAGACGATTAATTGTATAGGCTTTTTTTTATTATTATTACTCATTTGTTTTAGTTTTCTTTCCACAAGATAATTGTAACTAATGATGGAGAGATATGTCTCTTCATTTGTGGGTGAACCCACAATAGTGGGTTACACTTTTTTGCCTGAATGGACACTGAACTCTACATTTTAAAAAAACTTTCAGATTCGGATGCATATTGTCATTAAACCATTTGAAATCAAAACATGAATTAAATTAGAGTGTTTTTAGATTTTCTATCTAGATTCTAAATCTATTTTTTGTTTTTATTTTTTAATTCATATGAATGGTTTTTTCTTTCTCCCACGAAAACTGGTATGTTGCTGAAAACGTCATTTTCAAAGAGTTACATTATTTTCATAGAGCGTAAATTTTTTTCTAAAATAGATATCAATGTGATTTTTTTGAAATTAGTTTTTTAAGATCCATACAGAGGGCATGCAATTGGTTTGATGACATTATCATGATTATTAATGTTTGAAATTGACTAAACCATAATTTTGACATACCTTGACTACATAGCTTATAACTTGTCGTGTATTTGTCCAATTTCTTTTTTATTTTTTTTAATAGAAAGAGAACTTAAATACCTAGGGCATAGATACTTTTTAGAATTTTTTTTTCTCTCATTTAATATTTTTTCATAAGCATCAAACATAGAAGTAGACATACAGTGAAATATCTATGTTTAGTAAAACTAAAAATAGAAAGTCATAATAAACTTAATGTATATTAACATTATAATAATTGAAAAGATTTTCCTCAGTAGTATCTTACTACATAGATAGGTTTTTCAAATGGATTCATTTGATCTCCCAAAAGATGAATTCAATGTGATTTTTTGTTAGCATTTTAATAGGTGCGAAGGAGAGTCCATTGCAGGTATGAATGAGGAGTATAGATGTTATATCAATATTTTTTTATGTAATCTAGGATTTGAGCTAACCATTTGTAATTAATTACTTGAAATGGAACCTCTCAAGGCTTAAATAATCATATTTTATTAAAAATGTGTTATTTCAGCAAAAATCAGCATGTCTAAAAAAGTATATTGTGGGGTCACCCTTGTATGGAACCTCCTACTATATAGAGGAGATCATTTTGTAATATTAATAGACAAGAAATCATATGTGAATACCACTTTATAAATACCACATTTCTACAAATTATTTTTTAAACAATGAAGACTCTTCATTATTAATATACATTAGCAAGTTCTTTCAATTTCAAGTTATGGTTCTAATCATTTTGGATTAATCAATTCTTTGTAATTTTTCTTCCAGAAGGTAAAGTTGCTTTCAATATTTGTGTGTGGAGTTTATTTATATTATTCTACAATTTGATCATTATATTTAATAAGCATTACTATCTCTATTTTATTGGTCTCATTAAGTTTGGGTTAAATTCAATAAGACTAATAGTGGAATGATAAAGTAATAAAAAGAATAAAAAGAAAGAAGTTGATAGGAAAATTTTGTTTCTAGTCTGACATAAGTTGTACATAGGATTACGAAGAGACTATCTCTATAGCCCAATTGAAGAAGGAACTGGTCTATCATCTTTTTAATTCATTTTTTGAAAGATTACAAGTAAGAAGCAAAACTAAGAACTAACAATCAATTTATAAAGTATTTTTTATTCTTTCATCGAAGTAATTAACAAATAAGTTCAGTGATCAATAATGAAACTTGGTAATTGCAAAGAAAAGTTTAGTAATAGAAAAGGATAAGACAATAATTTATAAATTGTGAAGTACACAATTCAATCTCCCTCAAGACCCAATTTCCATCTTGAGAGATCACCCTGATTCAAAGCATAGCTACATATCTACTATAAAAATCCTTAATCTTGGAGTTTCAGTTAAGGAATAGGTACACCTACCTTGGTCCTACAGAGCCTAAAGTACAGGGGAAGAGGATCATAATCAATCATCCACGTTCATTGGCCAAGTCAGTTGGAAATTCCAAGCATTGAATTAGGAAAGCTCATAGGATTTCCAATATATTGATTTGGTAACCAACAATCGGTGACTCTGCTAGGGAGAAGTCTTGTAAAACATTTTCAGAATCTTTGGTTACAAAGTACACTTTTCTGGAAAGAAGAACCCACAAGACCAGCAAAATATTATTTTACTCGAAGAGAGGTGGAAATTCTATTCAAAGTAAGAAGTGTATGATTTGTGAAAATGTTAGAAAAGACCCTAGACATCTATCTTTAAAATTCAGGTGGGGTAGAATCTCTGAATCAAGGACTTGGAGATCATATTGAATTAAGCCCTAAAAGGAGGAATAAATCAAGTGAGACAAGGAATCCAATTTCAAAAATGACTTTCTCAAGATTCAGAAGGTTCCTTGATAAAGAATATAAAATATATGATGAGAATGGAACTCTCATAAGTAATAGTAGTCCACATGATAATACAAGAGGAGATGATAATAGAAATATGTGGAGTACTATTTTCCATAAAGGTGATGAATCTCACACTCTGCATCATGAAGAAAAAAAAAAGAGAAAAAGGACGGAGATCATGAAATAACATCCAAAGAGTAAAAGGGGTGTTAAAAACTCTTCTAACCATAAAATAAATACCAAACATGCATGAGATTATGCAAGAATTTTTACATGAGCACAAATTTTGGAATAAAAAAAATGATAATATAAATAAAGATGGTGAATCACCTAGCACGAGAAAGGGGAAGCAAAGGGAACCACTGCCCAAATATAATCCCCCTCATAGAAAAGAAGGATAAATAGGTTTTATAATTTATCGTGTAAATCCATTATTGGAACCAAATAACAAGGATATGGGTAGAGTAAATAATTGCTAGCAAAACCATTGCAATGGATAGAATGAATATTGGAGACATCCAAATAATAGGGTAAATACAAATCAGGGGCAATAAAATACTGGTAGATACAATGGAAATAAGTATGATGGGGGATATAATCAAGGAGGTTTCAATCAACATGGAAAAAAAACTAGGGATTAAATCATCTGGCACACAGAAGATCTATGGTGATTGATAGGTATAGACAGCTATATTTTGATGGAATAGTTGGCTATCCTAACATTATTGAGAATGAACGGAGGAGTGTAGTGCCTAAATTTAGTGGTGAAAACACTGAATCTAGAGAACATCATATCAATAAATTCCAAGATGCAAAAAAAAATTATGGGGTAGAGCACGAAGATGTATGCATGAATATTTTCATACAATCCCTGGTTAATGATGCAGTGGACTGGTACAAAGAGTTACATGATACTTCAATTGCGATATGGCATGATTTTGCAAGATAATTCCTTGAGGTATTTTGTGATCACAATGACCCACCATTTTTTAGTTTATAACTTGTCATTAGTGTCACACATATAGTCGATAAAGGAAGAAAATAGGCTAGTCGGTCAACACACTAAGTATAGTAACTAAGTAGAGCACAAGGAAGAATGACATAGTAACCAAACACTATCTTGACTGAGCACATATAACAAGCTAGATGATTACTAATCACTGAGTATAGTTATAATCAAGCATCAGTAATTTATCAAGTCATGAATGTAGTATATACTGAGCAATATAGGAAGGACATAAAAGTTTGCAATGACACAAAATACAAGGTAAATGGTTTACACCTATTAGGAATGAATTCTAAATATATCCTATGGGGGAGTATTAGTAGCCATTCTGTAGCATTTGTTGTTGCATTCATGACTATGATTGTCATTGATGTCAACACAGTGATCTACTGAAGATTAGCAAAGAAGCAGACAGTGTTTGAGTTAGCGCACTTGGGATATTGAAGATAAAGCTATGTGTAGTTGAGGACTTATTCTATTATATTTTATTAGATTGTTGTTAAGAGCATAGATAGTAATTCATTTATTCGTGGAAGTTATGAGGAAATCAGTGGAAGCAGTATTCAAGCAGTGTTCCTAAGTAGCGGTTTGTGAAAATCGAATGATATCTCCTAATCGGGATGGAATCTAGTTATGCATAGTTAGAGAGAAATTGGAGGAATGTTGATAGTGATGTGGTTGACAATGTAAGATTTGAGGTCACACAAGTGAAGAATTATATTGAGTGGAAGCTGACAGTTTTGTGTAATTTTAATGTAACATGTGGAAAGTTTTATTTTGTAATTTTTATGCCGACTCATTTGTAATTACTTGAGTGTGGTATAGAGGAAGGAATGTATTCCTTGTTGTAATATATGGAATGTGATGAATGTAAGGAATTGTGAAAGAAAAATTTTTGAAAGAGGATATGCGAAGTACTGAGATTTGGTATTGAGATATGAAGGAGTTGGTGTGGTTTGGCACAGTTAGAGAAGGAGTATTGATTTGTTGAGGTCATTAATCTTTTAGTATTATTATGTTGAGTAATACAAAGATCAATTGGATAGTGAGTTTAGTGATCTTACCCTAAAGCTATTTGGGTAGTGGGTCCTTCTGTCTTCCATAACTCCTAACAGAGTTAGAAACTTTTAACAGAGATTCAAAATCTCCTAACAGGGATTCATATGTACTGAATGTATTTCATAAGACTCCTAACAGAGTCCATCCCTTCACAAAAAATATTCATATTAGTGCATCTTTTGTGGGCATCATTCCCACCGGGGTTTACTCTGTGATCAAGAGGTTCCTTAGTCAACATATCTTGTGTTATTGTGTTATTGTGCATGTATATCTTTCTATGGTTGCTAGTTACATTGATTACATGGTTAAAATCTATTGAAGTTGATAAAATTTATATTTATTTGATAACTAATTCACCCCCCCTATCAGTTATCTTGGTGGACTTTACTTTTTAACAATTGGTATCAAAGCAGCAGGTCCTTGAAAGAAAATTTTAACAGCTTAAGGAGATCCATGGTGAATTTTAGGAAAGAAAGCCCTAAGTTTGATGGAGTAAATTTTGATAGTTGGAAAGAAAAGATGAAGACACATCTACTGTGTTTAGGACCAGGTTATTGGTTGATTACAAAGAATGAGAAGACTATCATTGATGAGGATAACATTGAAACATGTACTAATGATGAAAGAGATCTATTCATGTGTAACATACTTACTAGAGAAGCACTCTTGTCAGCCCTTCCGAAGAATGAGTACAGTCAGGTAAAATATTTGAAAACATCTCATGAAATTTGGTTAGCTTTACAGTCTACTTTTGAAGGTGATGAACATGCAAAGAAAGTTAGATTACATAATTGGATATGTACATTTGAAGATATAAGAATGATGGAAGATGAATCTGTTAGAAGCTATATTGGTAGAATCTCAGAGATTATTACAGGTATAAAATCTTGTGGTGGAACAAAGATAGAGAATGAAGTGATATGGAAAATTCTGAGGACATTGACTCCTGCATTTAAGCAGACAACACAGATGATTGAACAAGTCATACCTTGTACTACAAACTTTACAAGAGAGACTCTTCTTGGAAGATTGGAAGTAGCAAAAATGAACCTGAGGTTATCTAGAGACCTACCTAGAATGGAGACAACATTCAGTGCTCTTAGTGTTTGCCCTACTTTGTCAAGAAGCATCAGTGTGAGCGAAGATTATGCTAGCAATAGTAGATCTAGAAATGAAGAAGATAGGAATATTGAAGAAGGTATTGCCTTGCTTGTGAAGAGAGAACTAGACAGTAAGAAAATTTTTAAATGTTGGACTTGTCAAGAATATGGTCATTTTGCATCTAAATGTCCTAAGAGAGTTAAGAAGTATAGGAAAAACTTTAATCCTAGAAGATCTAAAGAATTTTACTATGCAAATGATGAAGAACTTGAAACTAGTTTGGAGAAATCTTTAATTGAAAGTGATACTGAGAATAATGATGATATAGGATTTCTAGCGCTTAAAGAAGAAAATCTTGAAACTAAAATTAAGGAAGAAAAGGCTTTAGTTTCTCAAGTAGAAAAGAAATTTGATTGGATTATAGATAGTGGTTGTTCACATCATATGACTGGAGACATGAAAAAGTTCATAAAGTTTAACAATTATGATGGAGGAGTTGTTAGAGTTGGAAACAATGCACCTTGTTTGATTAAAGGTATAGGATCTATTACTCTTGATGGAAGACTAATACTGATGATGTTTACTTTGTGGATGGTTTGAAACATAATCTTTTGAGTGTTGGACAGTTAGTTGATAAGGGATATCAAGTTTGGTTTACTGAAAAAATTTGTGTGATTAAAGATAAAGATGGAAATTTGATTGGTACTGGATCTAGAACCAGAGGTAATGTATTTCAGTTGAATCCTTTTGAGATGACATGCTTGATTACTAAGATTGATGACAGTTGGTTATGGCACAGAAAAAATTTTCATATAAACTTTGATAACATTGTGAAAGTGAGTACTACACTTGCAGTAAGAGATTTGCCTAAAATTATGAAGCCTACTAACATGATTTGCAAGGAATGTGTGATGGCTAAATAGAAGAGAAGATCATTTCCCAGCAAGAAGTTTACAACAGTAGAGAAGTTGGAGATTGTTCATACAGACTTGAGTGGTCCTACAAGGACTAGAGGATTCTATGGAGAAAGGTATTTTATGATTCTTGTTGATGACTTTACAAGAATGATGTGGATTGCATTTCTTAAAGAAAAATATGAAGCATTTGATAGGTTTAAGATCATTGAGAACAAAGTTGAGAATGAATCTGGAATGAAGATTAAATGTTTGAGATCAGATAGAGGTGGAGAATTTACTTCTAAATAATTTAACATCTTTTGTGAAGTGAATGGTATTAAGAGATAGTTTTCAGCCCCTAGGACACCTGAACAAAATGGTATTGCAGAAAGAAGAAATAGATCAGTGACTAAAGCAGCAAGAGCTATGTTATTTGAGAATGACTTAGTGAAGATATTTTGGAGAGAAGCCATGAACACAATGGTGTATATAATGAACAGAGTACAAATCAGAGCAGACACAAACAAGACACCCTGTGAACTATGGTTTGGACATGCACCATCAGTTAATTATTTTACAATTTTTGGAAGCAAATGTTATATTAAGAGAGATGATGACATTGAAAAGTTTGATCCTAGAAGTGATGAAGGTATACTTCTTGGATATTCATTGAAGAGAAAAGCTTATAGATGTTACAATAAGAGAACTAAGACTATTATTGAGAGCACAAATGTAAAAGTTGATGAAAAGTTCAAAATTTAGGAAAGAATGCTTGATTATGAATCAGATGAAGGAACTCACCCTCGACCTAACCCTGAGACTACTTAATTATTTTATGAAACTGACAGTGATTTGTTGAATGAAAGCCATAGTGAGGTCATTGAAGAACCAACACCTGAAGTAAGATTTGAGATAGTGACACCTAACATGAATGTATCAAGGAATCATCCTGTTGAGTAGATTATTGGAAGCATAGACAAAGGAGTTTAGACTCGAAATAAGGTACAAGAACAATTATCCTTGATTTCTCAAATTGAACCTAAATCTACTAGTGAAGCTTGTGAAGATGAACATTGGATTAAAGCTATGAAAGAAGAGCTAGATCAGATTGAAAAGAACCAGACATGGGAATTGGTCCCTAGACCTAAAGATAAGAATGTTATAGGAACAAAATGGGTATTCAGAAATAAGATGAATGAACAAGGAGAAGTGGTAAGGAACAAAGCAAGATTGGTATGTGAAGTATACTCATAGCAAGAAGGAATTGACTATGAAGAAACTTTTGCACTTGTAGCAAGAATTGAAGCAGTAAGAATGTTTTTGGCCTATGCAACTTTTAAGAAATTCAAAGTGTATCAGATGGATGTGAAGTCAACATTTTTGAATGGAGAATTTGAAGAAGAAGTTTACATTGAGAAGCCTGAAGGTTTTCCTTTAACTCAGGAAGGAGACATGGTATGTAAACTGAAGAAAGCTTTATATGGACTGAAGCAAGCACCTAGAACTTGGTATGCGAGATTGGATAAGTATTTGTTGAAATTAGGATTTACAAAAGGCACAACTGATAGCAACCTTTGTACAAAAGAAATTGAAAATGGTTTGTTGGTTGTAGTAATTTTTTTGATGATATTATCTTTGGAGGAGAAGATGAAGCCAACGATAAATTTGCAGATGAAATGAAAACTGAATTTGAAATGAGTATGATTAGTGAAATGAAATACTTTTTAGGATTGCAGATAACATAGAACAATGATGGTATCTTTGTAAGTGAGACAAAGTACTTGAATGATTTATTGAAGAGATTTGGAATGGACAACTCTAAGCTAGTTCGAACACCTATGGTAACTGGACATAAGTTATCTAACACAGATGAGACTCCTACAGTGGAACAAAAGAAGTACAGATCTATGATTGGAGGATTACAGTATTTGACTCATACAAGACTTGATATAGCACATTCAATTGGAATTGTAGCAAGATTTCAAGCTGAATCCAGATAATCACATTATGCAACAGTAAAGAGGATACTGAGGTACTTAAGAGGCACACTTGAGTATGGATTGTGGTATGAAAAATCTGATGATTTTACCCTATGTGCATATACAGATGTTGATTGGGGAGGCAGTGTTGATGATAAAAAGACCACCAATGGTGGAGCATTTTTCCTTGGAGGAAGATTGGTTTCTTGGCTAAGAAAAAAACATAATTGTATTTCATAGAGCACAGTAGAAGTAGAGTATGTAGCAGTAGCAAACAATTGTAACCAGATAATTTGGATGAAACAAATGCTAAAGGATATTGGAGTAAAATTTGTTGAACCTGTTGTTATACATTGTGATAACACCAGCATAGTTAGTATGTCTAAGAACCCTATGTTACTGTAGACTGTGATTTTAACCTATTATCTATTTTGAAAGGCTGAAACATTCAAACATTAGACTAATCTAGCATTCATTAGTTCAAAACATAGACAAATATAAACCAATCCACCTCAAGATTGTTGCCAAAAACAAGTGTTATAAAGCACTGTTTGATTTGCTTCAATGAGAGGGATGTGGGTGTGCTCTCAAATGCATGGAGAGGGATTTGTGGTGATGCATAAATGAAGATTAAGCTTGAAATATGAACTAATATTAATCCATTAAGCTATTCTAGGATGTGTTAGAAAACATGAAGAACATGAATAAATCTAACAATTAGGATTTATGCTAAGATGATCTAGCTAAAAATGCTCATGATAACAATGCATTGAAGATAAAACTAAGCTAATAATTTGCTCTTGGAAAGAGGAGTATTTATAGGATTTGGGAAGGGCTTGGGTTAGGAGGAAGAGTTAGAGTTTGGGGTTTGGTTAGGGGTTGAGTCAAGGATAAGGATTGACTTTCAAAGGGGTTGAATGGACCAAGGCTTAGGATAAGGATTGAAGACTTTCTAGAAGAGTCTAGGGCTTTCTAGGATATTCAAGAGTTTAGGAAATAAATAAACATTTATTTATTTCAAAGGCTTTTTTGGTTGATTAGGAAATAAATAAACATTTATTTATTTCAAAGGCTTTTTTGGTTGAGGATTTTATTTATTAAATAAATTTAATAAATAAGAGGATTTATCATTTAAACTTAATTAAATGTTTTTGAGTTGGGATTAGGCTTAGGAAATGGGGGAATCACTCTTTAATTAAAATTAAAGTGAGATTAGGAGATTCTAGAAGAGGTTAATGATCTTTAGGATATTTCTAAGGTTTTGGGTAAAAATAAATAAATTATTTATTTTTTGGTTTTTTGGTCAATTTATTAATTAAATAATTAATAAATAGAGAAATAATGTCTAAATGAGATTTAAATATTTCTGGAAGGGATTTCTTAATTAAATATTTTTAATTAAGATAAAGGGATTTAATGACATAAAAATAAATTAATTAATTAAATAATTAATTAATGATGATGTCATTAGGGGTTTGGACTAAAAAAGGTAGGAATCACCTTTTAATCAGGATTAGAGTGAGATTAGGAAATTCTAGAAGAGGTTAAGGATTTCTAGAAGATTTTCAAGGTTTTAGGCTTTTAATATTAAAAGGATTTTTGGCATTATTTATCAATTAATAATTAATAAATAGAGGAAACTCATTCAAACTTGATTTAAGTGATTTTGGGGAGGGATTCTTTAATTAAAGATGTTTAATTAAAATAGGAGGATTTAATGGCATAAAAATTAATTAATTAATTAATAAATGATGATGTCATCAGGGGTTTTTCATAAAATAAAAATATTTTATTTTCTAATGGATTTTTAAGTGTCCACAGTTACATTTTAAGACAAAGTATATAGAGATAAAGTATCATGTAGTGAGAGAGAAAGTAGCAGAGAAAGAAGTCAGACTTGAGTACATAAGCACAAAGGAGCAGATTGTAGACATATTTACAAAACCTTTGCCTAAGGATACATTTGAGTATCTAAGAGGTATGCTTGGGGTTATGCCCCAGCCTACTTTTGAGAAGTGATGTAGATTGTTGCATCCATCCAGTGGTATATGAGCCCTATTTTTCTTCTGGACTGGATGTTGGTACTTCCTCTATGGGGGAGTATCTGTATCTGAGCTGAGTTATGAGGACTCTAGTGAATGTATTTTCTGAACAGTGTCTTTTGACATTTGAAGTTGTTGACATAATGATGAAACATCTTTCATTGATGTCAATGGGGGAGAAGTGTACATGAAAAACCATTTGTACCATCTGTTGGAGAGAACTAAATAGGAAAAAGAAGCAAGATTTGATTGATGAAGAAGACTTGGAAGCATTTTCAAAGTAGTAGTGTTGCAGTATTGGATTTATGGAACTTGGATGTTTTTTCATCTATGTTGCCATCAATGCCAATGGGGGAGATTGTTAGGAATGAATGTTGAATATATCCTATGGGGGAGAATTAGTGGTCATTCTATAGCAGTTGTTGTTGCATTCATGACTATGATTGTCATTGATGTCAACACAGTGATCTACTGAAGATTAGTAGAGAAGTAGATAGTGTTTGCGTTAGCACACTTGGGAAATTGAAGATAAAGCTATGCATAGTTGAGGACTTATTCTATGATGTGTTATTAGATCATGGTTAAAGGTGCATATAATAATTCATTTATTCATGGAAGTTATGAGGAAATAAGTGGAAGCAGTATTCAGGCAGTGTTCCTGAGTAGTGGTTTGTGGAAATCAGATGATATCTCCTAATCAAGATAAAATTTGGTTATGTGAAGTTAGAGAGAAGTTGGAGGAATATTGATAGTGATGTGGTTGACAACATAAGATCCAAGGTCACACGAGTGAAGAATTATATTGGTTGGAAGCTGACAGTTTTGTGTAATTTTAATGTAACATGTGGAAAGTTTTATTTTGTAATTTGTATGCCGACTCATTTGTAATTACTTGAGTGTGGTATAAAGGAAGGAATGTATTCTTTGTTGTAATATATGGAATGTGATGAATGTAAGGAATTGTGAAAGCAAAATTATTGAAAGAGGATATGCAAAGTACTGAGATCTGGTATTGAGATCTGAAGAAGGAGTTGGTGCAGTTTGGCATAGTCAGAGGAGTATTGATTTGTTGAGGTCAATAATATTTTTGTATTATTCTATTGAGTAATACAAAGATTAGTTGGATAGTGAGTTCAGTGATCTTACCTTGAAGCTGTTTGGGTAGTGGGTCCTTTTATCTTCCATAACTCCTAATAGAGTTAAAATCTTTTAACGGGGATTCAAAATCTTCTAATAGGGATTCATATGTACTGAATGTATGTCATAAGACTCCTAACAGAGTCCATCCTTTCAATATAAGGAAACTCAGGTGCGGAGACCGCTTCCTACGCTAATCTCTATAGGAGAGTATTGTGCAAATTCTTTTAAATCCTTACAATTTCAGATTCGTTAACTACTTTAACAAAGATATTGCAACCACATACCATACATATAGAAAAATAGAGAATGACACAATGATATACCCTGGGGAAACCTTTCGGTAAAAACCCCAGCACTCCAAAACCTGCACAATGTATTGATCAAAACTATTACAGCTTACAATACACTTGCAATGCAAGTTCTTTCAGAAGATTTCTAAACCCTTGAAGACAAATCACAGCAGCATAAAATGTTCCAACAATACACTCGCATCAAATCTCTTTGCAACCCTAAAAAATCTTATATCATGCACTTCACTTTTTAGGGCTACTCCCAAAGATAATTGTATTAGGGTTTTACCATTATCCGAGAAAATAGGAACCCCAAAAATTTTTTCAAGGCGATGCCCTGAACCCCACGATTGGGGAAGAGTGTACAGTACTCAAATTTATCAATTTCTACATGTCTTCACCTGTTATTGAATCTTCCTGACATAGCTCTTATGTGTCATAGGAATCCGTCATAACCGTTTTAGCCATGATCTCCTTACACACAATTCAAGATGCTGACACATCAACATTATTTGCAAAAAATACATTTTACAAAACAAATAATAAGAATAGGAATTATCCAAGGTTGAGACACCTTATTCCTAACATTCACAAGGAATATTCATATTAGTGCATCTTTTGTGGGCATCATTCCCATCGAGGTTTACTCTTTGATCAAGAGGTTCCCTAGTCAACATATCTTGTGTCATTGTGTTATTGTGCATGTATATATTTCTATGGTTGTTGGTTACATTGCTTACATAGTTAAAATCTATTGAAGTTGATAAAAGTTATATTTATCTGATAACTGATTCACCCCCCCCCCCCCTCTCAGTTATCTTGGTGGACTTTACTTTCTAACAACACCGAGCTAGAAAATAGTTTACATAGATCGAGGTGAAGATTAAATGAAGATGTAATAATTAAATGATTGATGATCCCTATGTAATGATGTTTTAGGTTATTCATTTGGATCATAGATCTTAGGTTTTCTAGATGATGCCATAACCCTAATTAGGTTAAAATATTTTGATATAAGAACTATCAAGATGTCATTTTTACATGTACCACACATGGAGTAGCTGCATATACAGACATCTAAAGATCAGACTGGGTTGTGAAGTTAAATTTTTGATAGAGAATTCAAGGATTATAATTAGAAGCACATGAGAAGGCTACCAAGAAGAAGTCACATAAGCAATATATCACAACAATGCGATAACAGTGAAGTACTTATCAGATCTGAAATTAGGCAAAGGTAAGATCATCATAAGTGATCAAATATTGTAGCCTTAACTAGAAAACTTTATTATTGCAGTTAGTGAATCTTTTTGGGTGTCATCCCCACTATAGTTTTTACCTTCTTACAAGGGTTTTTATGATACCAAAATACTTGTGTATTGTGTATGATGTTTCATGAATTTTTACATGTTAGATTAGAAATAATTTATTATTTTCAATAATGTTATGAATGGATGGAAAAGATAACATGTTAGTCGGTTAATGAAATACATTATTTTAAGGATTTAGTTGAAATTTTTTTTAGGGTTACTGACTGACCCCTCCCCTCTCAGTAACTCACTTTTCCATAATCCCAACAATTGGCATCAGAGCTAGTTCTCTTGTTGAAGAAGTTTAATCACTGAAGAGGAAAGATCTTAAAGATGGAAAGGTATAAGCTTGATAAGACAATTGAAAATGAGAAATTGGAGATATAGATTCTCATGGAATAGCTTAAGGACATCAAAACAAAACTTAGAGAGTCACTGATCAAAAGAAAGGAATTACAATTTCGGCACAATGAGACTAAATATTAGGAATAAGAGATAGAGGAATTATTTGAAGGATCTGGAAATATATCTGATGCATCTAAAGGAACTATATCAGATATGTTTGAAAATAATCAACACCTTACCAAACAAGTGAAAGAACTGTAAATTGGACAAGAGACTCAAATGGTGAGAATGATTGGAGTTATGAACAATATAATACAAGCTGAACAAGAAAGAAATATGGCTATTGAAGACAAAAGACAAATGATTAAAAAGTTAGAAGAGAAAGAATCTAAAATACTAAGCCTGACCCAGCATCACTTAAAAAATTTCCAATCAGATGGTTGTCATGAATCAAGAAGTCAACTGAGTAAACAATGAGCTTCCTAGAAAATTGGAAGATATTGGTGAATTAAGGGAAGATAATGAAATAATGAAAAAATGAAGTGAAGATGCAACACCAATATAATGAGATGATAAAGAAAATTGAAGAAAGTACCAAAAGGATGGATGAATTCCTAAATAGTTAGAGAAGACTGGACAACACCACTAGTTTAGGTTATGTCGAGAAGGGAGAGTCATCAAAACAAGTTGAACAAAATAATGCCTATGAAAATCCAAGACCAAAGAATCTCTCATGATATCACTGTGGAAAAATAGGTCACACATCAAATGTCTGCAGAAGAAAAGCTAAAGGTATTCCTAATTCTACTCCTAAATTTGATGGTTATTCTTATAATTGAAACAAGTATGGACATCAAGAATGAGTGTAGATCAAAGATGAATAGGTCACCTAAGAGACACTATATGGAAAATCACTGTCAAACTTGCAACAAGAATGGACATATATCACAAGAATGCAGGACAAAGATGAAACAAGTTTGGAAACTGAAAAGACAAAACAACACCTATCAATCGAGAAGGCAAGGGAATTCTTAGACTTGGGATTATAACACTTAAGTTAATTTTAAAAGATGTGGTAGGTATGGTCATATTGAAACAAATTGTATGAGATTACATTAGAGAGGAAAATCTAGAAACTGGACAAATTCTGGAATGGTTTGCACTATCACAAGGTTGGTCACTTAAGTAAAGATTACAGAGACCGAGCAACAAAACTGAATGTTTATATGAATGAAAATATCATTGATGGAATTAGAAGAAAAATGAGTCAAATGTGGAGAAGATCAACTAAAGATAATATAGTAACAAGCACAACAATCGGTGACACCTCATCCTTTGGGTTAGGTGATTTCACCACCTCCACCTAGGAAAATAAAGTAAGTATGAGAACTGAATTTTTAGTTATATCTTACGATAGTTCCTTATATCTATTGCATGAATACCAAATCAACATGAAATAATATGCACTAGGTTGTTATATGTTTTGAACCTGAAATGTTTATAGTCAGTAAAAGCATGATCAAGTAAAAGTTTGTTAGTCGGTGAAAATGTTAAGGTTAACTGAGTTGTGTAGTCAACCAAGCATTGGTAGTGTTCACCAAGAAGGCATATTATAAGGAGATTATTGAATATTTTATTGTTAACTGAGTTGTGGTTGGTGAAGAATTTAATGCAAAACTTTAAAGTGAGAAATATTTTTGGGTATAAATAAACATCAAGCCAACTCAGTTTTTGCTACGAACCAGAGAGAAACTAGAGTGAAAAGAGTGAGATTTTTGAAAAGAGATTCCAAGCTATCTACAATGATTTGAGCATTTCATAGACTGTTTGGAAGTGATTCAAGTAAGTTTGAAGAAAACTAAGCTATTTTAATACAATTTTTACGAAGCCCTAAATTTGTTATCAGTGATGGCATCCTCATCAAAGATCGTTCAACCTAAAGATGATAGTAAGAAGAAGGTTACAATGATCAAGACTATGATATATGAAGAGCCTAAATATAAACTGTACATAGAGGTCACATCACAAGTTGATGAGAAAGGCATGTTCTCATGCATATCACCTAGGTTTTTGTTGGTACAAGACATCTAGTCTTACATTCACTGTAAGTTTAGTGAAATTGGAAATTTTGAGTCGCAATCCACTTATGAAGAGTTATGTGTGGATGGGAAATTGAAGGATGAACATACTAATCTAGAGATTAAAGGTTTAACCAATTCCCTTCACTTCTCAAAGGTATTTAAGACCAAGTGGATAAGGATAATACTTAGCTAAGTACATGAGGGAAAAATGTGGCTGGATGAACCGGTTAAAATCTCAAAGGACATTATTCACATGGTCACTGATTATCCTGTGTGACAAAGAAAAGACACTTAGCCACCCACTGAGGAGTGAAATTTAGAAATCAATAGGAGTTGAATGGGATGGCAGAGGTATGCATATAAGAATACAATGGTATGGAACTAAGGATAAAAATTGATTTGGTCAGAGTAAAAGTTAGAATAAAATCAAAGAAAATGATGGACACTTTGGAGAAATAATTTAGTGATGAAGAAGTAGAGAAGCCGATTGAAGAGGCAACCAAGAAACAATTGTTGATTGGTAATAGTAAACATGATGAAGAGAATGATTCAGACAAGGAAATACAAGCTGAACCGGTGAAGGAAAAACAAGGTAAAAGGAAATAGGCTAAAACTCCCACACGAGCAAGGACAAGATCCTCTATAGGTGTTTCCCCACCTTTGAAATAAGGAGTTGTAAAGATTACAAGGCCAACACCGACAAAGACATATCAGAAGAAAAGAGGTATTTAAGCCTCTACCTGTAATACCCCAAAATTGGCACCTTGCAATTATAATCAATTTTGGTGCATTCCTTCAAATTTCTACATCATCAAAGTCCTATTGTACTAGGCGATTTTGTCTCATAATTGGCTTTATTTGACTTGGTGTCAAATGCAAAAAACCCTAAATTTGCATTAATCATACACTATATTTAATTCCTAAATATTTGACATTGATTGGCTAAATAATCCCTATGATTAATTAATTTAATTCTAAAGTCCTAGTGCTTTTAATTAAATTAATTCTTCCCCCTTTAGCTAATACACAGCAAAGGAATTAAATATTATTTGGTTATTTAAATGGATTACTCTCATTTGGATTTAATAATTCAAATAATTTGAAAAACCACCTATGTGGCAATAATTTATTTACTTAATTAAATAATTCCTCCAAATTGTTTCACCTCCCACCAAGGAGATGAAGAGTCGACTGTTTCTTTCCAAGAAACTCTTCATCCTTCATCTGGGCTCTTCTATATTATGAACCTCTCATTCCTCATTTAAGGAGGCAATTTTCAAGCATCGAATCTCTTTCAAATTTTTGTCTCATTCTTATAATTCTTTAGCATTTGGAGCTTTGAATATTGCATAATTAGAATAGTTTCAATTTCTTAGTATAATCTTGCATATGCTCTTTAATATAGTTTACTTATCATGTTATTAGCTTAATTCTTATTGCATTTCAAGCTTTAGATTAAATCTACATTCTCATATTTCTTTCAAGTTTGTAGCTTAATTTACATTCACATTCTTAGCTTAATTCAATTACAATTCAATCATTTTCTTAGTTTTCAAATCTTCCATTTTAGCTTGGTCTATGGTTGT
The DNA here is from genome assembly GCA_027943335.1 of Chamaecyparis obtusa. NCBI lineage: Eukaryota > Viridiplantae > Streptophyta > Pinopsida > Cupressales > Cupressaceae > Chamaecyparis > Chamaecyparis obtusa. The sequence continues at coordinate 1,863,614 of BSBK01001059.1, forward strand.
TGGGCTCTAGTTCTGAGAGTAATTCAAACACCCCATCTAAATAGGAGGTGACAGGTTGATTCAATCGAGATTGCAAAGTGAATAATTCATATTCATTTTCATAATTTGTTCATTAAGCAATGACCATGTTGAGGTCTATGGCTGAATTAGATGCCAACATTCAAACATAAACATTTTGGTGTTTGCATGGGGCAGAAAATTCATTTCTGGCCTCATCTTTCACATTTCTCTGTCAAGTATTTAATACTCTGTCCGTACAGTCGTATGACTATGTATGAAAAACTCACGTGAAGATTCTCATAGTGCCATGTGAAGTTGTCCCTTCATTTCACTCTCTTGCGCAAAGAAATCACTATCTCATGCAGGTCTCTGCATTTCCTCGCGTGAAGCCAGGCAATTGCTCGCGAAAAGCTTGCCATCAAAATTTGAAATTTCCCAGTTTTCTATACTATTTTGCTGCTCTTTTTTTTGACATTGTTATTTGTTGTTATTTTCATATCTCTATTTTTTGCCATAGCATAATAGTGGGCTGTAGGAAACTTGAACAAGACAAAACTTGCTAACGGTTTGCTTGTAGGATGGTTGTCAAAGACTATTTTAAAATGTTGTGCTTGTTTATTGTTTTTACTTACATAGTATAACTAGGGCCTTGTTAAAACTTCTTAAGGGTCTTGATAGCAGGATAGGGTAATAGGATCTTCATTACATGGAAGTGATGTCCATGGATGAATCCAAGACCTAGATTTTTCTAGCATGATAGATACCTAGGGAAGCAAGGAAAGGTAACGAGTCTTTAGCATGTCCATTTGTTAGGGGATTATGCTTTTCTCTCTTTGAGAGAACCAGAAACCCAAAAGATTGTGGATTGGTTGAAGAGGAGTTAGCTCGATGATAGACATGTCTTATGTGTTTGGGTAAGGTGAAGAGGTAGAGAAGTATGCTCTTCACTCTTTGAGAGAATCAGAAAATCTGACCCTTGGATCCAAGCCAAAGTCTGTGTCATCTTTAGAGGGCCTGTCAAAAGTTGAACCTCTGGAAACGACCCAAGTGAGAACACATCTATTTCTGGTGATTGCACCTCACTATATTAAAGAAATATTTGTTGATTCTAAAGACTCCAAAGCCATGTTAACTTCTTTCTCTTGATTTGGACTATCATCTTGAGAAAGCTTTGTCTGTTGTACTGAGCGGCGCCACTCCTAGCCCTGCTTGCGAAGGTGTATGACTTTCAGGTGTCAGTGTGGTTGCAAGGCCCTAGCCCTGTATCAGGGGCACCAAAGGTTAGTGTGAATGGAAGCCCACTAAAAAATATCTTATTTAGTTTCCTATCTGAATCACCTCCGAAAGGAGACATAATCTTTGCGCAGGGAGGCGGAAGAATCTCTCCCCTAGATTCTCACCATAGGCATGCACCTAGATGTTTGAAGGTGGTAGATGACACTGGCCCCTACTTCAAGGGTAACCTTTGAACATATATTATTAAGTCCTTGGAAACACCAAAAATACAGGTGCCCTCTAGGGGGTGACATGGTTGTATGAGGTGAACGCATGCACATAAGTTGTGAGGCACATATTTTGTCTTCTCTACCATTTTCTTTATAGAGATAACTGAGTGTTTTTTTTTAATCTTAAATTGTCCAACATGATTAAACTTTTCAAAGACTCCCATGATTCTACCAAGTTGCTTTGTCCTTGGTAGAACTATTTGCGACTACTGATTGCATCACTATTGCTTGGTTCAAAATTTTATACTTGTAAATGATTGCTTGCAACATTCAAATTGAGATTGATGATTCAAACTATCTGAAAACTCAAAATTCTATTAGAGAATAGTCCAAGTTGTGTCTCAAAATCTGATTTTTGTCTCAAAAACTATGTCGATCTGTCGAAACCTAGTCTTTTCCCACGTGAGATTTTAGAAAACTATGCATTTCCTCACGTGAGACAACATTTTCTCATGTGAAGTTCAGCATTTCCTCGCGTGAATCAGCACTTCCTCACAAGAGACTGTACCCTAATTTTCAAAATAGCGAGCTATTTCCTATTGACTGGTCAACTTTTTGCTTGATCTGATTTTTGCCTAGGGTTTGTTTGCCTGTTCTCCAGTTGTCCACTACCTAAAAATCAGTGTCTCAAGTTGAGAACCGACTGATTACTACTTAAACTTGTATTGTCTCTCTATTATCTATCCTATCTTACTATGCTTTTGTACCTTGCAATGCAATAGTCACATCTCGGCTATTCTAGCCATACTCTTAATGATTCATGCTGGGTACATTTCACATCTTGGTTGTTCTAGCCTTACTCTCCTTTTCGCTACTCCTAGAGACAGAGTTCTAGCATAATCCCAAGTCCTCCCTCATTACTTAATCTTCATCTATGCTTGTTACAACTAGAAGTGGCAACATATTCCCCATACAGGGTATCAGACAAGGTAGAGGTAGATCTCGTAATCAAGGAAGAGGTGGTTCCAAACCCATTATCCAACCTGAGTGTCAAGAGGGATCCTCACATTCCTCCTCATCAGGAATCTTAAGAGAAAGTTCACCTCAATCTTCATCTTCATATCCTACCATTTGGCCAAGGGTCAGACATTTTTTCAATATAGATATTAGTCCGAATTGGAAACTAGTGTTCCAGTAGTGTTATAATCCCTTGTTTCAAAGACAACCTAAATTATTGTTTCAAGGACAACTATTCCAAGATAAGAAAAACTTTAAAAGGCCACTTTTTTGGGTCAATCCTATTAATGATATCGATCCAATCAACCCTTTCAAACCTATTGATCATATCAAATCTATTGCCACTCGTGCTGAATTTGTGCACGCTGCACAATCCCACATTAACAAGATGGGAGGCCCATTCGACTTCCAAGAGGGCGAATACAACAAAAGTCATGAGAAATCCCAAAATGACCAACGTCATGATCACTCTCAAAATGACCAACGTCATGATCAATCTCAAAATGATCAAAATCAGCACCAATCTCAAAACAAAGCTCAAAATGATTGGCAACAATATCACTATCACTCTCAAAATTACCAGAATCAAGATCAAGCCCCAAGCATTTTTAAAATTCTTGGTGATGACGATGATGTGATAACCCAAAATGACATAGATGCTATGAAAGCCAATAAGGGTCTTATCAAGATGATGGAGATCCTCCTTCTAGAGGAGAAGGAGAAATATTTTCTCAAGCTGGCCAAACAAGGAGCCAAATTACCCCCAGACTAGCAAGTCGAGACACTTGTGGCCAAAGAGGAAGAGATTGAGACTGCCAAGTTGCAAAAGATGATTTGAGACATGCAAGACCAAATTAGCCAACTTACAAAGGATAAAGATAAACTAGTACAACATTTCACAATGGAAAGCATCTGTCCTTTCCCCTTTGATAAAAGTATTCACATGTCACCTTTTCCCAAAGGTGTAGAGCTGCCTAAATATGACAAATACCTGGGTACTACTGATCCCCAAGATCACTTGAGGGATTTTGGCACTCTATCCATGGAATTCATACATGATAAGACTTACCTCATGCACCTCTTTCCTCGTAGCTTGGGTGGACCAGCTATGGAGTGGTTCTCTCGACTACCCACGGGTATCAAGACTTTTGACGAGATTGCTAATTTGTTTCTCCAACATTATTTGCACAATATACAACATCTGATCAACATCCAAGATCTTTGTAATCTGAAACAATGACAAGGGGAACCTTTCCTAACATTTCTCCAGAGATGGAGACAACTCTGTACAAAATATCCTCGCAAAACTACATGAGTCTGAAAAGTTTGACATCTTTTTGGACAATCTTGTCCCAAATTTTGGATATCAAGTACAATTACAAGATCCCCTAACTTTTGATAGCATGATTAAGAAAACTGTGTGAATAGAAACTTTTATAGTCAAGAAAGGAGAGTTGACTTTGAATAAGGATAACAAGCAAGGGCCTTCCTCCTCGAACAAGGACAAAGGTAAGTTTTCCAACAAAAATAGAGATGTTGTAAATGATGGATTTGTTGACAATGTGACCCCAAAACCTTTGAAGTCTATTTTTAATCTTACTTCTAGTATATAGGCAGTCAAAGCCACTGAAAAGGTTGCAACAGACACTCAGCCACCTTCTAGAATTTCTAGAAACAAACCTTGGGCCTCTTGACCCAAGCGTGAGTTCACTTCCTTAGGAGAACCCCTTGATGTAGTTTATAAGACTCTTGTGCAAAATTAGATACTCGCTCCTTTGGACAATTTGTGACTCTATGATTCGCAACCATGACCTCATTGGTGGAATGACAATGCATAATCTGATTATCACCAAAATAAGGGTCATAAGACATCTACTTGTCTCTAGCTATGCCATAAGATCCAAGATCTGATTGAAAATGGTGATATTATTGTGGACAACCTTAACAAGAATTCAAATCATCGGGCATTTAAAGACCCTTTTCCTCCCCACGAGAAGGGCTAATCTTCCAAGACCAAGAATACCAATGCTAAGGTCAAATACACATACACTACTAACAACAATGTCATTAATATGGTTGAACCTTTTGAAGTCAAATATTGTGATGTGATCACTGTCAAGGGGAGTGAGGATGCTCCTAAGCCTAAGACTCCATTTGTCTTGCAAGGCCTTGGGTCTCATTCTTCCAAACCAAAATCATCTCAAGATTGCATGAACATTGTTACCTGATCTCGTGTGAAGATAACACTTAAGGGTCCCGACCCTTGTACATCCACACCTAAGAAAACTATGGATAAAGCTGTTGTTGGTCCTACCAACAAGAACTCAAAATCAGTCCCCACACCTAGTACTGCTAATTATAGCATTGTAGACCAATTACAATGCACCAACGCTCAGATCACTATCTTTGAGATGTTATCTATCAAGTTCTAGCCATTCCTCTTGCATATAATATATTGTTGGGAAGACCATGGATGGGAAGACCATGTATTCACAAAATGCAAGAAATTCCATCCACATATCACCAATGTATCAAGTTCTTGTTTCATGGTGCAGAAGTGACAATTCCTGCCAATACCAACTATTCTTGCAATACACTCACACAATCTGTAGACATCTTTGTTCCAACTAATAGAGAGTCCACTAAATTCTATGATGCCAAACTCAAAGAAATGGAACAGACTCTGAAACTCAAGGATACAGGCATGGGAGGGTACTAGATTGAACCTGTGTTATCTTTAACAACTTTGACTCCATCTCCACATTCCTATAGGAGACCCTCTGAGAGAAAAAAACCCTCTGCTAGTTCTCCTCAGATAGTCTATGATGGTGCCTTTGTACAAGCTGCAATGCCACTAGAAGATGAGGATGAGGAATGAGCTATTACAACTTGGCTTTACAAAGGGAAGGATACATCTGAACAAATCACTCTTGCTGGTGACTTAGAACAAGAACCATATAGTGAAGCCTTCAAAATCATGAAGTTCTTTGGTTACAAAGGGAGTGGCCCTATAGGGGTGAATGATAATGGTTTTCTTGAACCAATTGAAGCCAAAGGTCATTGAGCCAAGGACACTATAGGTCTAGGCTTCAAGAAGATCCCATTTCATCTAGGGATTAACAAATTTATACCAAGACTAGAATGTCAGCCAGAACCTAAAGACACTACCAGCGTTGCAAATCCGGAGGATAGTTCTGATGAGGATATCTTTCCCTATCCCATTCCTCTAGATCTTTCCACATTCTTTATAGAACCAGATGATCCTATTATACCTATCCATCTAGTAGAGACCGATAGTGATTCTGATGACACCACTTCAGTGCATCTACTCACATATGACCAATGGAGAGCAATGAAAATTGTTGATCCCAATTTTTAGGGTGAACAGTACATGTTGTCATCCTTTCAAGAATAGTTCAAGAAAGAACAAAATTAGAAAACCATTAATACTACAAGAGATGAAAATGAGTCAGATGGTATAGCTAGTGTTGATGGAATTCCCATATCAAGCATCACTGATTCACATGAGCATGAGTTTGATTCTCTATCTAATGCAACTTTTGATAAAGATATAGATGTTGTTCATGTGTATGAAAACCTTCTTGAAGTAGGTGAAGGGTCTAGTGTTAGGATGACTGAGTGTGATTCCACTAACACTAACATTCCCTCTACTTCCACTGTGATGTCTCGAAGGGACTCAAACACACCTTTGGATGAGATTTCTTTAGGTCTCAACTTTCTTGTCCGTGCTTTCAATGACTATACTGTGAATGCACTTGAACCTGCCACTTCTCTTTCACTCCGCCATCCTGATCTTATCAATTGGAACTCTCCCTCTCCAGCTAGTGAAGTCCTTATGTTCCAGAATGACCACAATCTTGCTTGTTATCTTAACATTTTTGAACCTATAATGTTCTCAACTAGTAAAGATAGTATCAACATGACCGAAGCTGATATCAAGTATCTTAGTCATAAAATTAAAAGGAAAAAGAATAGGTGCTCTAATGGTGAAAACCACATTGTGGCAGTGTTAGAGCTGAAAAAAGTAAAAATAAAATACGTATCCAAGGGTGAAAACCTCTCTAAGGCACCCAAGGATGAGATACTTGATACACTTCCCAATCATTTTCAAAAAATATATCAGTGTTGATTGAGCCAACCCAACCAGTAAACTTGGGTATGGAAGCTACACCTCAGATTATTCATGTGGCATAGCCATTATCCACAAAAGAAAAAGAAGAATTCACCAATTTCTTTCGAAGCAAGAAAATCAATTTTACATGGACTTACTCTGATATTCCTAGATTGGATCCCAATCTAATCATGAATCATCTGTCTATTGCACCAGGTGTTAAGCCTGTCAAAAAAAATCTTTGTAAGATGCATCCACATGTGGCACTTTTGGTCAAAGCTGAATTAGAAAAACTTCTCAAGGCTGGTTTCATTAGAGCCATTGACTACACAGAATGGATTTCTAATATTGTTCCAGTTACTAAGCATGATAAATCCATTTGAGTCTTCATAGACTTCTGGGACCTAAATAAAGCATTTCCTAAAGATGATTTTCCATTGCCCAATATTGACATGATTGCAGATATGATGACAGGTTATGAAATGTGTTCTCTAATGGATGGTTTCTCTGGTTACAACCAGATTAAAATTGCACCAGAAGACCAAGAAAAGATAGCCTTCACATGTTCTTGGGGAACATTCTATTGGAATGTCATGCCCTTTAGACTTAAGAATGCTGGAGCTACATATCAAAGGGCTGTTACGACTATCTTTCATGACATGATGCACAAAACAATGGAAGATTATGTAGATGACACTTTGGCTAAAAGCATACAATGAAAGACACATCTTGAAGATCTAGGTCCTATACTAGATCGAATGGAACAATTCAGTCTGAGACTCAACCCAAAAAAGTGTGCATTTGGTGTTACTTCTGGCAAGCCTTCACCAAAGAACATCAGTCAAATGAGAGGACTTCAAGGTAGACTACAATCTATTTAGTGCTTCATTGCACAACTAGCCGATAAGTCACAACCATTCACCAAAACTCTACATAAAGGTGTGACTTATGAGTGGAATGAAGACTGTGATAGAGGGCTTACATAGATCAAACAATATCTTGTAAATCCACCAATTTTGATACCTCCTATTCATGGGAAGCTACTCATCCTTTATATCTCAGCTACAGATACATCTATGGGTGCTTTTTTGGCTCAAGAAGACCAAAATAACAAGGAATGAGCTATTTATTACTTCAACAGAACACAGGTTTCATATGAGGCAAATTACTCCATCATTGAGAAGGCTTGTTTAGCAGTGGTGTTTTCTTTATAGAAATTACGACACTATATGCTTGCTCACACTACGAGACTCATTAGTAAAATTGATCCATTAAAGTACTTACTCAGCAAAGCTACCCTCATGGGTAGACTGGCAAAAAGGGTCATGATACTCAGTGAGTTTGACATTGAGTATGTAGAGAGAAAGGCCATTAAAGGATAGGAAATTGTAGATTAGTTGGCAGAAGCTCCACTCAAGGATCATCAACCATTAAAAATTGAGTTTCTAGATGAATCTATAATGATTCTTACACATCAAACATGGAACATGTTCTTCGATGGATCCTTCACCCATCAGGGATCAGGTGCCAGAATTTTGTTCATCACACCACAAAGATATTCTTTACCTAAAGCTTATAAAATGTTGTTTCCTTGTACAAACAACACTTCTAAGTATGAAGCTTTAATCAATGGCATGAAGATAGCTATTGAATGGCATGTGGATGAACTTAAGGTATTTGGAGACTCACAATTGGTCATCAATCAAGTTAATGATATCTATCATAAAAAAGATGAAAAGTTGGTGCCTTATAAATAGATGGTTGATGATCTAAAAAAGTACTTTGCACACATCACTTTCCAGTAGATTTCAAGAGTAGATAAAAAAGTAGTTGACACCATGTCTACTCTTGCCTCCATGCTACAGATGCTAGAAAATGACTTCAGACATGAATTCCTAGTGGAGACATTACACTACCTAGCATAGAATACCCTTGAATCTAGGATGATCTATTCAGTCATTGGACACAATTCATCCCACTACCATCATATCTACTCCTATCTCCAGGACCAAATTATCCCAGACACTTACACCTAGAATGAAAAATGTCACCTAATCCACAGTGCTTCACACTATGTCATTGTGGCTAATGACTTGTATAGGTGAGGTCTAGATGGTACCCTCCTTAGGTGTTTAGAGCCCAACAAGTCCAAACATACATTAGTTGAGGTGCATGAAGGCATATGTGGTTCTCATTCGAGCAGTTTGACATTAGCTCATAAACTTATTAGAACTAGTTACTATTGGCCGGAGATGGAAAAAGAGGCTACACAATATGCCAAATCTTACAAACAATGTTAGCTCCATGGAAATCTGATTCACGCTCCTGCCAAGGAGCTTATTCCCTTCATTAGCTTTTGGCCCTTTCAGTAATGGGCCTTTGATTTGGTGGGTCAAATACATCCATCTTCCTCTAGAAGACACAAGTTCATTATCACTGCCATAGATTATTTTACTAAATGGATTGAGATAGTGCCTCTGACTATAGCTGATGGAAAATCTGTGGCCAGGTTTATACTAAATTACATCATTTGTAGATATGGTGTACCCTCCTCAATAATCACGGATAATGGGGGGTAGTTCAAGAAAAAGGATCTAAAGGAGTTATGTACTAAGTTCAAAATCATTAAACATTGGTCCTCGATCTATTATCCCCAGGGTAATGGACAGGCAGAAGATTCCGACAAGACAATCCTCAAGATCCTGCATAGAATAGTTCACAAATCTGGTAGAGATTGGCACCTCTAGATTAATCTGGCTTTATGGACCTATAAAACAAGCATTTGAACACCAACAGGGGCCATGCCCTTTACCTTAGTTTACGACATGGATGTTGTGTTGCCAATTGAGGTCGAGATTCCTACATTGTGAGTCTCTTTGAAGGGCTTCATTACTAATGAAGACATTAGAATATCTCATCCACAAGAGCTAGAGTTACTGGATGAATGTCGGAAAGTGGCATTTAATCATCTAAGAGAATACTAGAAAAGAATGTGTAAGAGCTACAATAAGAAAGTCAGACCAAGGGAATTCAAAGTGGGTGATCTCATCCTGAGAGAGAACCCCAAGAACCAACAACAATGGGTACAGAAGGGAAAGTTTGAACCAAACTAGCTTGGTCCATATGTTATCATTGTAGCATTTGGGTCTAGTGTTTACCAACTCTCTACTACTGGAGGAGAACAACTCAAAGAGCCAATCAACGCTCCAAACCTAAAGCGGTTCTACAACTAAGACATTTTTTGTGTGCTCATGTACATACATATATTCTGAGAAAAAATCCTAAAAATTGTAAAATGTCTTGAAAAAAATGATCATCTTAGTGAAAACCTGGTAAATAGGTGCTTTGATGCATCCATTATCTTGGTGAAAACCTGGTAAACAGGTGCCTTGATAATACTAAAAAAAAAATGAAAAATACAAAAATACAAAAAAAATGAAAAAAGTAAAGATACAAAAAAAGAGAAAAAGAGAAAAGTACAAAAAAATTGAATAAGAAAAAATTTGCCATTGATGAAAACTTGGCAAATAGGCATCATGGTAGCAAAAATACAATCTCTACCAAGATGGTAAAAACCCAGTAAACAGGCACCTCTTGTTTCCCCAATGCTATACCTATTACAACACCACTTGGCTCTTGCTTTCCTACTTTAGTTTGCTAGCTCATGCACTCGCTCTTAGTTATCTTCGAGACTATGCTCGACTCTACATGGATTGAAATTGGTCACACATGGGGGCACCTTCCTTGTCTAGGGGGCATTGTCCTATCATTTTCAGAGGATTTTCCTTGCATCAGTCACAAGTGGTTCTCACTATGTCTGCCTACTGATGCCTAGCTATTATTGAGATTTCTCTCCTTGAGGATCTTTCATGTATCAGTCACTAGTGGTTCTCATAATGTCTTCCTGCTGATACCTAGCTATCACTCAGAGTGCTCTTCTTGAGGATCCCTTGTACATCAATCACCAGCATTTCTCACTGTGTCTACCTGTTGATGTTTTCATTTGCTCTTATATCTCTCTCTTTGAGGATCTCTTGTATCAATCACCAACATTTTTCACTGCGTCTTCCTGCTGATACTTTGTTTAGCACTCTGATTTCTCCTTGAGACTATCTCTTGTGTTAGTCACTAGTGGTTCTCACTGCCTATTGTCGATGTCCTATTGAGACTTCTTGCGCTATGTACTACTTCTAATTCAACATCAATCCATTGAAACTGAAACTAAAAACTAGATTTGTAACTTTCTGAAGCATGTTGAGCTTTTCTTTTGTGTTCTTGTTTCCTTTTGCTTTATCATTCCTCCTCAAGCAACTCTAAGACGTCTATGCGAAGACTGGGGGCAGATCTTTTCTTTTCTTTCTATTTGTTGGTTTAGTTACAATGATCCAAAGGATCCACATAAGAGGGGTGTCCACTATGAGAGCCTTCATCTTGTGTTGAATGGCCATGTGTACCTCAAATCCTCTTATATGGAAACTTTGGTGAGGTTGGTTCTTCTCCTTGTCTTTTGAGTGACTTCTTTTTGCTACAAGTGAAACTGCAAACACTCATCCTGTTGAGTGAACGTAAGGCTCACTGCGAGCATTCTTAAAAATTCTTATCAATCACTTAGAAAAAGGAGAAACTCTTGTGTTTCTAGCATGTTTGTATGCAAGCAACATTCAGGTCATTCTAGCAACTATGCTTTGATGCTTATGTTAACTTGCTAAATCAAAAGGAATAGGTGTTCAGGTCATTCTGGCTTCTTGTACCTTAATTCTTACACCTCATTCCGAAAAATCTAAGACTAATGTCATATTCATATTCTCATGATTCCAATGTCAGTGAGGGTTGTATGGCATCCTATTAGTGTTCATTACTAAAAACTCTATGATGATAATAAAATGGGTCCAACAACCAAGTCCTAGGATTTGCATCTAGCTTAGGCTTGCATTGAGATAGTGTTTTGGTGCTTACTTTATTGTTCTCCTCTGGATCTATTCATCAAAGGTTCTCATCTTTTGTCCCAGGTTCATCTTGGCTACACAAGTGTCCGATCCTTATTCTCGATCTTCAAACATTCTTTTGGTTAGTACCTATCATGTATTGCGACATCCTGCATGAGATGATTAGTACCATATACATTGCATTTCCATTGCATTCACAAAGTGCATTATCATAAAATCATACGCATACATCCTACATCTACCTATTCATATACATGTGCATCCATTATAAGCATAAATCAAATCATACATTGCATCTATCATTGCATTTCATATTGCATATTCATATATCAATAAAACATGTGCACATTCATTTGCATATTCATAAAGGAATCATGTGCATCTCATATCTAATCCATACAACTAATCATATAGGAAGCATCTCATAAACATCAACATAAAAGAAATATACACACAAGTACAATTATATCAAAAGTTGAGCTCATATATATATATTGATCAATTGAATGTCAGTACAATAAAAAATGGTGCTACTCGAGCACAGTCTATCAAAAATGGGCTACAATATACATCATGACCCTAACCACTTGGAGGAGGTGGAGGTGGTGGCATATCACCCTATGGAAGAGACCCTATGATGGTGGTCCCTATGGAACTACCCATGCCCCAACATACTCTAAAAATGGTAGAACTTGCTCTGCTAAATCTGGCACTACCCCGACATATGCTGCATAATAATATGCTACCTACATAGCCTCATATCTAGCCTCTAGCTGAGCTCTAGCCAACGCATCCTATACCCCTCTAATCTCTCGATCCCTCTTGGACACTTGGATCTCATGCACAATGACCTATGTATGGAAGTCATCTCTCTCCCTTTGCACCTACCGTATCCTCTCTCAACTCTTCCATAGAGCCTCCTATAACTGTGCAACCTGACCTCCCACAGGTGGATCCTGTGTCATCTGATCTTGCATATCGATATCCCTAACCCGTGCCTCCTTGTCAGGAGGTGGCTGTTGAGATGTGTCATCAGTCCTCTGCCTAGTGGACCTATCATGATTCCTACTACTACCATCACCTGTATCTGAACCTATCTACCTAGGAGGAATGGGGGTTTGCTCAGTCCTCAGCCTCAACACCCTCTACTATTTTCCAGCCTAGTGTTGTGGTAGTTGCTACTATGTAGGCTACTGCTGTACTACCTAATGTACCTGCTAGCCCATGCCAGCCAAATTTGTGAATCTTAGATAAGGGTGTGCCAAAATGTAATCCCTTTATGCAGGTGTCATCCTTGCATTGGTCATAGCTGCTAAATAATCCCACCGAGCTGGTAGTATTTGTGCATCAATCATACACCTGCCTTGGTCTAATCTCAGTTGCCAGCCCTTCTTCACCTCATTAGTGAATCGGGCATAGGTATAATACTCCTTGGAGATGTTCTGAGGCCTCCCAAACTATCGTAAGACCCATCATAGTGGGAAGTGCTCCATAATGCTAATGGTACGCCCAATCAAAGGACATGAGAAGAACATGTGCGAGAGCTCATGCCTGGCATCATCCTAGACCTCAGTCGCTACCCATGGCTGCCAAACTACTACAACCATGTCATCTAGCTACCCTCACCACTGCTCTTTCTTACCCAACACTAGCTGAGTCATAGGACCTACATACCTATATATATATGGCTCCAAAGGATGCCTAGTATCATGAAATACTAGCCTACATACAAGAAGATGCTCCCATGCCCATATCTGAAGAACGAAGACTCTTGCGGCCATGGTCCATGCACCCTGATACACAATCTCATGCATCTCATGGTACATTTGTGTGAGCATGCACTTGCCCCATTCAAATCTCACTGGTGGCCGCTCCAGCATCTGCTACAGCGTACGTCCCCATCCACACTATAAACTATGCTATCCTATGTCCGGTATCAGATAGTAGCTCAAAAATGATGCTAAGACAACTACTAATCTATGTCTAGCTCCATATTGGCTGATCAGGTCCTCCCACAAGATGGCCTGACCCATCACTAAATCATCCTGAAAGATGGCCCTCAGTGCCAGTGTGCTTGCTCTCGATTGAATGTCATACTCCACACGGGCATCGTGGAATGGTACTCTGAGAATCCTATATATATCCTCGGGAGTGAATATCATCTCTCCCTGTGGTAGGTGGAAGGTGTTCATCTCCAAGTGGACATGCTCAACCAATGCACCTAGTAGCCTGTGATTTACTTGAATGTCGGGTATATCATGAAGATAAGTCAGGCCCAATCCATCGATGTGGGCACCCTCAGCATTTCTCAATCTCTACACTAGCTCACCTATGACTGGGCAGTGAGATCGGAACATGATATCTGCGAAGTCAACCTGTAATGCAAGTGATGACACTTGGTCAATATCTCTCGATCATGATGATTTTCAAAGAAAAACAATAATTAAAGCTATATGCCTATCCTAAACTACCTATCAGACACACGTAAAATTGGACTCAACCTTTCAAATCTTACAGTAGTTTCTCATGTGAGGAAGTAGAGACCCCGCACAAGAGTTCTCTAGCGTGTGATACATTATCTAAGTTCGCGCAAGAAATCTTGACTAAGGGAGGTTTCTCACGCGGCATCGACGACCCGTCCGCGTGAGCTCACTTGAGCTTGTGGAGGTGCCTCGCGCAAGGAAGCCCTCTTTGGGAAAAGCTTCACACAAGAGGCAATTGAGGTCGGTGCAAGGAAACCATTTCCTCGTGCGAAGCTTGACGAACTAAGCCCTAAAAAGCATTTAAAACTACCTAAATCTCCTAGAAAGTGAAAAAAATTGAATTGCAAGCTGAGTTTTTGACTACTCATAGGTGGGTCATAGTCGGTCGAATGGCTGTGTCATCTAGAGTGCTCGAATCGATGTGAATGCACTGACACACCCTCCATTTCACTCTGAGCTCTCAAATTTACTAAAGACAAAAGTGAATAATGAGTTGAAAATGACCCCACCAAGCCTTATATAGCTTTTGACCTAATTTTCAAAAGTGCTCCATTTTGCGTGAAAACTTCTCCCCTGGCTAAATCGACCACTTTGAATCCATTTTCGGGATTGAAATTGAAATCTGACACTCCTAGAGAGCTCAAAATTATGTTTTAAATTTTTGGGACCATCATGATCAGAAGCTTGTGCAGCCAACCTTCTGGTAACATTTTCTTGCCAAAATCTTATCTCATCATCATTTTCTTGAGATCTTCAATGTTTTCATAAAAGGTCAACTCTAGTCAAATTTGGTCAACCATGGTCAAACTTGGTCAATAGGACCTCCAAATTGCTTCAAATCGATTCCGTAGCTTCTTGATTCTTCCATAATCTATTCTGAGTTCCTTTGGATCTTTGATTTTATCTCTATCTACAACCTTTTACTGTCAATCATCTTATTGGTGTGTCATCTTTTGATTTCTCTCCTGAGGGGGCAGGATTATTGCATCATTGAATCTTGTCGAATCAATTCTTGAATCAATCTGATCTAAATCAAAAAGTCCTCATCGCTTGGGGCATCTCATCTCTAGGGGCATCTTTGCGCCTCACATCTTGTCATCTTGTTATCTATCTTTTAGGTATTTGAGCAATCTAACTTGGATCCTCAAGGATCAAGCTTCATTTTGGAGATGGTTCTCAAAATATCATTAGGTATTGGGGCAATCTAACCCTAATCCCTGAAAGTCAATCTTTGTTTTGGAGATGGCTCTCGAAAACTCTTTATGACTATTATTTGGGTGATCTAACCTAGGTCTCAGAGGACTAAGCTTCGTTCTAGAGATATCCTAAATCTGCATCAGTTATCATTTAATCAATGGATATTGGGGCAATCCAACCCTAATTCTAGTCTTCCTTAAGTGGTAATCTGACCAATGCCTCCGTAATCTAACTTAGGCTTCAGAGAATCAAGCTTCATTTTGTAGATGGTTCTACTACTTGATCTGATCAGTGTCTTGGCATTCTAACCTCGACTTTCAAGGGTTAAGCTTTGTTTTGAAGATAATCCTAAAACCTCATCGTTTGTCACATCAGACTATTCTTTGATTTAACGCATTGCTCACACATAAATTCAAAGAGGGGAAAAATGTAATACCCCAAAATTGGCACCTTACAATTCTAATCAATTTTGATGCATTCCTTCCAATTTCTACATAATCAAAGTCCTATTGTACTCGGCCATTCTATCTCATAATTGACTTTATTTGACTTGGTGTCAAATGCAAAAAACCCTAAATTTGCATTAATCATACACTATATTTAATTCCTAAATATTCAACATTTATTGGCTAAATAATCCCTATGATTAATTAATTTAATTGTAAAGTCCTAGTGATTTTAATTAAACTAATTCCACCCCCTTTAGCTAATACACATCAAAGGAATTAAATATTATTTGGTTATTTAAATGGATTACTCTCATTTGGATTTAATAATTCAAATAATTCAAAAAGCCACCTATGTGGCAATAATTCATTTACTTAATTAAATAATTCCTCCAAATTGTTTCACCTCCCACCAAGGAGATGAAGAGTCGACCGTTTCTTTCCAAGAAACTCTTCATCCTTCACCAGGGCTCTTCTATATTATGAACCTCTCATTCCTCATTTGAGGAGGCAATTTTCAAGCATCGAATCTTTGTCGAATTGTTGTCTCATTCTCATAATTCTTTAGCATTTGGAGCTTTGCATATTGCATAATTAGAATAGTTTCAATTTCTTAGTATAATCTTGCATATGCTCGTTAATATAGTTTACTTATCATGTTATTAGCTTAATTCTTATTGCATTTCAAGCTTTAGATTAAATCTGCATTCTCATATTTCTTTCAATTTTGTAGCTTAATTTACATTCACATTCTTAGCTTAATTCAATTACAATTCAATAATTTTCTTAGTTTTCAAATCCTCCATTTTAGCTTGGTCTATGGTTGTTGGGCTCTCGTTCTGAGAGTAATTCAAACACCCCATCTAAATAGAAGGTGAAAGGTTGATTCAATCGAGATTTCAAAGTGAATAATTCATATTCATTGTCATAATTCATTCATTGAGCAATGACCATGTTGAGGTCTATGGCTGAATTAGAGGTCAACATTCAGACATAAACACTACCAAGCTACTGAAGAAAAGGAGAAAGTTCATAAGAAATAAGGATGATATAGAATCATATGAGGAGGACACCAGTAAATTCAAAGTAGTTTTTAATAAATCTCAATCAATTGATGAAATTGTAAAGGAAATAAAGGAAAAGGGAGGACTTGTTCACCCTAAAATAAATAGGTATGTACATATGTCTACCAAGGATCAGGATAAATTGGAAGAAGCAATCATCAATATGATGATTAAATTTAAAAGGTTACCAGTTGAGTTTTCTACTTATATTCCCAAAGAATTATATGATAAGGTATCAGAAAGATGGACTTATGCCTTGCATATCGAGAAGCAGGTGAGGGAAAGATCACTAATTTTGGAAATGCTAAACTTATCTGTTACATAGATTGTTGATATGATGAAATAATATGCCAATTAGTTTTTGATGAAAGAGCATGCAATGAACATTCTACAAGGAAAAATAAAAGAGGAAGATGACGAGAGTAAAGAGAAATGGAACTAAAAATTTACGTCCAAAGCTGAAGTAGAGAAAACTGCACTAGCAATTATCCACGAGCAATGTGTCAAAGGAAGAGGCAAATGTGTAAATTCTGATGATGTAGATATTACTATACAAAGGCCACTTGAAGAGCCAGTATGTTAATGAAATACTGAAAACTTTGGGGATGGAAGATGTTAAACCAGTAGGAACTCCTATGGTTACTGCACAAAAGTTATCCAAGAATGATGATGCTCTAGAAGTGAATCAAACTCTGTATAGATCTATGATTGGAAAATTGTAGTATGCTATACATAGTAGACCAGATATTGCATTAGTTGCTAGGATTGTGGCAAGATTCTCTACTAATCCTAAGGAAACACATATGATGGCCGTGAAAAGAATTATGAGATACTTGAAAGGAACTGGTGACTATGGTCTATATTATAAGAAGGATGACAAATTTGAACTCCAAGTTTATAAAGATGCTAATTGGGAAGGAAATGTAGATGACAGAAAGAGTACAAGTGGTGGAGCTTTCTTTCTTGGACAGAGATTAGTCTCCTGGACAAGCAAGAAACAAAATTGCATTTTCCAAACTACTGCCGAAGCCGAGTATGTTTCTGTTGTAGTGAACTGTTCAAACTTGGTATGGATAAAACAATTGTTGATAGGCATGAAAGAAGAAATCACTGAACCTATTGTTATTTTCTGTGACAACACAAATGCTATCAATATTTCTAAGAATCCAGTGATGCACACTAAGACCAAACACATTGCAATCAAGTATCACTACTTGAGATAATTAGTACAAGACAAAGAAGTTCGAATGGAATATGTGAGTACAAAAGAACAAATAGCAGACATATTCACTAAAGATTTACCCAAAGAAGCTCATGAGTATTTGAGAAGTCAATTAGGGGTTCTTCCCCTAACTGAGGCCGCCTAGACAAGCTAGGAGCACTACATCAAATATTATATAGCAGAACATTTGAAAAATTGATGTAGAAGATTGTCACACTTTAGGGCTGGCCTAGAGTTGTGAAGAGAAGCAAAGACAATGAATCAGTCATAAGCAAGATGACAAAGGGAGAAACACTGAGTTGCATAGATATTATCTACATCTGATGGATGTATGTTTTAGTTGCTGCTTTGGTATTTTTTTTAAAGAGGGAGAATGTACTGATATGATAACACATGAGATATGATAACACATGATACTGAAAACTAAGAGTTGAAGAGTTCATGGAACTAAAAGGAAAGAGGATGATGAACTGAAATGAAAAATCAGGATAGAGGGAGATCTGAATACTTCTGACGGTCACAAGAGTGAGGCTTACAAGATTTTGAATTAGAATGAAGCTAAGGATATTATAAATAAGTTTCTGATGGATAGATAAGATTTTGGATTGGTTGGTAATCCATGTGTTATTCAGGTGATATCATATGGTGTTGCCATCAATGCCAAAGAGGGAGATTGTTGGAAACTAAATTGAAACAATTGTTGTATTGTCATTGATGTCAAACCTTAATTGGTAAGACTGTTGCTACTTAGGAAAGTACTATATCTATTTGAGTGTTGCTAAGGGGCTAAGAAAGGTTGGTAACAATAGCACCTAGGGAAAGGTTGAGTTATCTTGATACTATAAAGTTTACTTGACTATGTTGCACTATGATGAGATAATGTATTGTTTATCTTAGTAAGACTGAAGACTAAACTGGTAGGCTTAACTGAGCAAACAATGGAAAAATCATGTTTAAGCTGAGTGATGTTAGTGTCAACCGAGTTAGTATATGCCGAGCAAAATTATAGTGTTGACCGAGCACCAATAAATTGTCGAGAAAGATAGTGCAAGCCAAGGAGACAGTTTTAGTATTGACTAAGCATTCTACATGAAGACAAAGTGAATAATCATAGTATTGACCGAGCATCAGCAATTTTATATTTGAAGAGAATTTAATTTTGGAGCCGACATTGTTGAATTCTTGGATTATGTAAAACGTGTTGACTTTATTTATTGATTGTTTGGAAGCATTAAATGCATTGTAAAACATTTTATTGTAAATCTTTAAGAGATTTGAGATGATTCTAGAAAAGGAGCCGAAGAACATAAAGCAGGTAGATTCAATGAATCTGACCTAACCCTAAGATCTATGAATGAGATTGAGTGGTAAAAGATGAGTTAACCTAGTTGAGGAAAATATAAGGAACCTAAACATGGTGATATGTATGCACATGGTGAACAGAGAATGCTGGAAGAGAAAAGTTTTATTGACTAAATAAGCAGAAAAGGCTAAAGGAGAATGGTGATGATTACTTGAAGAAAAGTTTCGAGAAGATCAGAGATGGAAATGGCAAAGTTCCAAAGTCAGTAAACCAACATTAGTGTACGGAATCAGATCTGATATTTGCAAAGTGAGTTGTATATTTTTTAGATAATACTGCTGCTACTTTCTAACCATTGTAATAGTCAAAATCCTTTTAACAGAGGTTGACCTAACAGTCATATGTTAAATCCTTTGAACAAGGTTGCATTCTAATGAAGTGTATGTAAGTCCTATGACTAGGCTCACTTTTAATAGGGTGATTGAAATCATTTAACCGGGTCACATTTGACAGTATGTATTGTAACCTTTGACAGGGTTGGCTTTTTATCGAGCTCACTTCAGAAGAGTGAAAATAATAGTAGCATGTTACAAAGTGGTTTTTCTAAATTAGGTTTCCACTATAAAACCTGGTGTTTATACTTGTGTGAATGTTTAGATTTGAACATTGCTATGTTTTACAAGTTAAGTTACAGCTAGGTAGTGGACTGCATTGTTAGATGTTTCTATTATTGAATCAGTGATGACTGAGTTTATTTTGGTTTTGGATCTGATTTAAGGATAAGTTTATGAGATTGTTTTATACATCAGGACCTGAGAATAATTGATTCACCCCCCCTCTCTGTTGTTCTCAATCATATTAACAATTTGACCATATTGGCTCATGTTGTATTGTATTCTATTTATGGTTATTTTTTAGTCATTACTGGTTCTTGTGTGTGAAACTAGATCTGGGATTACCTGGTTGTATACCTGATCAGATCTATGTGAGATCTATGAGCCTAGGGTAGGTTACCTAGATATGTCGTAGGGGGTGGCTTGCAATAAGTGTTGGGGCCCACAAGTGGCTACCAAGATCACTTATTGTAAGTAATTGTAATCAAGTGAAAACCTAATATGTAATTAAGGGGTATTTAAATGAAATTAATAAGATTTGTTTCCTCACCCATGCTTTAGTGCTAGTATAGACTAAGATGGAGGATGAGATGATGCTTGTCACCTTTGAGAGGTGTGTGTCTAACAAGTTAATGGATTTTTCTGTATGAGAAGTCATTGATACTGTCTATGGTCACTTGAGTGTCAAGGTCTAGAGAGACTACCAGGATGAGACTTAAGGGTTAGACGTACATGATGACACCTTCCTATGCATAGTCTAGTTATTCTACATGTGTTGGTTGCCTCTAGATTAGTGAGTCTTATCTATCACTTTATTGTATTCACCTTGAGTTAGAGAGCTTTCAGGATCCCATTGCTTAGTGTTTTTATCTTTCTTTTGTAATGATTATTTGAGTCGGGTCTATTGTTATGTCCTCATCACGGTGGGGTAGACCTTTGTGGATCTACATGGATGGGTGGTAGTGATTCTTTACCATTTGATATTTGACATCCTTATTCTAGTGCTTGATGGTGCTTCTATAGTTGGATTCTTTATGGTTCTTCTTTGGTAGATTATTCTTATCTTCATTTATTGTAATCATGTATTAGGGTATTACATGTGATACCTAATCTAGATATTGTACTATTATTGTTAGAGTGATTACCACATACCCTGCGACATGTGTAGTGGATGTGAGTTTACTTAGGTTTCATGGATGTCCATGAGAATTGTAATTTATGATATATGATATAATTTTTATATCTATGTTATGGAATCTTTTGTTGATGTTATTTAGTTGAGTTCTTTCTTAAGTAATTCTACGGCATGGGACCCTCAAGTTTTGTAATATGTGTTGGTTGTTGTATTAATGTGAGTAAATGGTAATTTCTTCCGCATTAATGTTTATCTTGTTTGTAAACTTTAGAATTGTTACCCAAAACTATAGCATACAACAGAATAAACATAAATAGGAAAATGTTGCATCTTTAGGGGTCCAATTAATACTTTCAAGTATTTATTAATTTACATTTCATTATTACATTCATTATCAGATTTATTATTGTACTCTAAGTATTGATCACATTTCAAATTGCAAAATTCATAACTGATCATTACATTGTGCATTCAAACTAAATGCAATATACAAGTGTCTTTTCATATTTCATATTTCATGTCAATCAAAGAGTACATTTGCATAATAGAAAGCATGATAGAAGTATGGATTAGGGGTCCCATGCATTGCCTCTTTGTTTGTTCATTGCTGGTTGTCTGTCAGGTCCTAGGTCTTCAGTTCCAAGTCTTCATCCACATTTCATTTTTAGCGTTTTCATCTACATCATGAGAGGAAGGAAGTGGTCTTAGATCCTGTTGGATCTAAGAAATGCATGAAACACAAACAACATACAGTGACAATCAATTCTTTCAACGCTGCATATCTATTTGGTAAATTCAATTCAATAAGGAAAACTATATCCACAATAAGTGAAAGATAGTATTAAAGGGACTTGTTTTCTAAACATAAAACCTTTTACTATTTATGGTCATTCTGACATATGTTGCCCTTTTATAAACTAGATATTTGAATGAAAGGGACTTAGTGTTTCCAATTGAGAAACCTTTTTATGAAAATAGAAATGTCTTGTTAGATCAGTGAACATAATAACTTGAATTTTGATTCACAAGTGTCATTCCTTTTGGCATTTTTCATAAACTAATTATTTATTATGTTCACTAATCTGACAAGTTTGCAGTGTTGTTGTTTGAAGAGCTTAACAGAACATTTTACAGTGTTTCAAGCTGACTAGTTTTCATATCACAGTCATAGAGGAAAAGATGCTTTTCAAGATGCTACAATAAAATGCCAAAAGTGTTCCAAAACAGTCAACGATCAAATGCCAAGATATAGTTACATAATCCCTGGTATTGCATACCTTTGCTAAATTCAAGGTACTAATTCAATAAATGCATTCTTGTTGCTGGTAAATAAGAGAAGTGCTACAAAATTGAGCTTTAGAGTTATAAAAAATGTTTTCAGTTTTTATTTAGTGGATGTCACGAGCCTGTGCTCAAACTTCATTAACAGTAAACAAACATTTTTAATCTTTTCCATTTCTTATTTCAAAAGTTCAGATTCAGCATCAAAAAGAGAATTGTGTTCAAGCCTAGTAATATATACTAGTGAGTTTTAAGATGTTCACTATTTTCAACATTGAATTCAAAATTCAAAATGATTATTTTCATTTGTCAGTTGAAACAGTTAAGATTGAAATGAAATGAAATAACTAACAGTGATTGTGCTAAAAGGCATTAATGTGAGTTTTGAAGACTTGAATTCATCTATGGAGCTAATACAACAATGGTGATTGTGTCAACAAAGGAGAAAATAGCAGCGGCTCTGAGCCATTAAGACGGTGAGTTTTAAAAGTTTATATTTATTGGAGTTGTAATCACCTTTTAGGAATGATAGAAAAGCTTACAATTTTTGTCAAATGGAATGTATGGAAGGCAAAAATAAAGTGACTGGTAAAATAATACCACAATGACTATGCAATGGAAAAGTATTTTAGCAGTACGCATGGGGTTTCAAAAGGTGAACAAACATATGGAAGATTTTTGAAATATTCAAACTGTGAGCATGTTGTCTTCTTCAATAAACATTTACAACCAAGCTATGAGGTTTATATTTTCATCAAGAAATAAGCTGTAAAAGAACATGTTCATCCAGAGAAGTTTATAGACTTTTATCAAATGAACCATGTTGAAAACAAAACAAAGTGAATGGTATTCAAAATATAACAACAGTGTTTGATGAAATTTGTTCAATAGTAAGAACATATATGCAATATACTCAAGATGTGTGTCCATGTATTCATCTAAGCAAGCTATGAGTATGATTGGTATTTTACAAATTTTCCAAAAGTCTGTAGGACATTCATAGCCATGTTAAGGATTAAAAATTTATCAAAGAAAAAGTTGTAAGAGACAAAGTAAGGGTATTCAAACTCATTGTTTTAATTTCTTCCATTGAGACAAGCACAAGTTTCATGCATGGACTGAATAACAAAATGGGTTCTTATTATGTGCCATCGAAATATCATTTTTGTATGGTTCAAGAAAGAGAAGAAAAACAAATGTGTAGAGATGTATGTAAGCTTCCGAAAACACTACAAAAAAAATTAAGAGTTGAAGCTAACTTATCTGCATATTTTTCAGTCATAGCTTGTGTCTGTTGTTCATTTCTCAGTCAAAGTTTCAGATAGATCGTTATGAGTCTGAAGCTATAACTCAAAGATGCCCTAGTTGGTGTCGAGTTACATTTTTACATCTCTAAGTCATAGCTTAGGCTATGCCAATCTGATTGAAGAAGGAAACCCACAAATCATGGTATGTTGTCAGATGCAAAAAAAAACCCACATCAAAAACTTGTAAAATGAACAAACTTCATAAACCCATATGTTATGCCGAGATCTCAAGCTTACCAATTAGTCATGGATGTAGTTATAGTGAGCTCAAGATTTCAAGCTTTGAGTTACAACTAAGAAGAGAATAAAACCAGTCATAGCCCGAATTCATTTCTTGAGGTTGAGTTACAAGCCGTGTAGGAAACTCATGGTTTAAACTCTAAATCATGAAGGAAAAGTCACAGTCAAATACCCACTAGCCAAAAATTAAGCAACAATCTCGACCATACACATAAAGTGAAGATGGAAAGCTATAGTCACAAGTTGTGACCGATGATAGAGGAGCTTAAAGCCAAGTCATGACTTTGGTGCGACTTCAAGCTCAAGTGTTAAGAACAGGTCGTGACCTATTCTTTCACAACTGCAAGCTGAGAAGAGAGCTAGAGATCAAGCATCAGTCACAAGATATATACAATGATAGGCTTCAAGCATTAGTCAAAGCTCAAAGAAACACACAATCACATACTAGCTTTAAGCTAAGGAAAGAGTTGTAGCCCAAGCATGTTACTCACAGACTATGAGTTTTATTCCACAGCTCTAGATCATAAGCCAAGCTTCACAGCTCAAAGATGAAACTACAGTCATATGCTGAAGAACAAGAAAAGTGATCTCTACATCACAATAAGAACCCGAGCCTTCATAGAATCAAACTCTCAGTCCAGGTCAAATTCCAGGGAGTAAATCATTCAAACTGTGAACTTCATATTGTTCATGCCGAGCAGGATGGAAAATTTTTGCCGGATTTTCCTTGTTGTTAGGGTTTCTTTTCTTCTTGTTTCTTCTCAAGGAAGCTGAACAATAACACTGGTTTCAAGATTGACGAGTGGTTTTCAGATTTTGGAGTCCGCATAGCAAACACATTGAATACCATTAAGGCATATGTCTACATCTTGCAGGCCTTGAAATTGTCAACATTGCCACCTCACTCCCTTAATTTCGCATAGTATGCAAGTGGGAAGAGTGGTCATGTTGACCCTCTTCCACTTAGCATTTTTTAGACTTAGGGATTTATTTCTTAAGTTAGGGTAGTGAAGGTTTTGTTAATTTTGAATTTTATTCAAAATTTAAATAAGGTAAATGTTGGTAATACAATGTGAAAAGGATTTATATCCTTTATAAGATAACATTTAGGGAATTTGTAGTGGTAGTCTTCATAGGCTAGGTTTTTGGCATAATCTTTGGCTGAATTAGGGAAAATTTTAGAGGCTTAGATTTTCAAATTTGAGGCTTTAGGCTTGTATAAAACTGATTTTGATTATCAGTTTAGGGGTTACAAGTTTTGGAGGGAGGGCTAATAGTGAACTTATTGTTCCTTGATGCCTTGAAGATCATTTTTGTAACCACTTTATCAGATTTTGAGGAGAATAGAGAATATGATTCATTGGCCCATATATTTTGAGTTCTAATTTTCAAGATCCTATTTTCATCTTTCTTTGCAAGTGTTTATTTTGTTGTTATCCAAGAGAAGTGACTGCATCAATATTCCTTCTCAAAGTGAGAAATAATTTGAACCTTGTATGGAATATGTATGTTTGTTGATTGGTTAAGCTATTTGTGGTTCAACCCTAGTAGTGAAATCTCTTAGCCTATATGTTGAACAGTGATTTAAAGTGTCAAATCTTTGATATATGATTTGGAGTTGTTGTTTTACCTTCCAATCAAAATTTGAATCCATTTTGGTGTATCACCTTGATTTATTTTCAGTTTAAAGTTTCCTTCTCCCCTTTTCCCATTAAGTTATCATTCAGGAGGTGATATCCCATATCAAATAGGAATTGGCCTAGAATCTAGAGACTCCTCCTTAATCAGAGTCCAACCACAACTTGAGGAGGTTTCCATTGTTAGGATAGAAGTACTGTGTAGCCCTAATGCCTAAGTTGGGGTGGTAATTCTAAACCTAAAAATTTTTTGGCATGCCTGGTGGGACCTTGTGATACATGAATCAAATCCAAACATGGAGTGTTAAAGAATTTGATTATTTATAGTTGTCTTTCACTAGGAGAGGTAGAAATATTCAAAGAGAGCCTAGAGGTGCTAGAGAGCTTTATTTTTAGTCGGTTCAAAGAGGTAGAAGACCTGAGAGACCAAGGAAGTTAAGATCTGAGATAAGTTTAGCTCCTCCCACTTACCGTACTGAATTTTTAGAGCTGGAGCAAGAGATTTTTGAAGATCTTGGAGATTCTCAAGGTAAAGTTGTTCCTAAGTAGCCACCATTACCAAATCAGACTCCACCATCCAGTTCTAATACAACACATCAAGCAATGGAAATAAATCTTCCATTTGTTCCTTTTGATCAAGGTAGTCCTCTAAGGATTGCAAATCAAAATGACATTCCGTTGGCTACTTTGAAAAGTGTGCCATGATTTACTGGAGAAGGACAAGTAACAACCATTGAGTATATCAGAGATGTTTCTACTCTTTGTAATGTCCATCACATCATAGCAGAAGATGTAGCTTTGAAGCTATTGGTTGCATCATTAAAGGGTAAAGCCCTTGATCGGTTTAGGACTCTCCTACTGGACTCTATTGCTACTTGGGATGTTATGGGAGATAGGCTGTCCAAATTCTTTGAGGACAAGTCTGGCAACTTGTCTTTGGTGGAGCAATTAACTACTATCAAAAGAGTTCCACAAGAGGAAATGAGTGATTTCAATCTTCGTTTCCAAAAGACTTGGAACCGGATTCCTGCTCCGGTAAGGCCTTCAACTGAATATGCTTTCTTGTATTATTTGAAGAGTTTGAATAGCGATATTTCCATTATGATTCAATCTATGGGGGGTACTTCATTGCCTCTAGCTTTTGATACCTCTATTAGGGTAGAGAATAGTCTTATCCAGGCAGGAAAGATAGCTCCTAGGTCACCTATCCCTTTCTTTCCAAGTATTCAATCTAGCATGCCATTGATAGTCCCACCTCTATCTGTTGTCCCATCATTTAAAGCCCTAGAGGTAGTCTTGGCTGCCCCTCTTAATGAATTATAGAGTATTAAAGATAGCCAGCAAAAGATAGAGAGTTTACTGCAATCCTTTGGTAATGAGTTAGTGACCTTGAAAAGAAATCAAACACAAGCAAACCCTATAGCTCAAAATCAATTTGTTGGTTCCTCATCCCAATATCCTAATTAGCCTAATTATCAAGCTAATAGACAATAGTTCCAATAATAATAATGCAAATAGACAGAATTGGAATCAAAGGCCTAATAGACCATATAATCCTACACCTCTTAATAGAGTTAGGGATATTGTGCCTAGTCAAAATAACATTGCTACTGACTGGTGTTTTCCATGCAATCGAGCTCATGATCAATCAACATGTTCTAATGGTGTTCTTAACCAAGCTCTTATGGTCCAAAATGCAATGAATTCACAATAGAATGTGCCTATTGAGGAGGTACAACAATAATTAGATCAGAGTGTTACAGATACTAGTTTCTTAAATTGGAAAGAGGAATAATTTTGTGGTCTGAATGATGATTCACCTATTTTAGCAAATACCAGAGCCAAAAAGAGAGCTCTAGAATCAGAGAAATCAGTTGGTAATGTACCCTCTACATAAGTTTCAATTTTAAAGAATCCATCTTCTTCATCTAGTAAGGATCAAAATCAAAAGAGTGTTGATCAAACTTATCCTAGATCTCCACAAAAGGTACAATTTTTTGTTCCATATAACATTATTGATAGTATGAAGAAAATGAATGTAACCTTGTCTATGTGGAAAACTTTAGCTATTCCAAAATAGGATGAAATTTTAAAGGAAGGATTGTCCATGTTGACAGCCAGCTCACAACAAGCAGCACAACAGCCTCCTAGAATGGTTATGACTAATTTAGAGCCTTCTAAAGCTTAGGAAAAGGTACCTAAAGAAGAAAAGAAGCATGTTAAAGTTCAGCAGCCAGCAGTACAAGAGACTAAAAAGGCTGCAGTTTTAAAGCAAACAATAGTGACAGTTGATAAAAAGCTAGTAAATGTTCAAAAGACAACAAAAAAGAAAGGTAAGAAACCTGAAAATAATAAGCCTCCTCCTTTTTATGTTTCATTGATTATTGGAAACAAATTAGTGCATAATTTTATGGTAGACAGTGGTGCAACCAGCACTGTCATGCCTAAGAAAATAACAGATTTGTTGGATTTAAAGTATGAACCTCTTGAGAAAGGTGTGGTCCAGCTTGATGGAACCTTAGTTAAGACCTTAGGGGTTATTAAAAATGCATGTTTGACCTTACATTCCTGTCCAAATTTTTCAATCCCTCAAGATATTTATGTTATAGATTTGCCACCTTATTTTGCTATGTGTCTATCAAGAGACTTTACAGCCAAAATAGATAGTTATTTCTCATTAGATTGGTCTCACTTACATTTCAGAACTAGATATGGTACAAAGGTAACCATAAAATCATATTTATTGGCCAAGGATCATGTAAAGCCTTATGTAATCCCAGCCCAATTAATGCAACTTGTGTGATTATGGATTCAAATGAAATTAAAGATTATTCAGCTTATAACACACAAACCGAGGAGTATCTTGATATTATTTTGGATGAATGGGCCACTAGAAATGATCAGAATGATGATATGTTTTTGGTAATTATATGATTATGGAATCTGATGTAGTTTTTCCTAATTTGATAAAAGATCCTGATTCTGAATCTAAATTATCTAACTAGTTAAGGGATTTGTATTTGATGGATCAAGGAATAAAGATAGAATTGGTGTAGGAGTTATGTTAGTCTCACCTGACAGTGATAAGTTCTATGCTGCATACAAATTATATTTTCCATGTTCTAACAATGTGGCTGAATATGAAAGTCTGATTCAGGGTTTAGAGTGGGCAAGAAAGAGGAAAATCAAATGTTTGAGGGCGTTTGGGGATAGTGAGTTGATAGTAAATCAGGTGAGAGGTATCAATGCTGTTAAAAATGATTTTTCAAAGATGTATAAATCCAAAGTATCTAATATTCTAGATGATTTTGATGCATTTAACCTTATTTCTATTCTTAGAAAGAGAAATCAGCATGTTGATAGGCTAGCTAGTATTGGTGCACATGTTTCAATTAATGAAAATAAGGGGTAGATTTCAGACCAGTCACATGTTAAGATTGTTGTTAGGCCATCTATCCTAGATAATGATACTAATTGGCAGGTTTTCAATACTGATGAACATATTTTGAGTTTTATGATGGAAACAGATGGTTTCTCAACTTCTAAAAATGACAAACTTAATCAGCAAATGGACGATCAAATCATTCAGCTAAAGACCAATAAGCTTCCAAAAGGATTGGTCAGCCTAGAATCAGCTTTTAACTCTAATGATCAGTTCAGGAGGAGTAAAAATAGCCTGCTGATCAAAGAAGATCACTATGAAGAAGTGGAGATATTCAGAGATAAGTATTTGAAGGTTGGTAAAATTAATTCTCCTGAAGAAAAATAATTGTTTATTGATCTTTTTAGAGAACATAGTGATGTGTTTGCATGGGATTATGCTGATTTGAAAGGATTTGATCCTCAATTAACCTAGCATACCATAGAGTTAGAACCTAATGCTAGGCCAATCAGACAAAAGAAAAGGCCCATAAACCCCAAGTTAGACCCTTTCATGTTGAAAGAACTGAGAAAACTCCTAGATGGTGGTATCATATTTCCAATCAAGCACACATCTTGGGTTTCCAACTTAGTTCCAGTAAGGAAAAAGATTGGAGAGATAAGAATTTGTGAGGACTTTACAGACCTTAATAGGGCATCTCTGAAAGATAGACACCCTCTTCCTTCCATGGAACAAATTTTACAATATGTCTCAGGTTCTGAGAGATTCTCACTTTTACATGGATATTTTGGTTACAACTAGATTTTAGTTAAAGAATCGAGGGTACAATGGCTTACAGAAGAATGCCATTTAGATTATCAAATGCAAGGGCTAATTTTCATAAAGAAATGGACATGGCTTTCAATAATTTGATGTATAAGTTTGTTCTAGTATACTTATATGATGTTACAATTTATAGCAAGGTTGCAAACCAGCATATAGATCATTTAAGACAAATTTTACAGAGATGTAGAGAGTTTGGAATCTCTCTTAACCCAAACAAATATGTTTTTGTAGACCATGAAGGTAAAATTTTTGGATACCAAGTGTCTAAAGAAGGTACAACTATTGATCCTGAAATGACTCAAGCAATTCTAGAACTTTCATTGCCAAAACACAAGAAAGGATTGCAGAGTTTTATTGGGAGAATAAATTTTGTTAGACGTTTTATCCCTGATATTGCAAACTTATTAAAACCTTTAACTGCTATGCTGAAGAAAGATGTGTCTTTCAGCTAGACTGATGAGGGAAAGAGGATTTTTGAACAAATTAAGCAAGCTTTGTCTTCAGCCCCTACTCTAGTTAATCCTGATTTTACTAAGGATTTTATTTTATATGCTTATGGTGGTTCTGACACTATTTTAGCAATGTCGGTTCAAAAGAATGAGGATAAATAGGAGCATCCAATTGCATTTTTCAACAAAGGTAGGGATGATTATGAGAAAAGGTACAATTTTGTTGAGAAACATGTGCTAGCTGTCATTAAGGATTTTTAAAAAAATTAAGCATCTGGTTGCTAGAAATAAAGTACATCTAATGGTTGCACATCTTGTTATTAAGGAGTTCTTGTTGAACAAAGATGTTAATGAAAAGAGAGCAGGTTGGATAACAAGGGTTATGGAACATGATGTGAAAATTAATGTAACCAAGCTGGTTAGAGGCAAGGGCCTCTGTGCTCAAATGAAAAATGAAGAAAATAAAGTTGAAGCCACTGAAGAGGTTGCCTTACTTCAAGCTAATTCTATGTTAATTAATGATTCAACATCCTAGTTATCAGATATGACCAGGTTTCTACAAACTGGACAATGTCTAATAAATCTTGATAAAGCTAAGAGAAGGTAATACAGGTTACAATCTATTCCTTATGTTCTTATTGATGATATCCTTTATACGAAAGATTTTTCTGGTATGCTTCTTAAGTGCATTGATTTTGTTGATCAAAGTAATATTTTATCTGAGTTCCATGATGGATCTTATGGAGGACATTTCAGTCCTAAAACAACTACCTAGAAAATTCTAAGAGTTGGCCAGCTATTACTGCCAGATTTATTCAAAGATGCTCATTCTTGGGCAAGAAAGTGTCAAAAGTGTGCATTATTTGCAGGAAAGTAAAAAATGGCAGCATTTCCATTAAAGCCAATTATTGTGGATCGACCATTTAATAAATGGGGAGTGGACTTTATAGGTCCAATAAATCCTAATTCTAGTGTGGGTCATAAATGGATTTTGACTACTACATACTATTTTACTAGATGGACTGAGGCCATTGCATTAAAGGAATCTATTGGATCTGCTATGTTAAAGTTCTATGATGATATAATAACCAGGTTTGGTGTTCCTCAGTCAATTATTTCAGATAATGCTTTAGCTTTTGTTGGTTCAACTATAACAGAGTGGGTTCTTAAAAATGGCATTTATCTAAATACTTCTTCTAACTATAATCCTCAGGGTAATGGTCTTGCAGAGTCTACTAATAAAAACCTAATTAGGATTATCAAAAAGACTTTGCAGGAAAATAAAAGAGATTGGCACTCTAAACTAAAGGGAGCCTTATGGCTAGATAGAATCACACCTAAACAAGTTATTGGGACTTCACCCTATGTTCTGGTTTATGGTAAGGAGGCAAGATTGCCAATTTCTATAGAATTTCTAGCTTTGCAGCTAGCTGACCAAATGATGATGTTTGAAGAAGAAGATCCTCTTAAGCTGAGATATGTTGAATTGCTTCAGCTTGAAGAAGAAAGGAGAAAAGCATTGGAAACTATGGAGTTAAGGAAAGCATAAACTAAAAGGTCTTTTGACAAGAAAGCTACATCCAGGGATTTCAAGGAGGGTGATTTAGTTCTCAAGTGGGATGTGTTGAAGAGCAGACCAGGCCAGCATGATAAATTTGACAATTTTTGGTTAGGCCCTTTTGTTATTACAGCTTGCAAAGAAAATAATGCTTTTCAATTGTCCTCAACTGATGGATAAGTTCTGAAAATTCCAGTTAATGGAATTCACCTCAAGCTTTGCTTTGAGGGATAGGTTAGGTCTAGTTTTCATTTCAATAAGTGTTGTCCAAGGACTAGGTCTCTACGTTGCATGAGTCTAGATTAGATGCATTTTCATTTCAATAATGGTTGCATTCATGGTTTCTCATTTTCTAACTCTGTTTCCCAACGATAAGGTCTATAGGTCATGTCTAGCAGGCAAACATCCAGCAGAAGTTGCCAAAAATGTTACCCAAAACTACATCATATAGCAAAATAAACATAAATAGGAAAAGGTTGCATCTTTAGGGGTCCAATTAATACAACCTTTCAGGTATTTATTAATTTACATTTCATTATTGTATTCATTATCAGATTTATTATTGTACTCTAAGTATTGATCACATTTCAAATTTCAAAATTCATAACTGATCATTACATTGTGCATTCAAACTGAATGTAGTATAAAAGTGTCTTTTCATATTCCATATTTCATGTCAATCAAAGAGTACATTTGTAGAATAGAAAGCATGATAGAAGTATGGAGTAGGGGTCCCATGCATTGCCTCTTTGTTTGTTCATTGTTGGTTGTATGTCAGGTCCTAGGTATTTAGTTCCAAGTCTTCGTATGCATTTGGTTTTTAGGGTTTTCATCTACATCATGAGAGGAAGAAAGTGGTGTTAGATCCTGTTGGATATAAGCAATGCACGAAACAAAAACAACATACAATGACAATCAATTCTTTCAATGCTGCATATCTATCTGGTAAATTCAATGCAATAAGGAAAATTGTATCCACAATAAGTGAAAGATAGTATTAAAGGTACTTGTTTTCTAAACATGAAACCTTTTACTATTTATGGTAATTCTGACATATGTTGTCCTTTTATAAACCAAATATTTGAATGAAAGGGACTTAGTGTTTCCAATTGAGAAACCTTTTTTAGAAAATAGCAATGTCTTGTTAGATTAGTGAACATAATAACCTGAATTTTGATTCACAAGTGTCATTCATTTTGGCATTTTTCATAAACTAATTATTTATTATGTTCACTAATCTGATAAGTTTGCAGTGTTGTTTTTTGAAGAGCTTAACAAAACATTTTTCAGTGTTTCAAGCTGACTAGTTTTCATATCACAGTCATAGAGGAAAAGATTATTTTCAAGATGCTATAGTAAAATGCCAAAAGTGTTCCAAAATAGTCATGATTAAATACCAAGATACAATTACATAATCCTTGGTATTGCACACCTTTTTTGAATTCAAGGTACTAATTCAATAAATGCATTCTTGTTGCTGGTAAATAAGAGAAGTGCTATAGAATTGAGCTTTAGAGTTATAAAAAATGTTTTCAGTTTGTATTTCGTGGACGTCACGAGCCCATGCTCCAACTTCAATAAATTGCACTCTGATGTCTTTGAATGTCTCGAGCCCGTGCTCGAACTTCATTGATAGTAAACAAACATTTTTAATCTTTTTCATTTCTTATTTCAAAAGTTTAGATTCAACATCAAAAAGAGAACTGTGTAAAAGTTTGGTAATATATACCAGTGAGTTTTAAGATGTTCACTGTTTTCAACACTAAATTCAAAATTCAAAATGATTATTTTCATTTGTCAGTTGAAACAATTAAGATTGAAATGAAATGAAATAACTGACAGTGATTGTGCTAAAAGGCATTAATGTGTGTTTTGAAGACTTGAATTCATCTATGGAGCTAATGCATCAATCGTGACTATGTCAACAAAGGAGAAAATAGCAGTGGCTCTGAGCCATTGAGACAATAAGTTTTAAAAGTTTATATTTATTAGAGTTGTAATCACCTTTTAGGAATGACATAAAAGCTTACGGTTTTTGTCGAATGGAGTGTATGGAAGGCAAAAATAAAGTGACTGGTAAAATAATACCACAGTGACTGTGCAATGGAAAATTATTGTAGCAGTAAGCATGGGGTTTCAAAAGGTGAACAAACATATGCAAGATTTTTGAAATATTCAAAGTATGAGCATGTTGTCTTCTTCAATAAACATTTACAACCAAGCTATGAAGTTTATATTTTCATCAAGAAACAAGCTGTAAAAGAACATGTTCATCCAGAGAAGTTTACGACCTTTTATCAAATGAACCATGTTGAAAGAAAAACAAACTGACTAGTATTCAAAATATAACAATAGTGATTGAGGAAATATGTTCAACAGTAAGCATATATATATGCAATATACTCAAGTCATGTGTCCATGTATTCATCTAAGCAAGCTATGAGTATGACTGGTATTTTAAAAAATTTCCAAAAGTCTGC
Organism: Chamaecyparis obtusa; assembly: GCA_027943335.1. Lineage (NCBI taxonomy): Eukaryota > Viridiplantae > Streptophyta > Pinopsida > Cupressales > Cupressaceae > Chamaecyparis > Chamaecyparis obtusa. The sequence continues at coordinate 1,897,777 of BSBK01001059.1, forward strand.
AGGACATTCACAACCATATTAAGGATTACAAATTTATCAAAGAAAAGGTTGTAAGTGACAAAGTAAGGGTATTCAAACTCATTGTTTTAATTTCTGCCATTGAGATGAGCACAAGTTTCATGCATGGGCTGAATAACAAAATGGGTTCTTATTATGTGCCATAGAAATATCATTTTCGTATGCTTCAAGAAAGAGAAGAAAAATAGAGATGTAGAGATGTATGTAAGCTTCTGAAAACACTACAAAACAAATTAAGAGTCGAAGCTAACTTATCTGCATATTTTTCAGTCATATCTTGTGTCTTTTGTTCATCTCTCATTCAAAGTTTTAGACAACTCCTTATGAGTCTGAAGTTGTGACTCAGAGATGCCCTAGTTGGTGCTGAGTTACATTTTTACATCTTTGAGTCATAGCTTAGACTATGCTGAGAGGATTGAAGAAGGAAACCCACAAATTGTGGTATGCTGTCAGATGCAAAAAACAACCCACATCAAAAAGTGGTAAAATGAACAAACTTGATAAACCCATATGTTATGCTGAGATCTCGAGCTTACCAGTTAGTCATGGATGCAGTCATAGTGAGCTTGAGATTTCAAGCTTTGAGTTACAGCCGAGAAGAGAATAACACCAGTCATAGCTTGAATTCATTGCTTGAGGTCGAGTTACAAGCTGTGTAGGAAACTCATGGTTTAAACTCTAAATCATGAAGGAAAAGTCACAGTCAAATACCTGGGTATGTGCAAGATCATGAGGGGCCAAAAAGTGGCGATGTCAGTTCAAAACTTTGACAATGTAGCTGACAACTTTTTTTTCACCCGAATTTGATAAAATGAAAAGGGTATCTCAAGGAGATTATCAGCTTTCTATTGATATAATTGCTGTCAAATTTTGAATTCGGTAAGAAATTATTAGTTATTTTCTAATTGAGCTACCTCTAAAGTGCTGATTTATATATTGATTGAAAAATGACTATAACTTTTAGACGGTATAACATTTTTGAAATCTGAAAAATGTGTCACATTCTATGCTTCTCCTACTATAAGGAAAAATAAATAAAATTGAATTTTGTTAAGTTTTGAATGAGTTAAGGTGGTTAGACACAGGATTTTTTTTATTCTGAAAATGTTGTAGCAAAAAATTCATAATTAATTATTTTTTTGGAATAAAATTACAAAAAAATATGCATCACATCTGGGCATGAGTCTTCTACTTATATATAAAATCTTATAATAAAATATTATCATTTGACTATGATTAAGGTGGTCAGACATACACCTACTTATTTTTTTCCTAAAATTTTTGTACTACTGCATTGAAATCTATACTTTTCACCAATCATACTAACTTTTTCTCAAAAAAGCCCTAGTAGTTTAGAAACTACATTCAATTTTCTATAGATTCTATTCTTACAACTTTTTGATATTAGGTTCATAGCTAGTTAAAATTTTCATGTCGAGCTGACTAACCCTGATTTGCTAATTTTTCATTGCCACTTAAGGGCATAGTTTGGCCCCTCATGATCTTGCACATACCCACCCACTAGTCAAAAATTAAGCAACAATCTCGGCCATACACATGAAGTGAAGATGGAAAGCTACAGTCACAAGCTGTGACCGATGATAGAGGAGCTCAAAGCCAAGTCACGACTTTAGTGCGACTTCAATCTCAAGTGTTAAGAATGCCAGGATGTGATCGGCACTGCCCTACAATAATCTACCTCTACACCGGAATAATATGATAATAGGCAAATATACGGGGCCATAGAGCCCCCCTTTAGAATAGTAGGGCTCTATGGGGGGCCTCTGCACCGGCAATAGAATTCCCTCTGCATCGGCCCTTCAAATATATGGGCCCTATATAGTCAAGGGCCTCCCGGCAATAGAATTGTTGCCCTCTTCACCGGGTTTCAATATAAGCCAAGCCGTAGCCCTCTGCACCGGCCCTTTGCCATAGTATGTTGAAAGCACATCAGCAGCACCTCACCAGCACCCCTTCGCGAATAGTAGGGCTTGCCATATTACATATATATATATAGATCGGTGTCTCCACATGTCCTTATAAGAGCAGGATTCAAGTTAGGCCGTGAGCTATTCTTTCATAGCTACAAACTGAGAAGAGAGCCAGAGATCAAGCATCAGTCACAGGATATATACAATGATAGGCTTCAAGCATTAGTCAAAGCTCAAAGAAACACACAGTCACATACCAACTTTAAGCCAAGGAAAGAGTTGTAGCCCGAGCATGTTACTTACGAACTGTGAGTTTTATTCCACAACTCTAGATCATAAGTCGAGCTTCAAAGCTCAAAGATGAAACTATAGTCGTATGCCAAAGAACAAGCAAAGTGATCTCTACGTCACAATAAGAACCCAAGCCTTCATAGAATCAAACTCTCAGTCCAGGTCCAATGCTAGGGAGTAAATCATTCAAACTGAGAACTTCATACTACTCATGTTGAGAAAGATGGAAAATTTTTGCCAGAGTTTCCTTGCTGTTAGGTTTCTTTTCTTCCTGTTTCTTCTCAAGGAAGCTGAATAATAACACTAGTTTCGAGATTGACAAGTGGTTTTGATATTTTGGAGTCCACACAACAAACACAATGAATGCCATTAAGGCATATGTCTACATCTTGTAGGCCTCAAAATTGTCAACAATGCCACCTCACTCCCTTAATTTTGCATAGTATGTAAGTGGGAAGAGTGGTCATGTTGACCCTCTTCCACTTAGCACTTTTTAGACTTAGGGATTTATTTCTTAAGTTAGGGTAGTGAAGGTTTTGTTAATTTTGAATTTTATTCAAAATTTAAATAAGGTAAATGTTGGTAATACAATGTGAAAAGGATTTATATCCTTTATAAGCTAACATTTAGGGCATTTGTAGTGGTAGTCTTCATAGGCTAAGTTTTTGGCATAATCTTTGGCTGAATTAGGGCAAATTTCAAAGGCTTAGATTTTCAAATTTGAGGCTTTAGGCTTGTATAAAACTGATTTTGATTATCAGTTTAGGGGTTGCAAGTTTTGGAGGGAGGGCTAAAAATGAACTTATTGTTCCTTGATGCCTTGAAGATCATTTTTGTAACCACTTTATCACATTTTGAGGAGAATAGAGCATATGATTCATTGGCCCATATATTTTGAGTTCTGATTTTCAAGATCCTATTTTCATCTTTCTTTGCAAGTGTTTATTCTATTGTTATCCAAGAGAAGTGAATGCATCAATATTCCTTCTCAAAGTGAGCAATAATTCGAGCCTTGTATGGAATATATATGTTTGTTGATTGGTTAAGCTATTTGTGGTTCAACCCTAGTAGTGAAATCTCTTAGCCTATATGTTGAGTAGTGATTTAAAGTGTCAAAGCTTTGATATATGAGTTGGAGTTGTTGTTTTACCTTCCAATCAAAATTTGAATCCATTTTGGTGTATCACCCCTATTTATTTTCAGTTTAAAGTTTCCTTCTCCCCTTTTCCCACTAAGTTATCAATTAGGAGGTGATATCCCATATCAAATAGGAACCGGCCTAGAATCTGGAGACTCCTCCTTAATCAAAGTCCACCCACAACTCGAGGAGGTTTCCATTGTTAGGATAGAAATACTATGTAGCCCTAATGCCTGAGTTGGGGTGGTAATTCTAAACTTAAACAAGAAAAAAAAAATCATCCATCAAACTTAGTAGCATGTTTTAGGTTAATCTCTCTTGGGTTCCCTGGCGGGGCGTTACAGCTACAGCCAAAGGAGCAATGAACAATGAAAATAAGAGTTAATCGGTAACCATGAAAATACCAATTAGTTAGTAACCATTATGAAAGAGCATCGATTACATCTTATGAAAGAACATTGACTTACACAAAGAAAATTCCAGTTAATTAGTAACCATGAAAATACCAATTAATTAGTAATCGTTATGAAAGAGGATTGATTAAAAGATGTAACATAGCTACACGTAGAAGAGAAATGAGCAATGAAAATACTGTATTGCTATTATGAATGTAAAAGTGAGAATAGAGTTTGGATCTTTAATGGCCAAAGTGAAAACAAAGTTAAGATCTTTAATGGCATATGGAGATTAGTAGTTTGGGCTTTCAAACTTGACTTTAATATGATTTATCTAGTCTAACAACCAATTTTCTTCAAAAGATACATGTCACTATAATAATTTTCTTCAATAGTTGAAGGAATCTCAAAAACACAACAATGTAAGGCTATGTGAGCAATTACATACAGAAGTTGGACCGATTTTCATCATATGGTACCTATGCCAATTTGCTTCACAAGATTTTAAGTAACCTACACAATATGACAAAATGATAATAGTGTTAGGCTCACTTTGCTAGTGTCCAAACAGAACCTTCCTTCCAGAAAATCATTCAAAGAACAATTCATATTAATCATTCAATCCTCAACATTGAAAGCACAATTTAGATTAAGCATTCAATCCTCTTGTTGAGGAAAAAAACTCAGAAGGAAAATCATAGAGAATCATAGATTCATTTTGTATGGATATTTCAAAGATTTTTTTATCAACGATTTACGGACATGAATCTGAATGAATGAGTTAGTAGAGCCACACGTACCCTAAACATAATGCAATAGGAAATTGAAAGGAGCTTCAAATTTCATCCAAAAAATATAGGTATAAAGCCAAAGTGGACTAAACCACCCATACCTATTCTAAAGCTCCCATTTTGGTACAAGGAGAGAGGACATTGACAAATAATTTTGCTTTATACCTGCCAATTACATTTATTTGAAAGTTTCTAAAGCCATTTCAACAAATACACTTTCTACAAATCTTCAAATTATTGTATTTCATGAAATGACATCTCTTTGGCTTTTTACCTACCAATTACATTTGTTTGAAAGTTTCTAAAGCCATTTCAACAAATCCACTTCCTGCAAAATATGCAAGAGAGGGGAAAGGATGGATAACATATTTTCAAAATTATTAGTACATCAAGTAGATTTAATATCATTGGAGATTTTATGATAAGTTGCATCAAAGTAGATTAGAATGAGTGAGAGAATCTTTTTAAAATTTAAAACCCTAAAATATCTAGCAGGCAAAGGAACGGGATACTAGTTGAATGCCAGCGTAGAAAACAACCATATGTGATATAGTCTACCTACGCTAGATCAGATAATGAATATGGAAATCCACAAAAGAAGAAATGTAAATGCATTCGAAATAGAAGGAAAGTTGATACTTACTGCTCGAGAGTTTTCAAATCTGTAACGCTACGACTTCACCCATGCCTTGTGCCATTGAACTTTATTTTTCTCTACCAGTTGGAAGGAAGTTGAGTTCAGAAAAGTATGCCCTATATATTCTATGGATCTAGAGTAGAGACCTTCTTGTTTGGCCAATTTTCCAAGCTCTACAATTATTGTTCGGCCACACCTCCAACTCTGATTGAACGTTGTAGTTATCAACCATATTCTTCTTCTCAATTCTCCATGGTTTCTAGAGTTTCTCAAAAGCAATTGATTGTTTGATCTAATTGTTCGAAGATTTGTTCAGACACTATGCTAAAAAAATTATACAAGTTTAAAATTATAAGTTGAGCTGAAGATAAAATTGTTTCTCTAATTTGAAATAATAAAATTTGAAACTTTAAAATCTAATTATAGTGTTGAAAAATGAGGGATTATCAACCTATGGTTACATTGATTTCCTTTTCTCTAATCTTTCTTCAATGTAAACAACTTTATAATTTTATAGTTCAAGAGCGTACTATCTTAAAAAAGGAGTTATGACTAAGAGCACTATTGTTGAGTGTTAATGAGTCAGCCCGATCATTCATGTAATATAGAGCAATATTGTTGAGTGTTAATGAGTCGGCCCGGTCATTCATGTAATATATTGAGTTAAAATATACACATTACAAAGCCCTATATATTCTATGGCGCTAGAGTAGAGACCGCTCAGAACGGTCAAGTCGACCACACCACAATCCCCCTCTCTTCTTCTTCTCTCTCTACCTCCCTCGACTGTTCACTAATGAGAACTTTAGCAACAGCACACCAGCAACACATCAACGGCAGCAACACTTCACTCTTAAGCAACAACACTCGCCTACAATTCTATAGGGGCAGCACTAACTTTCGTGGTCAATTATCTTATCGGTTGTTTCCCTAAAATTCTATGGGAAATGATCGGTTGTTAGCTTTCTTTGATTATCTTATCGGTTATTGAAAAGAATGATCGACTGTTACCTTTGATTATCGGCTGTTGCCCCTAGTTTATACTGGAGATGACTCGGCTTGGGTAAAACCGAGTGATATGGCACTTCTAAGGGCCACCGTGGTATTATAATAGGCATAAGCATGTCTAGTAGCGGTTTATTTCTCTAGCAGTAGATTCAACTTATCCATCGCCAACAGCTTTTTAGATAGTAGGGAAGTCGGTCAAGTCATTCAAAGGTTGATTCGGTTCAAAAATTAGTCAATCCAGCAACTGAGAAACTATTGAAGTACTCTGAAATCTGTAGATTGGAATGAACGGTGACCATGTTAATGTAATAAAACATTATCCCCAATCTCAGACATTTAGTTCCTGCAAATGGAACATGCCCGCGACATGTAGCTACCAGGACACAACCAATTTTACATGCAAGATGCCACACTAAACCTTCCATGAATGCCACGTGCCCTTGCAAACTGCCACGCTCCCATCTCTCTAGTCCTATTTTTCCTATAATATATATTATGTATTTATTTTATTGTATATTTGCCATTTGGATTAATATATATTATATTATTGTATTTTTATATATTCTATTAATTATATATTTTATTATTACATATCATATTATGATATATTAATAATAGATTTATTAATGTTAATTTATTTATTTATCTTTGAATTATTATTATTTACATTTATAATTATATTATTATTTATCTTGTAATCATAATAGTATTATATTATAATTATGTTTATTTATTTTTATATTTAATATTCTAAAATTATATTATATCTTTTATGTATTCTATTATATTTATAATAATGGTAATCTTTAATTATCATTATATTGATTTATATAATATCTTTATTTATTTCATATTCAATCATTATTATTATTTATTTATATTTTATATAATGATTATGATTTATTATTAAATCCTATTTCAAAATGGGGACATGACAATCCACCCTTCCCCAAATTGCTTGTCCTTAAGCAATTGATGTGAGTGGCTTATGTTACATGATCTAGATGTTGATCAATAGATTCATAGCTTGGGTTCATTCTCTTATTCTAGTATATCTACACATGGGACAATCACTTGGAAATAGCAAAATATGTATGTGAATGTATGATGTATAAGAAGAATATATTTGAATCAATGAAGATGTAGAGCATACACGAAGTATACACATTAATGCATGAAGACACAAAGCATACACAAAGAAAGCACATAAATGGATGAAGACACGAAGCATACACAATTGTATACACATAATGCAAGTATTCTTACATTTATTGATCAAACACTCAATTTCAATAAGCCAAGGTTAGAAAATGTTAGTTCATCATTGTTCTCTTGACTAAAATCCCACAACAAAGGAGCATAAGTTAGTATATACATATAAATTCCAAAATGTGAGTGTACTATTATCGTTCTTAAACAATTTGAATAGACATAGTTATGATGATCAAATTTAGAAATAATATTGATCCTTGTTACTTAATTGAGTTTAGAAATTTGATATTCTATTAATGGTTTTGTAGAGAACATTATTTGTATGGGACAAGTCATCTTAGAGTTGGACATGGAAACCCTCAATGGTTACTTTCCTTATCTAAACACGCCTTCCTCTTAACATGGGATAGGTCATCTTAGAGTTGGACAAGGAGACCTTCATTGGTTAATTTCCTTCCCTAATCATGCCTCCCTCTTCACATGGGACATTTCATCTTAGAGTTGGACAAGGAAACCTTCATCGGTTACTTTCCTTCTCTAACCATGACTTCCTCTTAACATTATCTTAAATCATAAAAAAATGTCAAATAGATGTAGCAGGGTCCCATGTACCCTCTTACCTACTCTCCCTCCCTCCAACTACGATGATGTGAATTGACAATTCATTATGTGATTAAGATAACACTCATAAAATATGTCAACCTTATTAACATTAATAATTCACATATCTATTTTTTATTAATTGATAAATTCATTCAAATAATAGACATGGATGAAAAATTATCTTAATCATCATATTCAATAGTGCATACCCGTTGCTTGATTCTTTACCTCATCTTCGTGATCAATATTTGTTCCTTGATTCTTTACCTCATATTAATCATGCCTCTTCATAACTAGTTCACATCCCTTTCATAATAAAGCAAATTGATTCATTTTAATCCATCATCCATTTCCTTTATTTAATAGTTATGTTGACTTCTAATGACTTGTGTATTTCCATTCTTATTTATCCAATCACTATCTTCAGTTACTTACAAATTAGTTAATGGTTAACGAATGTTTTTATTAAGTCTTTAACTAATTATTGCTATCAATCATCCTGATTGCACATTGTTACTTTTTCAGTATTCTCTGCTTGTTATCTCTTATTCAAGCTGTCATCATCCATTGCTCATTACAGGTATGTAATGGATCCTTATCCATATGTCTAAGTTATATAAATAACATTGTCCTCGTTTGGTCTTCATGTTTGATTTCTTTTTGAGTATGCAGTGATACACGATCCCATCAATCTAATGTTTGTAATATCTTCCTTTCTCAGTGAGAACTCACTTCATATGACTTTTTCAATGCTTGCTGGCTACTGATCATCCCAGTTAAGTATCTACTGATATCGATGGATAAATTTCTTTATTCGATAACTGAAATGATTGATTGAGGCTTAGATTGAGGACCGCTTATTTTATGACGGCTTGATCGATGATTTCCTGAATGAATTGAATTTGAATGTATTTATTGTTTTATCACTAGTACTTCTATGTGAGTTGCTTATTTTATGATTGTCTGGTCGCTTGAATTGAGTGGATGCTAGACCACTGGTTGTTGCATTCTGATTTCTTATTGGATGGTCGCTAGATTGTTGACTGCTTTATCCTGAATGCTTATTGGATGATTTCCACTATTAGTCTTAATTTCTTACTGTGTGTTTCCTACCTTTCGTATGGACTCATATATGCATTCGCATGAACCATGAAGGAAGCCACGACCTATTCCCTATGCTCACTAACTTCTTAGTCATTTTATTATATATTTTCCATTCGGATTAATATATATTATATTATTGTATTTTTATATATTCTATTAATTTTATATTCTATTGTTAAATATCATATTATGATATATTAATAATAGATATATTAATGTTAATTTATTTATTTATCTTTGAATTATTATTATTTATAGTTATAATTATATTATTATTTATCTTGTAATCATAATAATATTATATCATATTTATTTTTATTTTTATATTTAATATTCTAAAATTATATTATATCTTTTATGTATTCTATTATATTTATAATAATGGTAATCTTTAGTTATCATTATATTGATTTATATTATATCTTTGCTTATCTCATATTCAATCATTATTATTATTTATTTATATTTTATATAATGATTATGATTTATTATTAAAGCTTATTTCAAAATGGGGACATGATAGAAGACACTGAGAAGATCAATCTGGGAACTGATAATGCACCCAAAGAAGTATGCATTAGAAGAACACTTAGCCTCAAAATTAGATCCAACTTATTTGCGTTGTTGAGAAAATATAGACTTATATTTGCATGGTCATATAATGACCTTAAAGCATATAGAGAGGATCTATCCCAACATGCAATACCATTGAAGCTAAATTCTAAACCTTTTAGACAAAAATAAAGACTAATTAATCCTATATTTACCCCCAAAATGAAAGAAGAATTGATGAAATTAAGAGATGGAGGAATTATAAAACCGATTAGATATTCCACTTGGATATCCAACTTAGTACCAATTACAAAAAATAATTTGGTGACATAAGGATATGTGTGGACTTTAGAAACTTGAATATATCTTCCCTAAAAGATAACTATGCTTTACCAAACATGGAAGCATTATTACAAATATTGGCAGGAAATGAGTTGCTATCAATGATGGATGACTTCTCTGGGTATAATTAGGACAAGGTGAGGGAATCAGAGAAATACAAAACTACCTTTACCACACCATGGGGAATATATGTGTATGTTAGAATACCATTTAGATTGATTAATGTTGGTGCTACATTCCAAAGGGCCATGGAGGTGGCATTTGAAAAATCAATTGATGATATCTTAGTGGTGTATCAAGATGATTTGACTGCATACTAAAAAAAATGCAGACCACTTCAAACATTTGGAAAAAAATTCCTTGAGAGCATTGGAGTATGGGATATCTGTTAATCCTAAGAAATTTCATTTTGGTGGCACAGAAGGGAAGCTCTTGGGATACATTGTTTCATAGGATAGAGTGAGGATAGATCATAAAGGGATAGAAGCCATTGACAAAATTCTAATCCCTAAAACTGTAAAAGAAATCTAGTCATTCTTTGGACAAATTAATTTTGTTAGTAGTTTCATATCAAACTTTCTAGAGATTGTGAAGTTGATTGCTAAGATGCTAAATAAAGGAGAAACATTGAATTGGACATTAGAAGCCCTTAATGATACTCCTAAAGATTATTATTTTTTCATTAGTTTTTTAAAATTCATGTTGATTGTCAAAGTTAGTTGGTGATTGAAGGAGTCATAGGACTCAGTTAGTAAAGCAAATAGTGCAGTCGGTAAAGCAAGAGACTATTTTGATAAAGGAAAAATGAGATTCAAGCACTGAGAAGAGAAAGGCAGGTACCAATCAGTGCACAGTAATTACCGAGTTGAGAGTAAAAATGTTACCAAGAAAGAACAATATGTGTTACTGAGTAACACATGTTGACATAGCAAATTATGTTAGATACATTGAATCTAGACACCGAGCATAAAATGTTTTACAGATTTCAAAAAGATCATTTGGTAAAATATTGGAGATATAAATAAATACGATTGCACATGATTACAAGGTAAGATCCACCAATGAAAATTAAATCGAATATATACATTGGAAATGAAACCAATTCTAGCACTGTTTAAGGAGAAGAATCTAGAACATTTCCACCGCTTCTATATCAAGTATATAAGGATCAATGTATGAAGATCAAAATAGGAGAGAGAGAAGATGATGATCAGTTAGAGAAGAATGTGAAGGTGATGAAGTGTAGATAATCTACCGAGTAATAGAGAAGTTAGAGAAGAAGTGTGAATATGAATCATATTTGAGGCTACCGAGTACAAAAGTTGATTGTGATTGAAATACAAAATGAGGTAAAATGTTATTGAGAACATTGAATCTAACAAGCATATGTTGATGCATTACTATAGACATGTTTAGTATTGAGTTTTATTGTAATCAGAGTTGTAAAATCCCTTTACTGAGTAGGTCTTAATAGGTCTTATTTTGTAAATCCTTTAAGAAGGTACATCTCTTAGATTAGAGATTGTAAAATCCTTTAGCAAGGTAGACTGCATGAGTCTTTGTACTCTTAACAGGGTAAGCTATCAAAAGTAGCTAAATTTTGTAGCTCTAACCGAGCAACATTTTTACTATAGTAGTGAAGGATTGTAGGTACCATCCCCACAATAGTTTTTCCCTCTGACCAAGGGTTTCTGTGAGACCAAAAATCATGGTGTTATGATTTATGTTTTTATATTTTAATTTCTATGTTTTATGGTTATGTATGCAAAGTTTTCAATTTGGTAATTAGGTCAAAATAGTTGATAAGATTTTTTGGAGTTTTGATTCACCCCTCCCCTCTCAGTAATTAACTTTCTATTATTAATCCAACAATTGATATCAGAGCTTTGGACTCTTGAGATAAAGGTTTAACCACCTAAGAGTGAATATATCATAACCATGGAAAGTTACAAGCAAGCTAAGCAAATTGACAATCTTGAGTTCAAATTAGAAAATGTACATGAACTAATTTATGATCTGAAAAGGAAATTGGAAAATTCATTAAGGCTAAGGAAGCATTTATCCAATGAATTGAAATCTACACAAGATCATGTTGAGATACTTGAGACATCATTTGAAAGGATTTTGAATGATGAATTTTAAATAGCTATTGAAAAACTAATGGAAAATAAAAAATCACTCACTGAGCCATTGAATCTAATAAAGAAAGATCAAGAGGCACAGGGTATTAGAATGGGTGAAATACTTGAATCAAAGAGATTAGTTGAAGATGAAAAAATAATGGAAGAAGAAGGAAAGAGGAAAGTTGAGGCAAGACTAGTTGAAAAGGATGATGAGATCATGAGAATGACACAAACACATTATTCTATGATCAACCAACTGGTGAATGCAAATCAAGAGACAACTAGGAAAGAATTTGAGAATCAAACATTAAGGTCTGAAGTTGAAAGATTGACAAGAGAACTAAAATCATAAAAGGAAACCAATGAAGTACTGAAAATAAATGAAGAAACATTGAGAATGTTGGATGAACAACTTAGAGGTTAGAGACAAATGAGAGATACAATTGGACTTGGGTTCACTGAAAAATAGCACTACCAAGAAAGGAGAGTCCTCAAATCAAGCAACCAACTGAGATACTTCTACCCTATCAAAGACAAAGAAGCCAATTTGTTATCATTGTGGGAAATATGGTCATACAACTAATGTTTGTAGGAGAAAAAGAGGTAAACCACCAAGCATTCCTAAATTTGATGGTTATTATTATAATTGAAATAAGTATGGACATCAAGAATTTGAGTGTAGATCAAGGATTGCTAACAATAAAAGGAAGCCAAAATTCAATGGTTACTACAATACTTGCAATAGATATGGTCTAAATCTGAATATTGCAGGTCACAAAGAAAGAATGTTAAATGGGTACCTAACTGACATAATACTACAAACAACCAACAAGGCTCACTAATACCATGGGACTACAACACAAGAATTTCATGTACAACATGTGGCAGATTTGACACATTGCAAAAAATTGTATTTCGATGCATGAAAGAAATAACAGAATATCATGGAGAAATCTGGGTATGGCATGTTTTCACTTTCATAAGGTAGGCCACCTAGCCAAAGACTATAGGTACTGAGACAAATCTCTAATTGAGGAAAAGATAAATAAAATAGTTCAAGTAAATGTTGAAGAAATAAGAGATCAGATGAATAAAATATGGAGAAGGAAGTCTCTAGATGATGGAACATCACTTGGAACAATTGATGGCACCTCATCCTTTGGATTGGGTGCACCTATATTTACCTAATTGGTTAAAGGTATGTGTAGGAAATGTGAGATAAGTTTCAATCTTAAATTGGTTCCTAACATTTGTGCAAAGATCCATATAAGCATATTTAGATGCATTTGGATATATGTTGTGAAGTTAACATTTCATGTTTGATCAATAAAAGACTATGTTATTTTGTTTCATTCAGTGAAAGGAAGTGTAATTTGGTGATCGGTGAAAAGGGAGTCAGTGATAGCATTAAATGCTAAAATTCTCGTACTTGGAAATCGTAATCGAGGAAAAGGTATAAATAGACCACTTTTTTATTCATTATTACCTAATATTTTCAAAAAGTATTTGAGCACATTGCAAAGATGAGCCTTTCGAGAGAATTTGAACGATTGATTGAGAAGATATAAGAACTATTGAGCATATTTGAGTGATTTATGGTGTATTCTCGAGCTGTGAAAGTGTGACTGAGTTGATTTACATGAAACCCTACTTTAATCAAGTGTTTATATATTTGAATAGATGGAACCTAAAGTTTAAAAACTCATTGTTATTAAGAAGGTTGATCTTGTCAAACCTAAATACAAGCTTTCTCTAGCTAAAGCAGCTAAACTAGACAAGACAGGAGCTCTTTCATCAATTACTCCAAGATTTATCTTGATCAAAGACATATGTGCCTTCATCCACTATAAGATTGAGGAAAGTTGTCAAACTGGTATTGATACATCTTACCAGAGTCTGTGCAAGAATTGAAATTGAAGGATGAATGCATGAATTTGGAAACAAAGGGTTTAATGCATGCCCTACATATTCCAAGTGTATTCAAGACCAAGTGGATGATAATTATTCTAAGCTGAGTTCACGGCCAATTTATGTGGCTCGATCAGCTAGTCAAGATCACAAAGGATGTTTTACATATTGTGTCTAGATACCCAATCAGTGATAGACTGAAGGCTAACAAGAAGGCTAACAATAATAAGTTGTGTGAGTTGACACAAGATAAATGGGATAGTAGAGGTCTTAAATTATCAACTGTGGAAGACCCTGAAATAAGATTCACATATAATGTCATATCTTACCGAATCTTCCAATCTTCCTGAGTGGATAGTATACCATGTGGAGCTATGGAAATTGCATATAAAATAGTCAAGAAGGACATGAAGATTGATCTATGTGAAATCCTATTGAAGCAATTTGATGAAAATATGAACACTATTCAGAAAGAAACCACCAACACATTGAAGTTCGGTTCACTATTGGTATGTATATTATTTTACTTCAAAAACTTCTTTCCATCAATCGATAATGTAATCTATAATATAAAGAAACTGATTATCTATCAGATTAATAAGTACATCCAGAGTTTAGGAGATAACTTTGATATTGTAATGAATGATTATTTCACTAAGTTCCAAACAAGAATGCACAAGAAATTTAGAATTCCACCTTAGTTAGTGGAAAAGCACCGAGATTCCATATGTTTTGAAGTGGATATCGACACATGTACTGTGAAAGTTGTAGAGACAAGGACTATTTGGCTACAACCAATGGGATACAAAATTCATATTGACACTACATCACAACAAATTGAAGCCCTATTAGCTAAACCTATTGATAAGAGAGAAAAGAGATACAAGACATTTGAGGAGGTGAAAGAAAAGATAAAATTAGGTATATTGCTACCTAAGGCTTAGAAGAAAACAAGTAGAATGATCAGTGATTTGTCAAAAAATCTTGGAGTAAGTGTTGAAGAAGATGAGGCAGGTCTATCTAAAGTCAAGGGAAAGAAAACTAAAGTGAAAAAGGAATCATCAAACCCCAAGGGAACAAGACCATTGACAAGGTCAAATTCTACACTGAGGGAGAAGAGGAAACCCGAGTTAGGTCAACCAAAGCCTAAAACATATGTGAGGGAAAAGAAAACATCAAGCTGGACAAGAAGAAAGTTGAAACTACAAGAAGATAGTGAAACAAAATCTAAAGATTTGAGAAAATTCAAAGTTGCGCAGAACCAACCCTCTAAACAAAAAAAATTATAAGTATTTATTGAGAATCTTAATCATTATGGAGGTTTTTTGAGAATTAAATATGCAAAGTATGAATCAAGGAGTGATGAAGATAATGAAAAGATAGAGGACGCAGTTGCCTTCACATTTCATAAGTTCAAGACAACACTGGTTGAAGTTTCCAACCAACTACCTAATGATTTATATAAGAAAATTGATGCTAGATGGAAATATGCAATGACTTCTGAAAAACAAATGAGGGAAAGATCTCTAGCAATTATTATACCTATGTTGTTAGTGCAAGAGATCAAAAAAGCATTGAAAGAGAACTCTAAAATATTTCTTGTAAAAAGAAGAGCATTAAGGATCATGGTTGGAGAACTTGAAGCAGTACAAAAGGAAACTGAGGATGTATGGAGAAAAATCTTCTTTCCTAACTAGTCAATTAAGACTGAGACACGTCAAGGTAAGTCAAATCCTATTGACTTAACTCTAGAAAAAGATGAAGTGATTATTGAGGATATCACTGATAAAGATCCTACAGAAGAAATAAGAGATGATGAAGATATCATGGACACTGAGGACATGGACACTAAAAAAATGGAGACTACTGATGTTGCTACTTCTAAGTTGATGGATGATGATCCAGTGCTACAATAAGTATTTCATTGTATTGAGATTCATGAGGTTATCTCAAAATTTGTTAAAGATATCCCTACTGATGTAAAAGAGAAGTCCACCGAACATGTAAAGAAGAAAAAACAAAAGGCAACCAAGGACAATAAAGAGATTGAGACAAATACAAATCCAAATACAGAGCAAGTCACTTCTACTGAGACCACAAGACAAAAAGATTACAAGAAAGAGAAGGAGAAACAAAAGGATAAAGAAGAATAAAATAAAGAGGAAATTCATGAAGAGAAGAAAGAGGAAAAACATGAAGAAAAGAAAGTACAAAAATAGGAAGAAAAGAAAGAAGAAGAAAGAGAAGAAAGAACTAAAGATACTACTACCACTACTACATCTAATGCAATGAAGGAAATTACATTCCCCAAAGTTTTTTTACTGGTGAAAGTATCCAAATTGAGAAGAAGAAGACAAAGAAAGGAAGCATGAAAAAGAAAAAATTGACTTAAGCCAACCAATTGTAATACCAAAGGTAGATATCTCCTCACTAAGTCTTCAATAATTATCTAAATTTAGAGATCTACTAAAGATGAAAGTAGCCCAGGAAAAAATGCTAGCAAAGAAGAAAAAGACAAATGTGCTAGAAAGTATTAAGGATATATTGAAGGAGATTGTTCCTGATGCTACTATAAATGAGAAGGGAAACCTACTAAGTCAACTGGAAGAATTGGTTAAACAATTAAAAGAACCTTTTATAGAGATCACCAAGCATCTAATGCAAGTGCACAGGAAGAACATGGAAAATAAAATAATTGAGGATTAACTACAATCTGTTGCATTAGATAAGGTTTTTAATATGATTTAGAACAATAGAGAGTGGGGGTGAATCAGTTGTTCTCAGGTCCATATGGATAAATAAACTTTCAAAACTCTTCAACAAATCAGATCTAACAACCAACAGCTACTCGGTCATTACTGAATACAAAATAGAAACATATAACAGTGCAATCTGCTATCCAATAGTATTTAACTTGCAAAACACAGAAATGTTCAAACCAAAACATTCACACAAACATTGACACTGGGATTTATAGTGGAAACCCAATTTGGGAAAAACTACTTTGTAACATGTTACTGATATTTTCATTCTTCTGAAGTGAGCTCTGTGAAAAGCCAACCCTGTCAAAGGTTACAAACACACTGTCAGGTGTGACCCAGTTAAAGGATTTCAACCACTCTGTTAGAAGTGTGCCTTGTTATAGGACTTACATACATTCCATTAGAATGCAACCTTGTTCAAAGGATTTATACATATGACTATTAGGTCAACCTTGACTAAAGGATTTCAAACTGATACAATGGTTAGAAAGTAACAACAATGTTTGATCTGAAAAAATACAACTCACTTTGCAAATAATAGATCCAATTTCGTACAC
Organism: Chamaecyparis obtusa; assembly: GCA_027943335.1. Taxonomy (NCBI): domain Eukaryota; kingdom Viridiplantae; phylum Streptophyta; class Pinopsida; order Cupressales; family Cupressaceae; genus Chamaecyparis; species Chamaecyparis obtusa. The sequence continues at coordinate 1,915,149 of BSBK01001059.1, forward strand.
ATATGTTGGCTTACTGACTGTGATCCATTTCCATCTCCATCACTGATCTGCTCAGAAATCCCTTCAAGCAATCACAACTCCTTCTCCTTTAGCCTTTTCTGCTTATATAGTCAATAACATCAACAATAACTCTAGCATCCTCTCCTCTCTCAACCTCATGCTTAGGTTTCCTTAATACTTCCTCATTTAGGTCGATCCAACTTTTGCCGCTTAATCTCCTCTGTAGATCTTAGGGTTAGGTCAGATTCATCGAATCCTTCCAACTTTATGTTCTTCAGCCATCCTTTTAGAAACATATCAAATCTCTTTATGGAATCACAATAAAATGGTTTATAGTGCATTAAATGCTTCTATACAATCAATAAACAAAGTCGACATGTTTTACATAATCCAAGAATTCAACTATGTTGGCTAGGAATCTAAATTCTTCCTCAAATGTAAATTATTGATGCTTGGTCAATACTGTGTTCAACTCCTTGGTCTTCACTGGGTAGCCTGATCACCACTAAAACTATTTCCTTAACTAATACTATCTTCATCGACAATTAATTGATGTTCGGTCAACACTGAATTTACTCAGCATATACTAGCTCGGTCGACACTAACATTACTCGACTTAAACTAGATTTCTTCACTTTTGCTTGATTAAACCTACTTGTTTAGTCTTCCTTCTTACTTAGATAAGCAATACATTATCTTATCATTGTGCCACATAATCAAGTACCCATTGAAGTATCAAGATAACTCAACCTTTTCTTAGGTGCTATTGTTATCAACCTTGCCCTAATCCTTCTCAACAATCAAATAGATATAGTACTTTCTTAGATAACAACAATCTTACCAGTTAAGGTTTGACATCAATGACAATGCAAAAATTGCTTCAATTATAGTTTCCAACAATCTCCCTCTTTGGCATTGATGGAAACACCATATGAATAACACATGAATGACCAACCAATCCAAAAATTATCTGTCTATTAGAAATATTTATAATATCCTTAGCTTCATTCTGATTTAGAATCAATTATCCTTGCTTACAGGACCATCCACACAGTAACATCCACTTGATCTCTTCTTGTTCCTTTCTTCTAAATTTCTCTCTCTTACTTGATCTTCCATGAAATCTCACTATGTTTTTTCATCTTATTCATCTCCTTCTTTGACAATAATGCCAAAGCAGCAACTAAAACATACATCCTTCAGATGTAGATTTCATCTTGTCATTTCAGTAACAATATTTCTCCCTCTATCATCTTTTCTTATGACTGATTATCAGCTTTGCTATACTTTTCACAACTCTAGGTTGCTCCTAAAGTGTGACTTGTCTCTGCATCAATTTGTCAGATACTTTTTGTAGCATATTTGATGCAGTGCTCCTAGCTTGACTAGGCAGCCTCAATTAGGGGAAGAACCCCTAATTGTCCTCTCAGATATTCATGAGCTTCTTTAGGTAAATCTTTAGTGAATATGTCTACTAGTTGTTCCTTTGTATTCACATATTCCATTCCGACCTCTTTATCTTGTACCAATTCCCTCAAGTAATGATACTTGATGGCGATGTGTTTGGTCTTTTTGTGCATCACTAGATTCTTAGATATGTTGATAGCACTTGTGTTGTCACAGTAAATGACAACTAGTTCAGTGATCTCTTCTTTCATGCCTACCAACAATTGCTTTATCCATACCAAGTTTGAACAGTTCACTGCTGCAGCCACATACTCGGCTTCAACTGTAGATTAGGAAATGAAATTTTTTTCTTGTTTGTCCAGGAAACTAATCTTTGTCCAAGAAAGAAAGCTCCACCACTAGTAATTTTTTTGTCATCCACATTTCCTGCACAATCCATGATAGATTTGTTCCTTCTCTCTGCTATACCATTCTGTGGAGGTGTTCTAGGTGCAGACATCTATCTCTTGATTCCTCTATCATTTCAAAATAGATTGAACTCATTGGATATGAATTCTCCACCTTGGTCAGATCTCAGACACTTCAGGTTCCTACTTGTCTCCTTTTCAACCTTAGCCAAATACCACTTAAAATTTTGAAAAGCATTAGATTTTTATTTTAGAAACATTACAGTCATCATTTTGGTGTAAACATCAACAAACATAATAAAATATCTAGCACCACAATAGCTTTGTACACCCATAGGTCGAAAAAGGTCAGTATGAACCAAATATAAAGCATTCTCAGAAGTAAAAGTCTTGCTCTTGAAACTAGACTTTGTCATCTTACTCAACTGACATTGTTTGCACATTACATTCTCAGGTTTCTTCAATCTCAGTAGTCCTCTCACTTTCTTCTTCTTACTAATTTCTACCAAATTATCAAAGTTAACATGACATAGCTACTTATGCCATAACCATATATCATCAAGTTGTGCAATCATACATGCCTCTTTAGATAGGTATAGATAGAACAAATTACCTCTTGTCAGTTCTCCACTTCCAATTAGTTCACTAGTAGCATCAAATATGTTGGCCTTCCTGTGATGAAATTCCACTCGGTAGCCAGTGCTATTAAGTTGTGCAACACTTAGCAAATTATATTTTAGACCTTCAACCCAATAAGCATTTTCACAAGTGATCTTATCAGTCAGCTTAATCAATCCTTTACCTCTAATAGGACATGGTGCATCATTACCATTAAATTTAACACTTCTACATTTGTAATGATCTAAGGTATCAAACTTAATTTTGTCACCAGTCATGTGGTGTGAGCAACCACTATCAATAATCCACTTATCATTTTTGTTCACATAGGATACTAGTGCAGTTTTCTCATCCTCATCAGACTCATCTTTCATAACAACATAGATCACTTCAATTTCAAAATCATCACTATCAGTGTCAGTTTCTTCTTCAGCAATATAGCAGGATTTCTTACCTTTTCCCTTGTAGTCCTTGTAGCTTTGGTAACCTTTGTCTTCTCTTTTGTCTTTGTGCTTGCTATCTCTTTCCTCATCCTTGTCATCCCTGTTAGTACATCTTCCATCTATATGACCAACTTTATTACATGAGAAACATATGATAGGGAGTTTACCTTTATACTTTCCTTTTCCCCCTTTTAATCTCCTAGCCATAAAAGCTCCAAGATCCTCTAGTTCTTCATCAGATGTGTCGCTTTCACTTTCACTCTCATTGATGCATCTTTCTTTTTCTTTAATTGACTTATTCAGAACCATTTGTACCTTAAATGTAGATTCAACATTAGCAACAATGAAGTTATCATAGTTAGAAAGCTCAAAAGCAGTAAGCTTACCAACAAGACTTTCCAAAGTAAGAGCATTGCAAGGGTTACATCTAGATTCTTGAATTCTAAAATTTTGATAGCATAAATAGGATGCAAAGTTCTCAAAATGTTTCCAATAACAATCTCATCATCAATAGTTCCATTAGCTCCTCTAATAGCATTTACAACTTTTATTCTACCACAATATTGAGCAATATTCTCACCTTCTTGCATTTTCATTTCATCAAATTTACCTCTTAGGCTTTCAGCTTTTGCCCTTAGTACATTTATGTCACCACCATAGATGTTTTCAAGAGTATCCCACATTTTCTTTGCATTTGTGAAGTCTTTGATGTCTTCAAATTCAGGATAGCTTAAGGCAGATGCAATCTCCAACGTTGCTTGATTGTGCTCTTGTTTATCTCTCATCTCCTCGATAGTTAGATGTGCAACAGGTGTAACATATTCATGCTCAACATAATAATTTTTTGAATCACCAATACTGGCTAGATGCAGTTTCATCAGACTCTGCCATGTAGGGAAGTTCTCCTTATTTAGCTTCGGTACTTCCTTCTTATACATCCTGATCATTTACTTCAAGTACCTTTAAACTTGTTCTCTGTAAGAACCAACAACTCTGGTACCAATTGTTAATATGATTTAGAATAATAGATAGGGGGTGAATTAGTTGTTCTCAGGTCCAGATGTATAAATAAACTTTCAAAACTCTTCAACAAATCAGATCTAACAACCAATAGCTACTCGATCATTACTGAATACATAACAGAAACATATAATAGTGTAGTCCACTATCCAATAGTATTTAACTTGAAAAACATAGAAATGTTCAAACCAAAACATTCACACAAGCATTAACACTGGGATTTATAGTGGAAACCCAATTTGGAAAAAAATCACTTTGTAACATGTTACTGATATTTTCACTATTCTGAAGTGAGCTCTGTGAAAAGCCAACCCTGTCAAATGTTACAAACACACTGTCAGGTGTGACCCGGTTAAAGGATTTCAACCACTTTGTTAGAAGTGTTCCTTATTATAGGACTTACATACATTCCATTAGAATGCAACCTTGTTCAAAGGATTTATACATATGACTGTTAGGTCAACCTTGATTAAAGGATTTCAAACTGATACAATGGTTAGAAAGTAACAACAGTGTTTGATCTAAAAATATACAAATCACTTTGCAAATAATAGATCCAATTCCACACACATATGTTGGCTTACTAACTGTGATCCATTTCCATCTCCATCACTGATCTGCTCAAAAATCCCTTCAAGAAATCAAAACTCCTTTTCCTTTAGCCTTTTCTACTTATATAATCAATAACATCAACAATAAATCTAACATCCTCTCCTCTCTCAACCTCATGCTTAGGTTTCCTTAATACTTCCTCATTTAGGTCGATCCAACTTTTTCCACTTAATCTCCTCCGTAGATCTTAGGGTTAGGTCAGATTCATCAAATTCTTCCAACTTTATGTTCTTCATCCATCCTTCTAGAAACATCTCAAATATCTTTATGAAATCACAATAAAATGGTGTATAATTCATTAAATGCTTCCATACAATCAATAAATAAAGTCAACACATTTTACATAATCCAAGAATTCAACTATGTCGGCTAGGAATCTAAATTCTTCCTCAAATGTAAATTACTGACGCTCGGTCAATACTGTGTTCAACTCCTTGGTCTTCATTGGGTAGCTCGGTCACCACTAAAACTATTTCCTCGATTAATATATACTATCTTCCTCGACAATTAACTAATGTTCGGTCAACACTAAATTTATTTAGCATATACTGGCTCAGTCGACACTAACATCACTCGGCTTAAACTAGATTTCTTCACTTTTGCTCGGTTAAGCCTACTTGTTTAGTCTTCCTTCTTACTTAGATAAGCAATACATTATCCTAGCGTTGTGCCACATAATCAAGTACCCATTGAAGTATCAAGATAACTCAACCTTTCCTTAGGTGCTATTGTTATCAGCCTTGCCCTAATCCTTCTCAACTATCAAATAGATATAGTACTTTCTTAGATAGCAACATTTTTACCAGTTAAGGTTTGACATCAATGACAATACAACAATTGCTTCAATTACAGTTTCCAACAAAGGTATCATTTTCTGATTTGATTACAGAATTGGGAACTAAGTTGAATGATATTTTTTCATTATTTTCAAAGATTTGTTTGATATCAAAATTTACTGAGGTAGTTAAAAATAAGGATGAGTCTATTGAAAAAAGAGATGACTGAGTAGCTGATGAAAGATAAAACTGAGCTTGGAAAATTTAAATTTTATTACCAGAGGTTGAAACATTTGATGAGAATGCAACATGAGCTATGAAAAGAAGAGAACAAGATTAGAATGGAACTTCTGGAGCTGCAAGCAATTTTGATTCTAAAAATTGAGTCACTGTAGAAACATATTCACAAGGCCAAGGAATTGGTGCATACCCCTAACATCAGTGCCATGGATAACATGATTGAATTAGTGGTAAATATTACTGAACAAATTTTTGTGTTTCAAACAGTAAAGGAATCATGAGAGAGATCCGCGTGAGATGCAAAGAAGAGATACAAACATATTTTTTATTAGATTCCACCACCGGATCCAAGTAAGTAATTTTGTTTTTGGCATATTTGTCAAAAAAGAGGGATGGATATATATATATAAGGGAGATAGATATATATATATATATGTGTGTGTGTGTGAGTGTGTGTGTGTGTGTGTGTAAAGTTTGTATAGTATATAGAAGTATTATCACATGGGGAGTTATAAGATTTATAAGGATTTAATGGAGTTATGGAGTTATAAGTTATATCGAGAGTTTATACATGGTCAAAATTTGATTAAGGAAAAAATTTTGATGACTTTGAATTTTTTAACAAAGATTCCAAACTAATGCCTGTACACATAAAAGTAGTGCACTTCTATGGATCCTTACATGCAAGGAAACTCAAGAATGAGCCCTCACAAATCGATCCATAGCTCTTTATGCATGGAGATGCAAGATTATAAATTTGCTCTCAGCTAGAGCTATTGAGCTTGTGACCTTGCTAGTCAACCATACAATGAGAGATTCGAATGAGGACAAGGGAAAGAGTGCCAATATCCCCAAAGAATCAAATGGAAATGCAATGCAAATGCAAGCTAAGAATGAGGATGCAAATGTGAAAGCTATGCTATGAAAATGGAAGTACAAACTAAGCTATGAAATGGAAATAACAATGTGTTACAACCCTTCCTATGAAGCTAGATGAGTTATTCTAAAGCTTGAAACTGAAATCTAAGCTATGAAAGCATAAACATGAACTACTATGCAAGATTGGAAACTAAACTATGAAGAAAATAAAGAACTCTAAGATGTAATGCAACAATGATCTCTAAAAAGCTCCAAAGTCTTCAAGAATTCCTACAGCATAGAGTTAGCATAAAAACAAGTGACCTAGAATGAGGGAGAGAGCTCTCCTTTTATAAGAAATGCAAAGGAATGGACCATGGAGATTAAGAGGCAAAAGTTTCAATCAACGATGGAGCTTGAAAGAGGAGCAATCCATGTGCACAAGTATCCTCCAATGAGAAAATAGGAGTTGACTTTGTGTCCATGTGAGACAAAAAGTGATTTTTCCTTTTTTATAAAATGAGAATAATGCTTTATTTGTGCAACTTAGGATAAGAGGAAAGTGGGGGCTTTTTATTTAATAAAAGGAGAGGAAATATTCCTTTTAATTAAATAAAGACTTAGGATAAAATGGTTAGCCCAAGGATAAAAATCCAATATACTTTTGAAATTAAGACTTGATCAAGAAATTGATAATGTTAAAAATACTGATTATTGATAAAACTGATTCAGGGTTGATAAATCAAATAAATGGGGCCCAAAGTCTAGGTGACCATTTTTGGGTGCATACATTTGCCCCTCTTTGACTAATGTGTGATTGATTTGAGAACACATGTATTCAAAGAATGAATTTGAAATGTGAGATCGATTCGGGATCACAAAACAACTCAGATGTGAGATCGATTTGGGATCACATTCGGACAAGACATAAACAAAGGCCTTTGAACATGAGGTCGATTCGGGATCAGATTCAAAGTAAGAGATAAGAATCTCAAATTTGAGCAAAAGTTCACAAAAGACTTCTGAATCAAGAGAATCAAGAGAATCAGGGATGAGAATCCCATAGATACTGCCTCCTTGGAATCGAAATTGAAATCAAGTAGAGGAGAGAGCAAATCGATAAGGTTGATCAAATCATAATAAAATCACAATCGAAGGTAAGGGTCAATAGGTTAACCATTAGGAAATGAAACATGCCCCAATGAGGAAGTAGAAGAATAGAAATAGAAGACTAGAAATAGAGTGAATGAAAGACTAGAAAATTTGAGAGACATGGAAGGAAGAAATTCCACCGAAAATCAAATTATGCCTCAAAAAGTCAGTCAACTACTTAGAAGAAGGGAAAAATTTTGAAACGTGACTTAGATTTCAATTTTGAGTCTGAAAATGGATAGAAAATGATGTGATATGAAAGATCAGAAATGAAAGATATGATCAAGAAGAATCAGAAAAGAAGCACAGTTGACCAACTAGTCCGTAGATGATAAAAAGGAGAGCTCTCTCCATATGCAAGATGCAAAAACTAAACTATGATGAACTTAAGAATGCAAGCTACTATGAAAGTGGTTGACTTACAAGGTCACAATGCCTATAGACATCTAATTATCATCATCGAGTGTTATTGGTAGCATCATAAGATCATACAATACACACTAGCATAACTATGTGGATATGAATATGATCTTTATCAGATAGAAATGTGGGAATCTCACCTAGGCATCAAAGACATGTAGGTCAAGATGACTAATGTAGTGAGATCACCTAAGTTTGATATGGCAAGATTATGCTTGTATCAAGACACATGAAAGTCAGGATAACTAGAAGCATGCACTCGCAAAATAGTCAAGGATAATACCTTATCAATCCCTAGTGTCAAGTAGGACCAGCATAAATGCTCATGATAGTTAGGATCAATGAAATATACCCACAAGCAGATAAAGAAATAAAACATGTTCTCATACCCTCAGTCTTCTAGCTATGCATCATCGAAAACTTCTCAAGGAGAGACCACTCATCAAAGAAATCCTCATCGACAGCACACAAAAAAAAATAAAGTCAACATATCTTAATGAGTCGATTGTTTAAGTGTGTGTGTGTTGGTCATAGAGTCAAACTCTAAGTATCGCATCTGCTTAGTGAGAAATATCACATTACACTTGGACTATTGGGTAAGACATCTGATAAGTGTTAAGAAACACTCGACGCAAGGGTAGTATTGAAAAACACTATTTGGGGTGGTGTTGAAAAACACCTATTAGGAAATGCCCCAAGAGACAAACGCACCTAAAGGACCTATGCTAACAGTTATGCCCCCTACACAAAGATAAAGACCAATTCCAGACTATGCCAAATCAGGTCAAGACATGATGGAGAAAGTTTAGTGTCGAGGATGTATGCTAACAAATAGGAGTGCAAAGGCCTCAAGTAGCGCATGTTTCCAGGTTTTCACCACTTGGATTTTTATTGCATTTTTTTGGATTTTTGCTACCAAGGTGCCTGTTTCCAAATTTTCACCAAGGCACTTTTTCTATTTTTTTGAATTTTTTGCATTTTTTGATTTTTTTGTATTTTTTCAGGACTTTTTATGCTTTTTAAGATTTTTCAGCAATATACCATTTTTTTTGAATTTTTTCAGGATCAATAAATATGTACAAAAGATGCCCCCAAATAGAATGGGCATCAAACTTCCAAGCAAGATCACATTATGTAGTCCCAATATCTAGCAATGTGGAGGACAAGATGGATTAGCAAGCTGGTGGAAGACAAGAGAATGAAGGAGAATGAAGGGAAGAAATCTTCAAGGTCAAACTCCTTAAGAGTACCCAAGCTAGGGAAAAATTATCATTTAAAGCACATTTGGACAAAAGTATGAAAGGCCAGCATAACATAAGCCTCAAAAGCATAATGCAAAAGAAGGAAAGGATGCAGTCCAAGGGAGTAGACATGTCAAGAGGCTTCATAGCATCATATTTTACTTTTTTTATTAGATCAAGACCAAAGGGGAAAAGGATAGCGAAAGGCTAGAATGAATGAAGGAAAATGAATATGAAGGCTAAACATGAAAGGAATGAAAGCAAGATCATCAAAAGATAGCTCACAAGATAGCCAAATGTTCGTGTATAGGTCAACATTGTCAAGATCAAAGATGAGAAGATGGAATGGATGAAATATGTAGAAGAACTACGCATGATGCCTAATTGCCAGGTTTTCATCATGGTACTTATCCAAGGTGCCACAAGGGAGTGGTTTTCACCATAGGACAAATTTATTTCTCTTTACTTTTTCTACCAAGGCGCCTATTTCTAGGTTTTCACCATGGCACATTTTCAATTTTTTTTTCATCTTTTTTTTTTTAATATATTTTTTACTTTTTCTATTTTTTTGAATTTTTTTTTTTTTGGAAGAAGGAAAGCTTTTTAGATAGTGCTCCTTGAAAGGATAAACCATGATATGCCAAGGATTCAAAATGATATGCTCAAAGATGCTGATAGGGAAAGGAAAATGGAAGAGAAAAATGGAGGATAAGGTTTTATGCAAAGCAAGTGAGGCTGAAAGATAGGAGGAATAGGCAAATGAGGAAAAATGATAGAAGGTAGAAGGATAATGAATGGAAGGAATGTGAAAAGGTAGATGGAAAGAAAGGTAAGATCAATGTCAATACACACCTTGAAGGGTGACGGGAAAAATGGAGGAAATGTAAACCATATTCTAGTCCAAGTGCGAACCATATTCTGGTTCATTATTGCTATCTGACTCCTCAAAGAGAGGATTGGTGTGCTTGTTATAATTCTCAAATGTGAATGAAGGAATACAGGAAGGAATATGACAAATGTGTAGTAGAGGTTGTGGTTCAGGTGCATGGAATGGAAGAATATTCTTGGAAAAAGATGAAGTGGAAGCCTTTGGAAGCGTGAATGTCAACTTCACTTTTTGCTCAACATAAGACTTTTTCAAGAGAGACTTTGGAATCCATATAGCTTTAAGCTTTTTATTTTCTTTTGATGTGTTAGAGAGAATATCTTCAATGATGGATTTTGGAATCCATACTTGTCTTGTAGTTTTCTTCTTAGATATCTCTTTTGGCTTTATGCCTCCATGCCGATTAGAGGAGACATGGTGATCTTCTTTTTTTGATGGATTCTTGTATTGCTTCTTTTTCTTGTATTGATCATTCAAGTTACTTCCAAAAGACTTGGGATTTATGGAGGAAGAAGGAAAATATGACTAGTTTAGATGGGTGGATGGATGAAAATGATTCAAGGGTATGCATCTATGTTGATCTTGAGGAAAGATAGGAGATGGAGGGACGTAAGGACCCAAGATGGATGATGAATTAGGAGAGTTAGGAGGGGAAAGTGAAGGGACATAAGGACCCAAGATGGAAGGAAGACATGAAGCCCTTATTATTGGTGGAGGAAGTCCAAGGATAGAAGTGGAAGATGCAAAAGGATAATCAATAAGTTCATCAACATCTATATGACAACCAAGGACATCAGCATCTTTAGAATGAGCATTAGGATTTTCAATAGGATTGTGCACATCTTGAATAGGAGAAACTTTGTTGATAGAATCATTCAAAGCTTGCAAAGACTTAGGAAGAGTAGAAAGTGGAAGTGAACATGGAGTGGTAGAACAAGAAGATGGAAGACTTTGATCTTGACAAGGATCGTTGGGTAGCATAAGTGTATCAACTTTCTTTTGATTTTCAATAGGCTTTACATAAGAAGTAACAACACCATTTTTAATAACCTTAATGGAAGTATCATCTTTGGAAAGCGCAAGTGTGGTAAGGTTATTTTGGTTATCAATAAGCTCAATGGTGTAAGTAGTAGCTTGATCTTTCTTAGGAGATGGTGGAATGAATGCGGAAGAGCGTAGAGGATCAAAAGAACCATGAAATGGAGGAGATACATCATGAAGAGAATTGGATGATATGGAGGGTTCCTGATCTTGATCTTTATTTATATTCTTTTCTTTACCATTTTTAGAGTCCTCTTGACATGGAGCCACTTCTACAAACAAGGAAGCATGTTGGAATTGTATGGAAGACTTTGGAGGAGATGCTGAAAGACTAGCTAAAATAGGCATTATAGCATTTAAAGGCTTAGGATCTTTAGGTTTAGCATTATTGAAAGTATTTACGGCCAATTGAAGGTTAGCTTGAGTATCTTTAAGAGGTGGCTCTTGAGAATAACTATAGGGAACTACATGGAAAGCCTTAGGATCTTTGTTGGATGAAGGATTTATGAAAGATTTGGAAGACTCAGAAGCTTTAGGAAGATGTGTGGGTATTGGAGGAAGTAGAGGATGGAAGAGAACCATCACAAGACAAAGGTACAATATTAACATGATCTTGCTTGACAGTGCAATCTTTATTTTTAGCACGAGAGTTCTTAGAGGAGAAATGCTCATAGTATCTATGTTTATAATCAGCACGAAAAGCTTTCTCTTTCTCAATAGAAGTAGATGTATCATATTGTTCACAACAAATATCATAATTTCTCTCAAAATCAGAGTCATATAGATCACCATCACAATCTACCCAATACGACTCCCCTTTAGAAATCACAAGTGTACCACGAGGATGATGCTTAGGAATAGAAGTTTCATGGGCATCACTACATTGTCCATCATCATAGTCATCATAGTCATCATAGGTGGGTGTATCACTCTTTGTGGAAGAGACATCACAAGGACTATCACGTTTCTCTTTATGGTATTCCTTCTGAAGAGAAGTAAGACTCTTGGGAGAAGTAGAAGAAGAACGAGATCTTGAAAAAGAGGAAAATGAAAACCTAGTGGAAGAAGAATACTTGGATAATGAGGAATTTGAATGATGTTTAGAAGAGTCATGATAAGATTTGGAAGATGAAGAATGTGAATAGTGTTTAGAAGAATCATGATAAGACTTAGAAGATGAAGAATGTGAATAGTGTTTAGAAGAATCATGATAAGACTTAGAAGATGACGAATGAGAATGATGTCTACAAGAGTCATGATAAGACTTGGAAGGTGAAGAAGAATGAGAAGATTTAGATGATGAAGAATGTTTGGAAGAAGAAGATTGTGATATGATCATGTCTATGATCCTAGAAAAGGCATCTGATTTAATCATCTTTTCCTTTATTTTTTCCATAAGTTTATCACCCATGAGATATTTGGAAGGACTATTGCAGGAATAAAGATACTCTTCAAATTGAGCAATGAGTTCAAGATCATCTATTCTCAAGAGAGGTTCCTTAACAAGATAGTTGAAATTCATGGTTCTAGAAGAGGAGGAATCAAGCGTAGAAGAAATGAATAGATGAATAGAAGAAAGTAGACTAGATAATAAGAGGAAAAAAATCAAGAAGAAGAAGAAGAATTTCCCATGGGAATAGAAGACTTTAGAAGAACATGGGAAATGGAGAAGAAAGAAGAAGACTAAGAGTCATCTTATGAAATTGATACCATAACGTTCATTGAAATGTTGAGCAACATGACAACACCTAGGATCTAACAACTGGAGGTCATTTCCCTTGATTAACTTGGTATCTTGTTGTAACTAACATGAAAAAAAGAAACTCTACGTGATAGGCCAATCTCTCAAAGTGTTAATTCCAACCTAGGATAATTGAGATTCTCTATTGTCCAAAGAGAAAACAAAGAGATAGAAAATAAAAGGGCTTTACCAACACTATCAAAGAGGTGCTTTAAATCAAAGGGTGAATACCCTTGCACTTTTGAATCAGGAGGTTGGACTTAGCCAAAATTGAAATTGAAATTGAGATATTTGAAAAATGATTTGGACAATAAGAGGACCAAAATTCTCCAAGGGTGTAATCAACAATCTTAAAGATAAACTTTCCACTAAGAATAGCTTTCTAACTTGGCAAATTACTTCCAAGACAAACTTGTGAACCAATTGAAATTGCCCCTAGAAAGAAAAAACTAGGAATTTGCAACCAAAACAAGTCTCTGACAGCAGGGTCAAACAACCTACTCAAAGATCGAATCTCACTAACATCAACTTAATGATTGAAACTAGAGATACTACTGAAAACTTCCAGGCGACAGACGCTAGGCAGACCAGGCGATACACCTATAACTGGGTGCCAAAAATGTACATCTCTGATACTCATAAAGAGTTATTTTTTTTTCATTAGTTTTGTTAAATTCATATTGATTGCCAAAGTTAGTTAGTGAATGGAGTCATAGGACTTAGTCGGTAAAGAAAATAGTGCAATCAGTAAAGGAAGAGACTATTTCGGTAAAGGTAAATGAGAGTCAAGCACCGAGTAGTGCATAGTAGTTACCGATCCGAGAGTATACATGTTACCGAGAAAGAAAAAAATGTGTTACCGAGTAACCTAGGCTGACATAACAAATTATATTAGATACACTGAATTTTGAAACTGGTCATAAGACATTTTACAGATTTCAAGAAGATCATTTGGTAAAACATTGGAGATGTAAATAAATATGATTTCACATTATTACGAGGTAAGATCCACCAATTAAAATTAAATTGAATATATACATTGTAGATTGAATATATAGGTCTTATTTTGTAAATCCTTTAACAGGGTACATCTCTTAGATTAGAGATTATAAACTCCTTTATCAAGGTAAACTTATTAAGTCTTTGTACTCTTAACATGGTATGTACTCTTAACAAGGTAATCTATCAGAAGTAGCTAATTTTGTAGCTCTAATCTAGCAACCTTTTTATTGCAATAGTGAAGGATTATGGGTACCATCCCCACCACATTTCTTCCCTCTGACCAAGGGTTTTTGTGAGACCAAAAATTATGGTGTTATGATTTATATTTTTATGTTTTAATTTCTATGTTTTATGGCTATGTATGTAGAGTTTTCAATTTGGTAAATAGGTCAGAATAGTTGATAAAAGTTTTTGGAGTACTAATTCACCCCTCCCCTCTCAGTACTTAACTTTTCATTATTAATCCAAAACTTGATGCTTTCATAAATATTTAAAAAGCAATCAAAGAAGCTCATGTCTTAAAATCTCCCAATTTTTCCAAGCCATTCCAGATATTTTCATTTGCCTTGTTCCACAACATAGCTAGAGTGATGATACAAAATAATGAAGGATATCAACAACCTATTTCCTTCTTTAGAAAAACCTTTCAATCAACAAAACTAAACTATGACAAAAGTGAGAAGAAAGCATATGCATTGGTTAAAGATGTGAAATCATTTAGACCCTACCTAGTAGGAGCAGAGATTGTAGCTTATGTTCCCAATTTCATAGTCAAAGACATTTTTAGGCAAATAGAAGTCACTAGGAGGAGGTGTAGATGGATAAACCAAATCTAGGAATTAATATTGATATTCAAGTTACAAAGTTAGCGAGGGGGCGGGGATTAGCAAAATTGATGGATGATTCTAATTTAGATATTTTTTAGGTAAATCATAATTATATTAAAAATATAGTTATAAGCATAGAAAGATGCCCCTAGTATAAAAATATAGTATATTTTCTTAAACAAATGAAATGTCCTTATACCTTGAATGATAACCAAAAGAAATCATTGAAGCTACAAGAAACAAGGCATGTTTTGATCCAAGGAGATCTATATTGGAGAAACCTTGAAGGTGTTTTACTATTTTTCTTAGATATGTATCAATCTGAAGAAATATTGAAACGCCTCTATGATGGAATTTGTGGTGGACACTTCTCTACAAAAAACACAACCCATAAGATATTAAGAGTAGGATACTACTGGACACACTTGTTCAAATATTGTTATACTTATGTAAGGAAGTGTGATTCATGCCAAAAAAATTTAGGAAAGATGAAATATCAAGGATCTTTACCTCTTAGACCTATGCAAACTAATGAACCATTTTAGATGTTGGGTATTGACTTCATTGGTGAGATACAAGATAAATCTAGTGGAGGGGATAATATCATGACCATATTTGGAGTACCACACAAATTAGTCACTGATAATGGGATGTGATTTAGGTCAAATTAATTTATAGAATTTTTTGAAGAATAAAAGATTGTCCTATCATATGCATCACCATATCATTCATAAGGAAATGGAAAAGCTGAATCTAGCAACAAAAATATATAAAAAATAATCAGAAGGATGTTAGAGAATAATAAAAGGGCTTGGAGTTCTAAATTAAATTTGGCATTTTGGGATGACATAATTACTATCAAGAAATATACAAGTTTTTCTCCTTATGAATTAGTGTATGGGAAGAAATCTAGGCTTCCTTTAAACAATTTTCTACATGTATACATATTTTTATTGGAGGAATAAATTGTTGATATAAATTTCATGGAAGAAAGAATTGAACAATTTGATGAGCTTAAGTAAATTAGGAGGGATGCTCAAATACAAAATCCCAAAATTCATAAGTATATGAAGAACTTGCATGACAAAAGGAAACTAATAGAACATTCAAAAAAGGAGATTGGGTTCTCATGTGGAACGCCAAGAACTAGGATAAAGGCAAACATGGAAAATTTGAGGCATTATGGATTTATCAATAATTGTTACTAGGAAAGGAGGAGAAAATGCTTACTACTTAAAAAGTACCTCAGGGGAAACTCAAGAATTGTCAATGCATGGATAATTCTTGAAGTACTTTTTCTTAAGACAAGAAGCTCTATTCCATGCACGATAGTTTAGGAAACCCATTGCACCTCATTTGTATGAACCCCATATTGTCATCCACAAGTGTAAATATGTTTTTCATTTTATATAATTTTGTTATGCTCCCTAGAGATAACTGAATTCTTTCTATGTCCAAATGAACATACATCCTCAAAAAGAGCCACCATAAGAACCCCAAAATTCACACATTTTGTAGTTCCATTTCTATAAAATAAGCCTTCAAATTTGTTGCACACAGGTCATCACCAAGCTTTTGTATTTGATATCCTTCTGAGAAGGATGAAGCTACATAAGTTTTCTTGTAAAATTTTCATAATCATGGCTCCATGTGGATGTGAAGTATATTTTGGTATTTCCTTAAGATTTGTTGTATACAAGGTAAACTAAACTATTAGTGTAACTGACTACACTTTTATACTAATGTCACAAAATAATTTATCAGAAAAAACCCACACGAAGTTACCTCAATGGAAAATAATTCACAAAAGGGTGATTTGCATAACATTACAAGTTGGAAAATGATCCTAGAGGTTAGCCCGATAGATAACATATACTGATGGAGAGATGGGGCACTGGGGAAGAGAACACATCGACAAGAGCTAGGCCAATGGCATCAAATAAGAAAAATAAAAGAAATGAATCAATGTACAATATACCAATGATTCCTATCGACAAGACATACACTAGCAGAAAAAAGAGTTTCTTGTCTCGCTAATAGTCGATAAGGCTATCGGTAAGATCTATCCCAATGAATACTAAGGAAGGAGTATATCGAAATGGGTTTTGTTGATAAAAGTCACCGGCATAGCTAAAGCAATCAGGATATTTATTTTTGAGCTCCTCCAATAATCGATGGATACATGGGAAGAACATACATCGATAGCACAAGAGGAAAGCATCAAGAGGAGTCACATCGATGGACTTATCAAAATAGCAATTACAATCATCAAAGAAGACTTTGAGATGACTCAATGTCTAATGAGACTATTATGATGATCTATACTCATAAAGGAAAATACAAATGTCATCAACATAACTAGAGGCATTGGTGTATGTTGTTTTAAGACTCAACAACCCCTGATAACTACATTAGATTATGCTATACTGATATGAGATCCAAAAGGGCATTTAGATAAGGAGTGTTGATTGCACATTGATGAAAGTTGGGCCGATGAGGGTTATCAAAATAGCCAATACCTGATGAGGGTCATCAAAATAGCCAATACTTGATGAGGGTCATTAGAATAGCCAATAATCGATGAAGGTCATTAGAATATCCAATACCTGATGGGGGTCATCGGAATAGCCAATACACAATGAGTGCATCAGAATAACTTATGGAAATATAAGATAAAAAGGATTATACTACAACTGATTGAATACTTCAAAGGAAGAGATTAATGATCATCAAGCTACAAAAGTATACGTAAGACATTAAATCATTTATTATATTGTCATTGATGTCAACCAGCTTTGAGTGTACCTATCATGATAGTTATAAACATCTGAAGAAGGTAATATTGGTGAAGGAATTAGATATTAACATGAAGATGAGATGTATGAGTTAGATATAGATATGGTATTCATTGGGTAACTTGATGAAGGGTGCTGCCCTTAATACCACAAACACATAAAAGAAACAGAGAAACAACAACAATTTGCAAGAACAAAAAATGGGCTTCTTATTATCTCCACAAATGTGGAATTACAAATTTTAGAATTACAATATGTAAGGCCACATGGGCATTTCTCTTACAATATTTTTTAGGAAAAAGCCTCGAATCATTACCCAGATCTATCCAGAACTGCCTAGAAAACACTAAGGGCCTTCCTTATATAGGCAATTTCCAGCACCTGAGAAGGTTCTAAAAATTCATCCCTTAAGGCCAACCTCCCTAAGAATTATTTTATTTTCATTTTACTTTACATAGGTCAGCTCCAAATAATTACAAAATATGTTTTTAGGTACCCCAACTTCCAGAGGCCATAACTATCTAACCGTAGCTTTGTTTTTCTATTATAACCACTTTTCAAAAATGGCACAACCTGATCTACAGTACCTAACTTGTGCAAGCTCTGGTTAGTCAGGAGTCAATCGTGATCTAAAGCCTCTAAGTCCTTCAAAATTGAGCTCAAATATTTCATACCCAAAAACCTCAATAACTTCACCGATACAAATGATATGATAATGAAACTCAACTGATAGGCTGATATGACTAAGATGAACCTCCACCTGTGAAACCAAAACATTCTGAGATCGTATGACGAACTTACTAAAAATAGTAAGTTTCCATAAATAGCAGCTCTGCACAAGGTAGCCCTTATTGAAAAGAAACTAGAAATATTTTTGGGTGATGGAAGATTGCTCTTACACCCAGGATGCTCCTACATCAGACACCCGAGGTAATTTGAGAAGTGACCCTATCACATCCCATGTGTGCAGAGGAAAACCAAGATGGTTAACCTCCTCCCTTGTCAGCCATGATGAATCTTTAACAGGTTGTCCTTTCCATATGACTAGATATTCTCTATATGTCTTGTTCCTTGTGCTTCTACTAACATGACTATCCATTATATCCTCAATCTCCTTGGTAGCTGAAGTAGTTACTGGAATACTCCATTATGCTTTTGTGATCTCATCTTCAACACCCCCTTCATGATACTCTGTCAGATATGAAATGTTAAATACTGGTGAAATATTTAGCTCAGTAGGTAATTCTACCTCATATGCATTTCCTGAATCATGCTTCTTTAGTATCTTACATGACCCAAACTTCTTCATTTGTAACTTGTTGTACGTACCAACTGGAAATCACTCCTTCTGTAAAAGAACCATGACTTCATCCCTAACCTGAAATTCCTTATGCCTCCTTTTCTCATCTACCTTAGCCTTATACTATGCATTCATCTTAGTAATGTACTTCCTCACCTCCTCATGGATGTTCTTCAAATGTTCTGCAAAATCCTCAGCTTCAACACTACTTATCTCTCCTTTTTCTATCTTCCTCAACTCAGACACATATCTGGGACTACTTCCATATACAATATGGAATGGTGATTTACCAGTGCTCTTGTTGACAAAATTATTGTATAAAAATTCTACCTGTGGTAAAATCAAATCCCGTCCTGTTGGCTTATCTCCAACCAAACATCTCAACAAATTTCCCAAACTCCTATTCACCACTTATGTCTATCCATCGGTCTATGGATGATGTGATGAATTGAACTTCAAATTTGTCTTTAACTTATTCCACAATGTACACCATAAATATCCAAAAAACTTAGTGTCTTGATCTAAAACTATACTCTTTGGAAAACCATGTAGTCTCACCACTTCTTTGAAAAATAATTATGCTACATGAACAACATCATTAGTCTTCTTGCAAAGAATGAAATGTGTCATCTTGTAAAATCTGTCAACCACCACAAAAATTGAATCATGTCCCCATTGAGTCCTTGGAAAACCAAGAACAAAATCCATACTGATATCCTCCCATGGCTTCTCTGGTACAGGTAATGGATGATACAACCCTATATTCTCCTTTACTCCTTTTTCATTTGACATACTTTGCAACTTTGTACAAAATTCTTGATATCTTGCTACAACTATGGCCAATAATAATTCTCACTAACCAAAGCAAGGGTTTTATCTCGACCAAAATGTCTAGCCAATCCTCTGCTATGTTTCTCTTTGATGAGATTCTCCCTCATAGAACTTTGTGGAATGCACAACTAGCTCCCTCTGAATAGCATATCATCCAGGATGATGAAATCCAATCACTTCATTCTATCTAGAGTAATAGGTTCTTTGTAAGCTTTCCAAGCTTCACCAAAATTAGGATCCTCTAGATACAAACTCTTGAGTTCCTTAAACCCAACCACCTCAATCTACATCTTTGTCAGCAATAGTTGCCTTCTGCTAAGTGCATCTACAGCCTTGTTAGACTTTCCAATCTTGTGTTTCAAAACAAATGTCTAACTCTACAAAAACTCAACCTATTTCAAATGTCTTTGATTCAAATTTTCTTGACTATTCAAATATTGCAAAGCTTGATGACCAGTATACAAAACAAATTCCTTAGGAAGAAGATAATGTCTCCACTTCTTCAATTCTTGAACTATAGCATAAAATTCATGATCATAAGCATAATATTTTCTCTTGGCATTATTTAACTTCTCACTGAAATAAGCAACAACTTTACCTTCTTGGCTCATAAAAGCTCCTATTGCAGTACCACTAGCATCACAATCTATTTGAAATAGCTTATTAAAATCTAAAAGTGCTAAAATAGGTTGTTCTAAAACTTTCTATTTCAATATTTTAAAACTCTTATTTTCCCCAGTAGTCCACTTAAACTCTTTTCTATCCCCTCTCATTGTTTCAATCAAGGGTCCATAAATACTACTAAAATTTCTGATAAACTTTCTGTAAAAGCTAGCCAAACCATGAAAAGATCTTACCTCAGTAGCACTCCTTGGAGTAGGCCATTCAAGGATAGCCTGTACTTTCTCTGTGTATTACCCACCCATAGTTTTCTTTATGTTTCAGTTGTTTGGTCGAATTATTTTAGGTCACTTTTCATGTGATCACTTATTATTTCAATAAATGATGATTATGGATTATGTTCATTATATGTGTATCATGTGTTGGCATAGATTAGATGATGATATTATCATGATGTTATGCTTATGTTTTATATTGATTTATGATGTTACTGACCTCATACTTGCATGTGTATGGTTATCATGTGTATGTACATGTTTGGCATGTTTGTGTGGTAGATGACAGAGGTGTAGTTACTTGCATAGTCAAGATCCACACGTCTAACTATACCCTATCATCATCTGCTATATATATATTGGATGTACATGCTTTGTCTTGTCATGATAGGTTTGTAGGTATAGGGCATCATCTTCCCTGAATTGGCAAGAGTGAGCATGCCCATAAATATTCATCTCAATGGTAAAGAGGGGAGATAATACACAGACCCAAAACCCTAACCTAAGCCTAATTGTCAGGAATGGACAAGTATTAGTTTGACTACCTACCCGAATTTATTTAGTTGACATAGATTCGTGGATCCCTTCTGTTGAGTTTCCTTGGTTTTACTTCATTTGGTTTCAGTTGATTTATTTCTTATGTGGGTGATTTTCTATGATTTATTGATTAGTGATTATAGTTGAAAAATAATATTATTGTATTCCTTTGTTTAAGTGAGAAAAATAATTAAAAATCAAATATTTAAATAGTTAGAATTAATTAATTAATTATTGAGAATAGAATGAATTATGCTTTATTAAATAATTAAATATTTAATTGCATGATTATATTGTGCATTAAGTATTTAATTTATTTCATACTATTTACATGTGCTTTAATTATGTTGAGATGTAAATTGCTTTCAAAAAAGTAAACTTGTTTTCAAAAGTCAAAGTTGAGTTGTGCAAAATAAGTTATTTTAATTTATTAATTAGGATCTACTTTCAAATTGGAAATTGGAGTTTGATTAGGAGTTAACTGTTGAGTCATCTCTAGGGTTTGCATGAAAGGGGGAATTGAATCCCTAATAGGGGGAATTGCATTCATTTGGAGATTAGACAGTTTGTTGGAGATTGGTGGAGGGAGCTTGGATTTTTGGCATCTTGATATTCTTGGGTGTTTTTGTGTTGCTTAGAATTTGTGAAAGATTGTTGTGCATCTGGATCTTGGCTTGCATTCTTCATGGATTCAAATCTGTAGGATTGAGTTCTTACTTTGAAGGATCTAGAATTTTCTTCTTCTCAAAGGCTTCTATTTTTAGTTCTTGCATTGGATCTGAGGTAGGGTTTGAAAAAATTAGTGTTGGCTATAGTTCAACTATAGAGCCTTGGAAAAATAATTAGTTGTGAGAAAAATCCAATTTGAGTAGGAAAATACTTGCTGGTAAATAAAAAATTACATCTCTGGTAAATAGAAAACTACACCAGTAAAAATGAATAATACACCAGTAAGAAAAAAAAATAAAACAGCAATAAAAATCCAAAAGGAAAAAGGAAACATTATTGTGTGAAAGGTTAAAAGGGCTTTGATATCCTTTTCTGGGAAAAAGGTACAAAGAATATAAATTTCCATTTTCAAAAATTACCCTTTTAAAAAAATAATAATAAACTCTGTTTATAAAAAAAAGTAAATGGTATTGTTTTTATTTTAAAAAATATATATTCAATGCTATTAAAAAATAGCACTTGAATGTTGTTTGTTTAAAAAAAATTAAAATTAAAAATAAATTTTAAAAATTTTGAGTGGGGCGCGGGCTACCAAGTCCCCTACCCCACGGTAGCCTCAACTTGATAGACGCTTGAGGGTCCAGGGTCTAGAGAGACAATTTTAGGGTAACTCAAGTAGTTTTTCATGTGATGACACTCCCATAGTATGTAGCCTAAGTCTCCTCCATATTTATTCTTCATGTGGTGGTTGCCTCTGGATTAGTGAGTCTTAGCTATCACTATTTTTGTACACCTTAAGTTAGAGAGATTTCAGGATCTCCTTGCTTAGTGGTTTTATCTTTTCTTTGGTATTGGTTATCCGAGTGGGGTTTGTTGTTATCTCTTCAGCATGGTGGGGTATAACTTTGTGGTTCTACATGGATAGGTGGTAGTGATTCTTTACCATTTGAGATTCAACATCTTGGTGTTGGTGCTTGATGGTGCTTCTGCAGTTGGATTCCTTATGATTTATTCATTAGCAGTTTTATTCTCATCTTCATTATTTGTAATCTTGTATTACATTATCACATGTGATACCTAATCTAGACACTGTACTATTATGGTTAGAGTGATTATCACATACCCTGCGACATGTGCAGTGGATGTGAGTTTAATTAGATTTCATGGATGTCCATGAGGATTGTATTTATTGATGTAAGATGTAATTGTAATATGTATGCTATGGAATCTTTTGTTGATGTTATTTTAGATTAGTTTTGTTCTTAAGTAATTCTACTTCATGGGACCCTTGAGTTTTGTATCCTATGTTGGTTGTTGTATTAATGTGAGTAAATGGTAATTGCTTCCATACTGATGTTTATCTTGTATGTTAACTTTAGAAAAAAAATTATTCACCAAAAATAGTAGCATGTTTTAGGTTAATCTCTATTGGGTTCCCTGGCGGGGTGTTACACTTTGGGTCCAGTTTTAGACCTTGTTTTGAAAATACAAATCCAAGATACACTAATTCCTTTTTCACAAAACTACACTTCTTCAAATTAATCAACAATTTCTCTTTCCTTAACTTCTCAAACACCATATTAATATGCATCATATGCTCCTCCAATGTCTTACAAAAGATAAAAATATCATCTAGGTAAACAATGACAAATTTACCCAGAAACTCTTTCAGAACCTCATTCATGAGCTGCATGAAAGTGCTTGGTGCATTGGTTAGCCCAAAAGGCATGAATAACCACTCATACAGTCCTTCCTTGTCTAGAAAGCAGCCTTCCATTCATCTCCTTCTCTGATTTGAATCTGATGATATCCACTCTTCAAATCTATCTTTGAGAAATACATAGCTCCACTCAAACAGTCCATAATATCATCCATTCGTGGCAATGAAAACTTGTACTTGATTGTGATCTTGTTTATAGCCCTAGAATCTGTACACATCCTCCATTCTCCATTCTTTTTCAGTGCTAATACTGCCAGTATAGCACATGGACTCGGGCTCTCCTGAATCAACCCCTTCTATAATAACTCATGTACTTGTCTGTTCAACTCTTCACTTTCTACTGGTGTCATTCTGTGTGTTGTCTTATTTGGCAAACTGGCTCCTGGAATCAAGTCCATCTGATGACTGATCTTCCTTATTGATGGTAATCCATCAGGTACATTATCAAATACAATATATTGAAACTCATTTAACAAATCTACAACTTCTATAGGTACATCTTCTACTTCCTCTTTACCAACTTTTGGAATTAAAGATAAACACATATGCTCATATCTCATACGATCTAAGAACTTTCTTCCATCAACAAAAGTTATTCTTGCATTACCACATACCTTTTCTTCTGTGTCATTCAACGGCTTTAGCTTATGTCACACTCCATACTTTGTCAGGGAATAGGTATTTGCATGACCATCATGTACGACACATCTGGAAAACTACCATGGTCTACCCAACAACATATGACATGCATCCATAGATATGATATCACATAGTACCTCATCGTGGTATCTACCAATCTTGAATTTCACTAGGCACTGTTCATTGACTATGACCTTGTGGTCATCTTACACCCAAGAGATATGGTATGGATGTGGATGTTTCTATCTCTTGAGCTTCAACTTTGTGACCATCTATTCTGATACCAAATTTTTAGTGCTTCCACTATCAATAATCACATCATAACACTTACTCTCACACTTTCATCTAGTGTGGAACAAGCTCCTCCTTTGTTTGGGTTCATTCTCACCACTCAGTAGGACTCTTCTATTAATTAGTGTTTCTCCTCTTTCAGCATCTTTAGAATATGATGATCTGCCATCTTCATCTACATGTACAACTCTAACCTAGCCTTCAGTTCTCCTATATGTCCTTCCTTGGCATTGAGGACATTCATATCCCCTATGACCTCCATAGTGAAAACATGTTCCACGAAAGCCTCCTCTTCTAGATCCTTTTCCTCTTCCTCTTCCTCTCTGATCTCTATTATTTTGATCATGGAAATGATTGAAATTGTTTCCTCACTAATTTTGACTACTACTGGCCTCATACTTCTTTTTCAGATCTTCATTTCAGCCTCCATATGACCATCTACTAGATCTTCCACCACGACCTCTTCTGCTTTGTCTACTCTCAAACTTCTTGTTTAACTTTGCCTCTACTTTTAGGGAAAACTAGTATGCCTCTTCTATACTGTTCATTCGAACGAAATTCAACTCCTCCTGAATGCTTGGCCTTAACCCAATAAGATAGTGAGCCTTGTAAGGTTCATATCTGTTGAAGAGTGGATATCAAAAGATCTGAACCTTGCATTTTCTTTAGTAGGTCAAGCTCATAATCAATAGGAATCAATTTTCACTTTAATTTATCCACCATCTAATCCCATATTGTGATTTTATCCTTCCTCTTCTATTTTGCTCCAATTGAATCTCTTGCCACCAGATCTTTGCATGACCCTTCAATCTGGCCTTCGCAAACTTGACCTGATCAGGATCCTCGATATCTTCATACTTAAAATATTCTTCTAATTCATTGATCCAGTTGATCAACTCCTCTAGGTTAAGATTTCTTGAAAATGCAGGAACCTCAATCTTAGGTCTTTTCCCGATCTTGGAAATTGCCTGAAAAAGCCTTTCTTCCTCTTGGCTCAAAATTTTGCCTTCTCCTTCTTGATCAAAATTTCCTTCTTCGGCTTAATCCTCACTTTCATCTCTGACTATTAGATTCATTCCTCTATGAATCTCTTCTTGTAATGCTCGCACTTATCTCTGGAGGGCTCTAACCTCAGGTGTCACACCACTGGCTCTTCCACCACATTCCCTTTGTGGAGGCATTTTTGCACTTCTCATTGAAACCCTAAACCATGATCCTAGTGCAAACTACCTCATGGTCAGTGATCTATCTACAGACTTAGGAACTCCTACTTTGATACCACTTGATGAAGGGTGCTCCCCTTAATACCACAAACATATAACAAAAATAGAGAAACAACAACAATTTGCAAGAATAGAAAATGAGCTTCTTATTAGCTCCACAAATATGGAATTACAAATTTTAGAATTGCAATATGCAAAGCCAAATGGGCATTTCCCTTACAATATTCTATAGGACAAAGCCTTGAATCATTACCCAGATCTACCCAGAACTACCTAGACAACACTACGAGCCTTCCTTATATAGGCAATTTCCACCACCCGAGAAGGTTCTAGAAATTTATCCCTTAAGGCCGACTTCCCTAGGAATTATTTTATTTTCATTTTATTTTACATAGGGTTGGCTCCAAATAATTACAAAATATGTTTTTAGGTACCCCAACTTCTAGAGGCCATAACTTTCTAAGTGTAGCTCCATTTTTCTATTATAACCACTTTTCAGAAATAGCAGGACTTGATCTACAGTGTCTGACTCATGCAAGCTCTAGTCAGGTGAGGCTCGATCGCGATCCAGAGCCTCTCAGCTCTTCAAAATTGAGCTCAAAGATTTTGTACCCAAAAACCTCAATAACTTCACTGATATAGATGATATGAAAATGAAAGTCAATTGTAAGGCTGATATGACTAAGATGAACCTCCACTTTTGAAACCAGAACATTCTGAGATCACATGACCAACTTACTAAAAATAGTAAGTTTCCATAAATAGCAACTCTGCACAAGGTAGCCCTTATTGAAAAGAAATTCAAAATATTTTTGGGTGATGTAAGATAGCTCTTACACCTAGGATGCTCCTGCATCATAACTTATTGATGATTCTATGACATTATGATAGTGATTTGATTGTATTACATGATTCTGCAAAATATTGAAGATCAAGAATGTACAAGTTTATGTGGTTGATAAATGAAGAATTTAGTATACACCGAGTTGGTGTAGTGTATACAGAGTATAGTATTAATCAAGCAGGAAGTTACCAATACATCACGGTATTGACCGAGCAGGAAAATAAGGAGATATATTTGATTGCTGACTTAAGATGATGAGCTGGAAGATTATGGATGATTCTGAGGTTAAATATGAAGTTTTTTATGAATATCTATGACTGAAAAAATTCAAGTTTGATCAAATAATCAAGATTGAAAATGTGTTAAGGCACAAGTTCCAAGGAAGGTTGAAGCAACAAAATCAATGGTAAAGATTAAGAGGCAAAATATATGTCTGAGAAGAAAATAGTTTATCATGTCTATATAAGGAGACAAGAGATTTAAAGTATGTATGTATGTGAAGAGAATATTGCATTCATGCGAGGCTAGTCAAACAGGTTGAAGTGAGAACCGAGCAATTCTGCAAACTACACCGAGCGTAAAAAAGGAGATAACTGAGCAAAACAAAGTTGGAGGATGAAAGGATATTGAAGAGATT
Organism: Chamaecyparis obtusa; assembly: GCA_027943335.1. Lineage (NCBI taxonomy): Eukaryota > Viridiplantae > Streptophyta > Pinopsida > Cupressales > Cupressaceae > Chamaecyparis > Chamaecyparis obtusa. The sequence goes on from BSBK01001059.1 coordinate 1,942,222, forward strand.
ATATTGGCCAGAGGTAGATTGAGCTTAGCATAGATCTACATATCTGCAAAGAAAGTTTTAATTGAATCAGATCATTTATTGTTGCATTCTAACTATTGCTACAGACAAAATCTCTTAACCGAGTGGGACTTAGCAGTCTTTATTATTTCATTATGACATTCTATAAATGTTGATTGTTTTCTTGTTGACACAAGTATGGTCATGAAGAACTATTAGTGATAAATCCTCTAACGAGGTCACCCCTTATAGTGTGTTTTGTAACCTTTAAAAGGGTTGGCTCTTAACCGAGCTCACTTCAAAAATAAAGTGTTATATGTGTATGAATGTGATGATTTGTTATTTTACTTTACACATTACAATTACTAGTTAGATCAGTATACACTATTTAATATTACTGGTATTTGGTTAATGATTAAAATAGGAACAAACAAAGTTTTATCGAGTAGTTTATGTTTGATTGCTTGAATTGGTTTTATACATCAGAGAGTATTTGGCACTGTAAGATAACTGGATTTAACTGATTCACTCCCACTCTTAGTTATCTAACAATTGGTATCAAAGCATAGAGTACTTGAAGGAAATTTTGAAAGACTTAAGTTAAATATCACAAGATGTATAAGAGAGAGGTACCAAAGCTAAACATAGATAATTTCTCAACATGGAAAAGAAGGATGAGACTGTATCTATCATGCATTGGAGAATCTGCAATATACTATCTAGAAAATGAATTTATAACTTGTATTGGTTCTTTGACTGTTAACCAGATGAAACAGAGACAAGAACATAATGCAATGATGATTTAGATTGTTTCTTCACTATCAGATGCTGAATTTGAACATTTCAAGGACTGTTAAACTGCAAAAGAGATGTGGGATAAACTGACATTAGTTCATGGAGGAGATCAAAATGTACTCAAGGAAAAAGTAGAAAGCTTAAGAGGAAATTTTAATGATATGAAGATGAAAGAAGGTGAAAACATTATTTAGTACAACAACTGAGTCAAAGAAGTGGTGAATGCCATCTGAGGAGAAGGTGGAACTATTGAAAAAGACAATGTGGTAAGCAAAATTATAAGAACACTATTGCTTGCATATGATATTAGAGTTTCTGCAATTCATAAAATGAGAGAAGCACCTGGAAATAATGCTTCACTTGATAGTTTCATTGGAAGATTAAATGCATTTGAGCTTAACAACTATGACAATAATATTTTACCTAAGGTAGAATGTATATTTGTTTCATGTTTGAATATTGCAAGATCAATCATAAGGCATAAGATAAGAAATGAAAGTGATGATGAAATTGAAGATGACATTGATGAACTTGAAGCATTAATGACTAGAAGGCTACAAAAAGGAAAAGGAAATTATAAAGGTAAACTACCCTTGGTATGTTTTAATTACAAAGAGATCAATCATATTGCAACAAGATGTCCTGAAAAGAAAAATGATGAAAAGACAAGTGAAAGATCCAATGAAAGAAAGAATGACAGAAGAGACTACCAAGATCACAGGGGCAACCAACCAAGAGGTAACACAGACAACCAAGACTACAAAGATAAAGGCAAGAAGGCATGATACCTAGTAAGAGATGATGATGATAACATCAAGTCTAAAATTGATGATGAAATAGAAGTGGTGTTTGTGGCTTTAAAGGAAGATTCTAAAGAAGAAGAAAGTTATGTTAAAAAAGAACTTATTTCTAAAGTAAGAAAAAATGATTCTTGGATTATTGATAGTGGCTGCACACATCATATGACTAGTGATGAAGAAAAACTTGAATATCTTGAATATTATAATGGACGATCTGTGAAAATGGGAAATGATACACCATGTCAAGTAAAAGATAAAGGATCTATATTGTTGAATAATAATATCATATGTGAGAATGCTTATTGGGTGAAAGGACTTAACTATAATCTATTGAGTGTAGTACAACTGAATAATATAGGTCATCAAGTTGCATTTGAGAGTAGAAAGGTGAAAATCTATAATGAAGCTGGAAAATTGATCTGTACTACTGAACAATCTAAAGGTAACCTATTTTATTTGGACAATGCTGAGACTTCTTGTTTGTTAGCTAAAAATGATGATTTTTGGTTATGGCACAAGAGGTTATGTCATGTGAATTTTGAAAACATGGTTAAGATTAGTAAGAAAAGAAAAATGAGAGGTTTACTAAGTATATCTAAACCTGACCATGTAATGTACAAACAATGTCAAATGGAAAAAATGTGAAAATCAAGTTTCAAGAGTAAGCATTACTCATCTAATGATATTATGGAGTTAGTTCATACTGACTTGTGTGGTCCAATGAGAACTCAAAGTTATTATGGAGACAAATATTTTATCTTGTTTGTTGATGACTTCTGTAGAATGATGACTGTCATGTTCTTGAAAGAAAAATTAGAAGCTTTCAAAATGTTTAAGTTGTACAAAGAAAAAGTAGAGAAATAAAGTGGTAAGCAACTAAAATTATTAAGGTTAGATAGAGGTGTTGAATTCATTTATGATGAATTATCTATTTTTTTTAATGAGCATGGAATCAAGAGATAGGTATCAACACTAAGGAAACCCCAGCAAAGTGGGATTTCTAAAAGAAGAAATAGATCAATTATTGATTGTGCTAGAACAATGATGATTGAAAAAGATGTTGCACAAACTTACTAGAGAGAAGTTTTTAGCAGTGTTGTTTACACACTGAACCGAGTTCAACTGAAGACAAACAAATAAGACACCTTATGAGTTATGGTATGGTTACACACCTAATGTGAGTTATTTCAGAATATTTGGAAGTAGATGTTCCATTTTGAAAGATGATAGAAATGGAAAATTTGATTCAAAAGGTGATGAGGGAATATTTCTAGGTTATTCTACTAGAAGTAAGGCTTACACATGTTTGAACAAGGCTACTAACAAAATGATTGAAAGTGAAAATGTGAGAGTTGATGAGTTTTCAAAAAATAATGATGAAGAAAGCATGAAAGAACCTAAAGACTATGGTAGATTTGTTTACATTGAAGACCCTGACACTCTATCTGAGAAAAAGTATGGTATCACTGAAAAATAGAACATTGCTACCAAGCAAAAATCCTTATAGACTGAGCAATAGAAACATGGTTTGTAAGTTACATAAGGAACTATATGGACTAAAGCAAGCACCGAAAGCATGGTATGAAAGACTTCATTCCTATCTTATAAGAATTGGATTTGTTAGAACAAGTGACAAAAAAAAATTATTTGAAATATGACACTAATAATAAGATTCTTATTGCTGAAATTTGTGTTTATGATATCATATTCAGAGGACATGATACTTTACGTAAGTCTTTTGCTATGAGAACAGAGTTTGAAATGTCAATGTTTGGAGAGATCAAATTCTTTCTTAGACTACAATTACAAAAACTGCAGGAAGGCATATATATCTCACACACAAAGTACATCAAAGAAGTATTGAAGATATTTGGTATGGAATATTCAAAACCAGTTGGTACACCTATGGTAACCGAATGCAATCTGACTAAGGATGACAAGATAATCATGGTAAATCAGACCTTTTATAGATCTATGATTGTAAAGTTGATGTATGTTGTGCATAGTAGACCAAATATTGCACATGTTGTCAGAATTGTGGCTATATTTTTTGCTAATCCTAAAAGGTCACACATGACTGCTATGAAAAGAATTTTGAGATATTTTAAAAATACTAAAAAATTATGGCTTATGGTATAAGAAAGAAGGATATTTTGAACTATAGGTGGCACATTCTTTTTGGAAAAAAATGCTAGTAACATGGATACATAAGAATCAAGGATGTATTTCTTAGTCCATTGCTAAAGCTGAATATGTAGTTGCTTCTACAAATTATTCAAATAGTGCATAGATAAAACAATTATTGGAAGGTATGAATGAAAGGATCACTAATCCAGTGATAATCTATTGTGACAATACAATTGCTATTAATATTTTAAAGAATTCATTGATGCATGAAAAGACAAAGCATATATCTATTAAGTATCACTACTTAAGGGAGAAAGTTCAAGAAAAATAGGTCAAAGTGGAATATGTGAAATCATAGGAACAACTTGCTAACATATTCACTAAACCCTTACCAAAGGATACATTTGAATACTTGAGAAGTAGACTAGGGGTTTTTCCCCTATCTAATAGTAACTAAGGTGATTTGGGGTTGCATCAACCTATACTTTATCAGAAGATCTAATGATATTGATGCATGATATTCACACTGGGATTCCTGAGGTTGTGAAGCAGCTTAGGAAGAAGTAGAACATGGAAGACACTACATATCTGTACATGTAAGGTACAAAAAAAATCTGAACTAATAATAGAGATACTGATTTGGCTACTGAAGAGCTGATTACTTTTGGCATTATTGTCAAAGGGAGAGTGATTCATGAAATATTTAGTCAAATGGAGAGGTGACTATGAGATATGAGAGAGATAATCAATGAACTATTCAGATTAGGAAGAGAAGATCAAAAGAAATAGGAACATTCAGGAAAGAATCAGTGAAAGGGAGAGAGTTTTATAGAGAGCTTATCAGAAAAGGAAGTGATGATCTGAACCAAGAGAGAATGTGTAGTGATTAAACATATTAAATGCATAAGCTAAGGGAGAGCTTATAGATAGAGTTGTAAACACTATGTTTGGTATTTTATGGCATATTTCATATTATGTTTGTGTTGCCACCAATGCTAAATAGAGAGATTATTTACAACTTATTGAATACTTTAAAGGAAGAGATTGATGATCACCGAGCTACAAAAGTATATGTAAGACATTAAATCAGTTATTATATTGTCATTGATGTCAACCATTTTTTACTGTACCTATCATGATAGTTGCAATTATCTAAAGAAGGTAATATTGGTGAATGAATGAGATACTAGCATGAATATGAGATGTATGAGTTAGATATGGATATGGTATTCATTGGGTAGCTTATTGATGAGTATATGACATTATGATAGTTATTTGATTGTATTATATGATTCTGAAAAAGATCAAAGATCAAGAATGTACAAGATTATGTGGTCAGTAAATGAAGAATTTAGTATACACAAAATTGATACAATGTACAATGACCTAGTGTAGTGTATATCGAGTATAGTATTAACTGAGCAGGAAGTTACCAACACATCATAGTATTGACCGAGTAGGCAAATAAGGAGATATATTTGATTGCCAACTTAAGATGATGAGCTGGAAGATTATGGATGATTCTGAGGTCAAAGATGAAGTTTTTTATGATGATCTATGACTGAAAAAATTTAAGGTTGATCGGATGATGAAGATTGAAAATGTGTTAAGGCACAAGTTCTGAGGAAGGTTGAAGTGGAAAAATGAATGGTGAAGATTAAGAGGTAAAATCTATGGCTGAGAAGAAAATGGTTTATCATGTCTATTTATCGAGACAAGAGATTCAAATTATGTATGCACATGAAGAGAATATTGTATTCATGCGAGGCTAGTCAAACGGGTTGAAGTGAGAACTGAGCAATTCTATAGACTACACTGAATGTCACAAAGGAGATAACCAAGAAGAAAAAAGCTGGAGGATGAAAGGATATTGAAGAGATTATGTTGGCCAAAGGTATATTGAGCTTAGCTTAGCATAGATCATTTACTATTGCATTCTAACCATTGCTACATATAAAATCTCTTAACCATTGCTACACTGATGGTGCCAAGAGAAAACACATGTCGATGGGACCTACACTAATGGAGAACCATTTCCATATCAATTGTTTGATTTTCAAAAAACTGCTAGAGGATGATGTTAAATAAATAGATTAAAGGAATTAAGAGGCTCACACGAGGCATTAAAATAACATGATTTCTTAAAGATTTGATAAAAATTTGCACATATACACCTCTAAAGGCTACAAGGAGCACATGAAGGAATACAAGTCCCTACTCAAAGATGATTAATCCCATAGGCTTTCTTTTATTATTATTACTTAGTTATTTTAGTTTTCTTTTGACAAGCTAATTGTAACTAATGATGAAGAGATGTGTCTCTTCATTTGTATGGAACCTCCTACCATATAGAGGAGATCATTTTGTAATGCTCAAGATACAAGAAACTTTATATAAATACCTCTTTATATATACTACATTTTTGTAATTTATTTTGTAAAAACTGAAGACTCTTCATTATTAATATATATCAGCAAGTTCTTTCAATTTCAAGTTATGGATCTTATCATTTTCGATTAATTAGTCCTTTCTGATTTTTCTTCCTGAAGGTAAAGCTTCTTTCAATCTTTGTGTATCGAGATTATTTATATTATTCTATAATTTGATCGTTAGATTTAATAGTCATTATTATCTCTATCTTATTGGTCTCATTAAGTTTGGGTTAAATTCAATAAGACTAATAGTGGAATGAAAAATTAATTAAATGCATTAAAAGAAAAAATTTGATACAAACATTTTCTTTCCATCTCACATAAGTTGTACATAGGATTAAGAAGCGAATGTCTCTATAGCCCAATTGAAGAAGGCACTGGTCTATCATCTTTTAAAGGCATTTTTTGAAAGATTACAATCAGGAAGCAGAAAGAAGAACTAACAATTAGTTTATAAAGTATTCTTGATTCTTTCAACTAACTAATTAACAAATAATTTCAATGATCTGTAAGGAAACTTGGTAACTGCAAAGAAAATTTAAGTAATAGAAAAGGATAAGAAAATTATTTATAAATTATGAAGTACATAATTCGATCTCCCTCAAGACCCACTTTCCATCTTGAGTGATCACCCTTATTCAAAGTACAACTACAAATCTTCTATAAAAATCCTTAAGCCCAAAGTTTGGGTTAAGGAATAGCTACACCTGCCTCGGTCTCGTAGAGTCTAAAGTGAAGGGGAAGAGAATCATAATTGATCATTCTCATTCGTTCGCCAAGTTAGTAGGAAATTCAAAGCATTGAGCTTGGAAATCTTATAGGATTTTCAATCTGTTGATCTAGGAACCAATAGGAGGATTCACAAATTTAATGCATCTTTAAATAAAACAATGATAACATGCATTTATTTCCATATACGTAGCAAAATTAGTCATAATTTAAATAAGAAAACATTCCAATTAACATATTTGTAGTTAACAACAAACACAAATGTAGTACATTTTTTGTAGTGTTCTCCCTTGCACATACTATTAGAGGTCCAAAAAGAACATGATAGAATTACACTTAATCACAAAATAGGACAATAATGCTAAATATTTCAAATAGTCACCATGAAACTAAAAAGGGAAAACCTAAATGGGAGAATCATCAATTCCAACAGTAAATTCAAAAAATGTGCTCATTTCAACAATAAGTCAAACATGAAGAATGTCACAAATATATAGATGTGAAAGGTTTGGTGACTATTCCAAGCATAAGAAAACTGAAAACTCTAGTGTTGACCCACACAATATGTAAAATATTCTACAAAGAAAATAAAATAAATCACCAACATGAAATACATTCATGTAAAATTGAAGATAATATAATTTACATTAGAGGGAGTAACTATTGCATGATACGAAGGATTACAACATCCTAGTTGTGTTAGAGAACATACCCAAACATGCCAAATAGTGAACTATCTAAGATTCCTATCAAATGCATCACTATAAACACTAACAAATGCATCAATGTTCCTTCTTTATTTACATTCCTTTATATTTTTCATGCATTACAATAATTTCTATTGGAAAAATGGTCAACACTCCCCTCGGGATTTGTGACATGGTTTAACAGCCTCATGTGTCTTCTATAAGTCTAGTGGTTGTATCGAGCATTGACAGGTCGATCTTTTGGTGCAATGACAACCACTACTTGTAACAAGTGGTAGCAGAGCTTGGTCACAGGTTTGAATCCCCTCGAGTAACGCTGAGGGGGAGATTGTTGGAAAAATGGTCATCTCCCCTCGAGATTTTTGACATGGTTTAACAGCCTCTTTTGTCTTCTATAAGTCTAGTGGTTGTATCAGGCATTAACAAGTCGATCTTTTGGTGCAACAGCAACCACTACTTGTAACAATTTCATCTTGCAAGTTTCAATCAAGAGAAGTTTTAAGCACACCACATACATATACAAAATACACAAAGAAAGATCACCAAGAGAAAAACATTCATGAGGGTAATTAAAACCTCAAGGAGATACATATACAAGGTCATAACATGAGACTTTGATCTTTCATAGGGTTTCTCAACATGTACACACTAGGTTCATCAGACAATGATGAAATAGGGAATGATTAACACATAACCACATATGATCCTTTCTATCCAAGGGTCATGCATATTTACTCATCTTTACCAATGAATAATTCCTCTCACACAACAAGGGTGCATAACTATCACTTTCCTAAATGAAATACATTTTGAATGCAATTACTAAAGTTCCAACATAATAAACATGAATCAATCCATTTTCTTTCACCTTTAATGTAATAATCACAAAATGTGATGCACCATGCTCTATTAGGATTCAATAAATATAAGCCCTCAAGGCCATTCATGGACACCAATCAGTCACTCTAACCAAGTAGGATCACACAAACAAACAAGAATAAGAATCTACATATCAACTATCATGCTATAGAAAATGGAAAAACAACCATGGTTTCCAAGGAATCCAAAAACTCAAACCACAAAAGGGTCTTTAAACACTCACAAGTCAAGATAAAGATGCCAAAAAATAGGTCAAAAAATTTGCAAGAGGTTTTCACATAGGGGTATCATCTATCCTTGATAGATGCAAAGATCTAGGAGGTATTCTTCCTCCATTGAATACTACCTAGGCTGGTTCCTCCATAACCTCTCACAAATTCCATACCTAGGAACCCAAGAAATGAGATACCACTACTCACAACACTACAATACATCAATAACATCAACTATGCAGACAACATATGCCAAGAGATCCTAGCGTATGAACATGGGATTTGATACCAGACATAATGCCCTGCCAAGGAACCCTCAGAACAAAGTGTCAAACATGTGCTGAATATTTTTTGTATCAATAACCATAACATCTATGACATAAATGCATAATCAAAATGATATTTCATAAGAAATCAGGAAACATACAATGATTTCCAAGTGATAGACACAAGAAGAAATCTTAGTAGCACTTCCAAGGGTTTCTAGACCACTACAAACACTCAACTAGAATGACAACATAATCCATGGTTTCATCTTGAAGCCTAAACATCATGCTACAAACTTCAAGGACCCAAGCTGATAAATGATACATAACTTCCTCTAAAGAGGAGACTAAATTGATCCTCAAGGATATACTATACTAAGTTCATTTTAAGCCCAATTGAAAAGTAAGTTAATTTAGATCAAAATATAACATAAAACAAGAAGTGAATAAATGAAAATACTCTTGAGAATGTAGGGAAACCAAAAATAATACTCCTTACTACACAAAACCAAAGGAACTATCCTCCATTACAAATGCACAAGAATATAGCAGTTTACTAGTATGACTGGGCAAGAGATTTGAACATATGCATAGAAGATGTAAACATATGCACAAAAATAGTTACATAGGCATAGGGGAAATGGATGAATGTTTAGTTCTTCAATATAAGTTCCAAATTACATAACTCTAAGAGTTGATACCAAAGTATGACCTAATAAATTCTATCTCCACACCGAGGAGTATTATATACACTAAATCAAGGTTAATTACACTTAATTGCATCTATAAATATCATATAAAAAAAATGTAGTAACTGAAAGTGAAACATGAGTATATAAACCAATAAAGAGAAAGAACAAAGGAAGAAACAGTGATATGTATCATTTTGAGTCTCTCAATAAATTCCATCACTTGTACATCAGTCTCCAATTGTGACTAGTCATGCCACTTGACCATTTAGAACCCTCGGGCCCACCCCACCATGCTTGCAAAGGTAGCCACACACTCCAAACAAAGAATCAATAATGAAAGGGAATGAGAATATACACTCATGCCAATCAATGCAATAAAAAAAGATAATCATGAACACATGGAGAATGCTCAACATCTAGGTAAACATCCATGTGCAATATCGATACAATGCAACCACAATTATAATACACCATAATACTACTCATAACTATTAGACCTAGATGTGAGAGTAAAAAAAATAGGGAATATACATACTCACACATGTCACATCTAACATCCAGGAACTCAAGTACAATCTACCACTCGCATGCATCACTCATGACATATGAGGATTCAATGGTTTCCACTACCTGCAAAGGTCAATCACTAACATCTAACGTTTTCAATTTATCTTGTTTAATGTTTGTACACAATTTATTTTATTACATCATAAAGGAGACAAAAAAAATCTCATCCACTTAGTCTATACCAAGGACATGAATAGAATACTTCGTATACTTAGTGTACATTAAGGACATGAATAAAAGACTTCACCCACTTGGTCTAGACCAAGGACGTGAATAAACCACAACTTTTCCACTTGGTCTACACTAAGGACATGATGAACTATAACTTGTCTACTTGGTCTTCACAAAAGACATGGATACAAGAACCATCCACTTGGTCTAAATGAACATGTGTCTATGAAGGAAAATTACTCTACACAAGCATAAGGAAAATAAAGAGCTCAAAGCCATAAAACATAAGGAGATGAAGTAAAGAGAACTCAATTGATCTCAAACCAAGAGAAAGGGTCACTTGAATCTCATCATAGGCATAGCTCAACCCTATCTAAGGATGTGGTATCAACTCAACATAAAGTAGGTTAAGAACAATGCTAAGTAATGGGTGCCAACACAAGCCAAGAGAAACAAAATAAATATGACAATGCATAGGTACACTTGATCGGCCTCTTTACCAAGAGCACAAAACCCTATATGATTGAAGTGTACCTCACACTCGACACTCAATAAAAAATATCAAAAAGGCCAAAATAAACACAAAGGGAAACCAATTTTGGTAATTATCAGCTGGGCATACCAACCAAAAAATTAATTAAAAACCCAAGGTTTGGATTGCAATAATAAGTGAATAGAATGTCCTAAAGTAATTCTGATTGCATAATCTAACTATAATCATGGGATATAACCAAGACCCATCTAGGAAACATGCCAACATGGCAAAAATCCCAAATGGGAGTTCACACAAAATGAGACACACATAAATGCCCAAAAAAGGGAACTCAAAATCTCACAATGAAATTAAAATCCATTGGTTCTTGGGAACCCCATGCCCAAAAATACAATAAATTTTTTTTTGACATCATAGGAGAAAACGGATAGCCTAATGGCGATAATTTTACATTTTCAAAAAGATAAAAAACACATAAGCCCATTCAGGCATCAAATCCAACAAAATATGTGGGGAAACCATAAATAAAACTTAAACTATATGTTTATAAACAATAAAAACCTAATAGAACATAGGATTGGATTAAAAATGAGAGGTCGTACCTTATAAATTGGTTATAAATCAGAATGAGGAAAAAGAAATTAATACTCAACATGTGAAGATGAAACTCTCGACAAACATTAGTAATCTCGTCATGATTCCAATTAGTCAATGCCCGCAAATCTAATGCCCAAGTTGCTCCCCAAAAAAAAAGAGTTCAAATTTCTCCAAAGGAGGGTTGGAGCAAATTCACCAAACTCCATGATAAAAGGTGAATAAAAGAACTTCACTTTAAAAATATAAAACACCTTTTGAAAAAGTTGATTCCCTAAATAATTAAATCAATTAAATTAATAAGTCACTTAAAATCCTTTAATTAATCAACATTTAAATCATATCAATCAACCTATATTTTATTATATCATAAAATATAGATTGGTTGATATTATTTTTTTTATCACTAACAGTCTCAATTTTATTATATTATAAAATATAGATTGATTGATTTTTATTTTTTTATCAAGATACATTTTATAGATAAAATATGGTGGGAGATGAAAACTATAGAATTCGGGTATGTTGGACTTTAAAATGTTATAACAAAGAAAATATACATCTAAAACATTTTTTTCATTCACTGGATGTGTATGACATCTATTTGGGATATTGAATAAAAAAAAATAAGTTTATTTGCATTTTGTTTTTTGGTGGGAACTGGACCCCCTAATTTTCAGCATTTTTCAGAAAAGAAATTTTTTCTTTTAAAAATTAAACAAAAAACATATCAATTCTTGTTTAAAAAATTAAAATAAAAAGGCGTAAACTTCATCAAGTTTTACCCATTTCATCAGTTGACATCATCTTCAAATTAAAAATGGAAATGTCATATTTATGTTGTTAAAATTGAACAATTTTGGTTATGTTGAACTTTTCCTTTATAAAAGGGTGCCATGGGTTTGTAATTTTACCTTGACACAAAATCATAATCTAGTAGCTACTGGTACATGTATCATTAAAACCATCAAATCACATCATAAGCCATATAACCCAGATACCATCATAACCTCAATAATAATCTTGGAAATGAATACAAGAATGAATTGAACCATGTGTATCTCGCAATGCTAACATACAATCATATCATGAGAATATTCATTGAATCACATAAAAGAATCAATCTCATGACCAACTCACTAGAAACACAATGAATACACATACTCACAAAATAGCCTTAGGAGGTCTAGCATCCCAAATCAGGTATGAAACAAGCCACAACACAATGGTTATCACAACTATGCATAAGAACATAATAAAATTACTAATGCAACAACATAAACTAGATCATCAAAAGGAACCAATACATCATCGATCCGACATGATCATAAAATATAAGCATATATCCATCAAATCATAAGTTATGCTCAACCAATCACATATAGAAACAAATAAAGCATATAGAACCAAAACAAGGCATCACAAGAGATCTCATCCAAAAACATAGAGGTACTAAAATAACATAATGCCTAAGAAACATTCATCAAGATGTCATTCAAGAAGAAAATGGGAGAAGCACTACATCAATTTTCAAGATTTTGGCTCTAATTTATGGGACAAAAAGATATATGTTATATTATAAAAAAAAAAAAAAGATGCATGGAAGTTGTAAAGTCATTTAAAATTTCTACCTTCGAAGAATAAAATTTATCATCAAGATCGTAATCTAACATCAATAGATTAAGAAAGTGATAATAATAATAATAATAATAAGTGGTAAAAATAAAATATTCCAAATGTATATGCCATCCTCACACACACCATTTTGTGAATAGACAAATCCAATGGAAAATTGGTATTCTTTGAATCTTTTATCTATAACCAATGTGTAAAAGAATGTGATCTTTAAAGGAGAAACAATTATGTGCTTAATTGATGTTGAATTTTAGCTCACATATAGATAGTTGACCACAAATGATGCTTCACCATTAGCCAAGTATTAGCCAAGTATTAGTGGTATAAATACCTATTGAATTTATTTTATATTTAATGAATAAATGTATATAAATGTAGAAAGAAAATAGATTGAGTTTGAAAATACCATTAAAAGTGAAAACCTAGAAAAAGTGGAGTAAAATATGATATCTTGTATTCAATTTGAGTTTCCATGGATTTATTGCCCTTCACAATAAGTTTCAAGTGAGCATAAATAAGCACATCAGATGTAGAATACAAACATATATTCATTCCATTTAAAACGCACAAAAGACAAATTACATTAGAATATATAGGGTCATTTTGACTTCTTCAAATTTTATTCATTCATTAAATTCTAGCCAATATTTGACTAATAGACACATATTGCAAAACTAGTAAACATACTTCCCAAGTATCTACAAGGTATCATAATAATTGTTGGAAACTATAATTGAAACAATTGTTATATTTCCATTGATGTCAAACCTTAATTGGTGAGATAGTTGCTATCTAGCAGAGTGCCATATCATTTGATTGATGAAGAGGATTTGAAAAGAGGAGATAACAAGAAGACCTAGTGAAAAGGTTGAGTTATGAGATACTACAATGGGTACTTGATTAGTTGGCACATTGGCAAGGTAATATTTTGTTGATCTATAACACTAAGTGAAGAAGACAGTTGATTTGAAGCATGGAAGAAATAAGGAAAAAAATCCTGAAAGCATAGGCTTGACCGAGCAAAAGAGAAGAAGATTAAGGAGCTTAAGTATAAGATGAGTGATGCTAGTGTTGACCGAGCACCAGTATAAGCCAAGAAAATATAGTGTTGACCAAGCATCAGTAATTACCGAGTATCATAAATTGGACCAGGTGAAAATAGTGATTGCCGAGAAGAACAGTTTTAGTGATGACTGATTTATCCAGTGATGACCGAGCATAAGAACATAGGATGACTGAGTGTTACTATTTTATAGTTTGTGAAGGGATTGATAATCCCAGCTGAAACAGTTGAATTCTTGGAATATGTAAAATGTGTTGAAGGTAAAGATGAATGACCTGGAGTATTTAATGCATGGTAAACCATTTTTATACATGGATTCAAGGAGAAGTTTTGAGAAGTATCTAGAAGTTTAGAGGAAGAATGAAATATTGGAAGGATTTGATGAATCTGATCTAAACCTAAGATCTATGGAGAAGATTAAGTGGAAAAAGATTAAGCTACCTAATTAAGGAGGTATAAGGATAACCTAATTATTGGTTATGCAAGAGGTTGATTCTGTTTATTGGTGAACCTAAGCATAAGGATGAGAAGAGATGTGAAGAGCTGAGAAGATTTATGGAGATTTCTTGAAGGGTTTCCTACAAAAAGATCATAGATGGAGATGATAATGAAGGCCAGTCAATAGATCAACATATGAGCTACATTGGATATGTATTTGCAAAGTGAGTTGTATGTATCATATCAAAACCTATTGTTACTTTCTAACCATTGTATTAGTTGAAACCCTTTAATCAAGGTTGACCTGAGAGCCATTTGTAAATCCTTTAATCAAGGTGACATTCTAATGGGATGTTCTTAAGTCCTCTAACAAGGCCACTCCTAACAAGGTGATTAAATCATTTAACAGGGCCACACCTAATAGTGTATATTGCAACATTTAATAGGGTTGGATCCTCACAAAGCTCACTTCAGAAGAGTGAAAAATTGGTAGCATGTTACTAGTGGTTTTTCCCAAATCGGGTTTCCACGCTAAATCTCAGTGTCATACTTGTTTGAATTTTATTTGATGTGTTTAATATTCTACAAGTTGATTACTTTTGGATAGTGGACTTCAAATTTATGTTACTAGTTATATGTTATAGAGATCAAGTGGATTGTTGAATAGATCTAATTTGGTTGAAGTGTTTAAAATTTCAATTGGTACATCTAGACCCGAGGATAACTAATTCACCCCCCCTCCCCCCTCTTAGTTATTCTAAAATCATTTTAACAATTGGTATTAGAGCCTGTGGTGCTTGTAAATAAAAGTTTGAAGGTACTTGGAGCTAAAGATCAAGATGTCCAAAAAGGAGGTACCAAAGTTGAACAAGGAGAACTTCCCTACATGGAAAAGTTTGATGAAGTTACACCTAGCTAGAATTGGAGATGCAAAAAATTACTATATGGAAAATGATTACATACTGATACTGAAACCTTTAATAGCTCAACAAATGAAGGAAAAGCAAGAACACAACTAGACAATGTTAGAGATTGCATCAGCCCTAAGTTATCCTAAATTTGAAGACATCAAGGACTGTAAAAATGCAAAGATAATGTGGGACACAAATGTATTAAGTGCCAAATCTGAAAGCTTGAGAGGTAAGTTTAATGAAATGTGAATGTTAGAAGGTGAAACTATTGTGCAATATTGTGGCCAAGTTAAAGAGGTTGTGAATGCTATTAGAGGAGCTAATGGAAATATTGATAATGAAACTGTTATTAACAAGGTATTGAGAACCCTACTTCCTATTTATGATATTAGAGTTTCTACAATACAATAAATGAAATGTTCTCCTAGTAACAACTTAACTTTAGAAGGTCTAGTTGGTAGACTTACTACTTTTGAATTGTCAAAGTTTGAATCTTTCATTACTCATAATATTGAATCTACATTTAAATCTCAATTGGTTCTTCAAAAGTCTAAGAAAGGAAAAGAAAGATGTGTGAACAGTGAAAGTGACACCTCTAATGATGATCTTGATGATCTTGAGGCACTTATGGATAGAAGACTACCTAGCTAGAGGAAAAATAAATTCAAAGGTAAACTTCCTATAATCTATTTTTTTATGTAACAAAGTTGGCCATATTGTAGTAAGATGTCTTGACACAAATGACAAGGATGAAAGAATAGAAAGAAAGTACAAAGACAAAAGGGATGAAAAATACTATAGAAGGTATAAATACTACAAGGAAAATGAATTTGATGAATCCAATGATCATGATGTAGAAGTTGTTTATGTTTCTATGAAAGATGATTCAGTTAAAGATGAGAAAAATGCACTTATTTCATATGTGAGTAAAGGTAATAGATGGATAATTGATAGTGGTTTCTCACATCATATGACTGGTGATAAAATTAAGTTTGAGACCTTAAATCATTACAAAAGTAGCAGTGTCAAGTTTGGTAATGATGCACCATGTCTTTGAAAGGAAAAGGATCAATAAGATTGACTAATAAGATCAGATGTGATAATGCTTATTGGGTTAAAGGACTTAACTATAACTTGTTGAGTTTTGCACAGTTGAATAGTTCAAAGTGTATCAGATGGATGTCAAATCTACATTTTTTAATGGAATACTGGAAGAGGTATACATTAAAAAACCAGAAGGATTTGTTGATCCAAGAGAGAGGAACATAGTATGTAAGCTACAAAAAGCATTGTATGGATTGAAACAAGCCCCTAGAGGATAGTATGAAAGATTGCATAATTACTTGGTCAAAATTGGTTTTGCAAGGACAAATGACAACAACAATCATTACTTGAAGACTGAAAAAGGTAAACGGATATTGTTAGCTAAAACTATTTGTTGATGATATCATATTTGGAGGAAAAAATTCACTATACCAAACATTTGCAAATGAGATGCAAACTGAATTTGAGATGTCTATGTTTGGAGAGGTCAAATTATTTGTTGGTTTGCAATTTTATCAGATGAAGAAAGGTATCTACATTACTCAATCTAAATATATCAAAGAGATACTAAAAAACCTTTGGCATGGAGGACTCAAGACCAGTAAGTACACCCATGGCTACTAGACATAAACTATCAAAAGAATGATGATACAATTGAAGTGAATCAAACCTTGTATAGGTCAATGACTGAAATGCTACAATATGTTATTCACAGCAGACTAGATATTGCATTAGCAGTTGAGATTGTTGCAATGCTTTCTGTAAATCCTAAGGAGAATCACATGATGGCAATGAAAAGGATACTCAGATATCTGAAAGAAACAAAGGATTATGGATTGTACTACAAGAAAAATGATAAGTTTGAACTAAAGTTGTTGGAAAAATGGTCAGCACTCCTCTCAGGATTTGTGACATGTCTTAACCACCTCCTTGTATTCTATAAGTCTAGTGGTTGTATCAGGCATTAACAGGTTGATATTTTGGTGCAATGACAACCACTACTTGTAATAAGTGGTATCAGAGCTTGGTCATAGGTTCAAATCCCCTCAGGTAGCGTTGAGGGGGAGATTGTTGGAAAAATAGTTAGTGCTCCCCTTGGGATTCATGACATGGCTTAACCACCTCCTGTGTCTTCTATAAGTCTAGTGGTTGTATCGGGCTTTAACAGGTCAATCTTTTTGGTGTAACAATAACCACTACTTGTAACAAAAGTTTATACTAATGCAGATTGGGCAAAAAAATGTGGATGACATAAAGAGTACAAGTGGTGGTGCATTATTTCTAGGAAAAAGATTAGTCCTCATGGAAAATAAATAAATATAATTGTATTTCTCAATCTACAATAGAGGCTAAATATGTAGTAGCATTAGTTAATTGTTCAAACATAGTGTGGATCAAGCAATTGTTGAAAGGTATGAAGGAAGAGATCACTGAGCCAGTTGTTATTTTGTATGATAATACAAGTGCTATCAATATGTCAAAGAACCCTATGATGCACACTAAGATAGAGCATATTTATATCAAGTATCATTACTTGAGAGAGTTAGTTCAAGAAAAAGAAGTGATACTGGAGTATGTGAATACAAAGGAATAGTTAGCAGATATATTCACTAAAGATTTACCTAAGGATGCACATGAGTATCTAAGAAGTAAAATAGGGGTGATTCCCCTATCTGAGGCTACCTAAATCAAATAGGAGTGTTGTGTCCAAATGTATTACTTAGAATATCTAACAAATTGATGCAAGGAGGTCACACTTTAGGATATGCCTAAAGTTGTGAAGAGTTAAGCACAAGATGTTGATCAATCATAAGCAAGATGATAGAGGGAGTATATAGTTCAGAAAGATGACATGAAGTATCTACATGGTGAAGATGGATGAGAAGGTTGAAAGTGTATTTTGCATTATTGTCAAAGAGGGAGATATTCAATAGAAGTTACCATGAATAGTTGAGGGACAGATTATGAGAAGATAAGGGAGAAATTCATAGATGAGATTAGAGATTCATTAAAATTGATGCACAGACAAAGAGAAATAGATCTATCCAAGAGGAAGCTGACTGGATGAGAATCAGAATGAAGCTAAAGATATTAATGAAGATCTTATCATAGAGAGAGTTGACAGAAGTTTCTTAAATACATAATTTTTGGATTGTATGGCAACTATGAAGCTGGTGTTTTCATCAATGACAAAGATGGAGATTTTTGGAAACTAGAATTGAAACAATTGTTATATTTCCATTAATATCAAACCTTAATTAGTGAGACAGTTTCTATCTAGTAGAGTGCCATATCATTTGATTGATGAAGAGAATTTGAAAAGAGGAGATAACAAGAAGACCTAGTAAAAGGTTGAGTTATGAGAAACTACAATGGGTACTTTATTAGTTCTCACATTAGAAAGGTAATATGTTATTTATCTATAACACTAAGTGAAGGAGATGGTTGATTTGAAGCATGGAAGAAATAAGGAAAGAAATCCTAAAAGCATAGGCTTGAAAAAGAAAAAGAGTAGAAGATTAAGAAACTTAAGTATAAGCTGAGCAAATATAGTGTTGATCAAGCATCAACCATTACTGAGTATCAAAAATTGGACCAAGCGAAAATAGTGATTGCTGAGAAGAACAATTTTAGCTATGACCGAGTTATCCAATGATGACCAAGCGGAAGAACACAGTGATGACTAAGTGTCAATATTTTATAGTTTGTGAAGGGATTGAGATTCCTAGCTGACATAGTTGAATTCTTGGAATATGTAAAACATTTTGAAGATAAGGATGAATGACCTAGAGTATATAATGCATGATAAACCATTTTTATGCATGGATTCAAGGAGAAGTTTTGAGAAGTATCTAGAAGGTTAGAGGAAGAATGAAATGTTGGAAGGATTCAATGAATCTGACATAAACCTAAGATCTACAGAGAATATTAAGTGACAAAAGATTAAGCTACCTAATTAAGGAGGTATAAGGATAACCTAATTATGGCTATGTGAGAGGTTGATTATGTTGATTGGCGAACCTAAGCACAAGGTTGGGAAGAGTTGTGAAGAGATGAGAAGAGTTGTGGTGATTTCTTGAAGGGTTTCCAAGAAGATCAGAGATGGAGATAATAATGAAGGCCAGTTAGTAGATCAGCATATGAGCTACATTAGATCTGTATTTGCAAAGTGATTTTTGTGTATCAGATCAAAACCTATTGTTACTTTCTAACCATTGTATTGGTTGAAATCCTTTAATCAATGTTGACCTAACAGTCATTTGTAAATCCTTTAATCAAGGTGACATTCTAATGGGATGTTCTTAAGTCCTCTAACAAGGCTACTCCTAATAGGGTCACACCTAATAGTGTGTATTGTAACCTTTAACAGGGTTGGCTCCTCACATAGCTCACTTCAGAAGAGTGAAAAATTGGTAGCATGTTAGTGGTGGTTTTTCCCAAATTGGGTTTCCACATTAAATCTTGGTGTCATACTTGTGTGAATGTTATTTGCTGTGTTTTATATTCTACAAGTTGATTACTTTTGGACAATGGACTACAATTTTATGTTTACTAGTTATATGTTATAGAGACCAAGTGGATTATTAAATAGATTTGAGTTGGTTGAAATGTTTAAAAATTTCAATTGGTACATCTGGACCCAAGGATAACTTATTCACCCCCCCCCCCTCTTAGTTATTCTAAAATCATTATAACAAATAATACCCATATCTTGAACATAAATATTTAACATCCATCCAATACTAGCTTGATAGCTATCATATTAGACCTATTTTTACATTGACCATTTTAATCCTGGCTCATTTGAAGAACCAAAAGAATATCCCTCATTTGATATTAGATGCAACACCTTTAAAAGAGAGATTTAACCTCTAT